>JAPKLW010000516.1:61477-133594 GCA_026898455.1 Plectranthus barbatus
CCACTTCAATCACTTGTTTCTACAGGGAATTCCAAGAGATAGATGATAATCTATTGGCTCCAATCCTCAAATCTTTGATGCCTCTAGCAGAAATAAGTGTGGAGAGTCAGGTTATGCTCAAGTTTCCTTCCTTTTTTCTGCCCACCCTAAACAACATAAAGCACCCTGATGGTTTTTGCTCTAGTAGTGTTTAGAGAGCTTATCTTAAGTTATCCATTTTTAGATTTATATTTGCTAAACTCCACATTTCGATTTGTATCGATTGAACCCTTTCAGTTCTATTTCAATTAACATATCATACTATTTCTGGTGAATGCACAGGTTTTGTATCACACTCCAAAGTCTTCGTTTTCCTACTGGGATGAAAAGCTAGGGAGTTATATCTTCACTACGAAAGATCTTCCTTTTTTTGTATGTTCTCTGAACACTTCCTCTTTGTTGAAAATATTTTGAGTGGAAACTGTGTAAAATAATGGCAGCAAAGGTCATCTTGATGGTGGTCACTTTCTCTCACGCAGTTAAATTATGCTTGTTTGGGTATCCTTAAGATTTTTGTTTCAAATGCTTACTTTATAACACATGCACCAAAAATATATTTCCCATTATCCATGAGGACCATAACTAATTAAGAACGTGAGCAGATCCATGTTTGCAGCGTCTTCTCTGTTATGGACTTTTTTGCTTTGTCAGTTTCTTAGAAGTGATGCTTATCGGGGTCAGGGCAAGAGCTGCATTACAATATAATATTTGCACCCACAATTGATTTTGCTGAAAAACTTCATCTTTTCTTAATGTGTAGTGTTTCTCTAATAAACCTTATTAATATGGTAGTATGACTAACTTTCTTGTAATTTCTATATATATCTACTATTGGTCTATGTCAAGGTCACAAGATCTTCATGTTCTCCTATTCTGCCATAAAAGGGCCAGTAATTAAAGGTATTTGAACTTGTCATCAAAGTGCTTATTTGTTCAGACTTTGTAGGTAAACTCAAATGAATGGCATTTGGATACAACAGTAGCAGCAGGAGGGCGTTCAAAGATCCTCCATCATGTTGTGTATGATCTTTAACTCATTATTGATATTCCTTGTTACTAGTATAGTTTGATATTTCTGCTGCCAATTTTATTTATTTAATTTATATTAAAGTTGTTTAGTCAAACATCACACCACACCTAATCCTGTTCTCTGATTCTCTCCTAATTTTTCCAGGTATGTGCCATCTGCAACAGAGTGTCCACTTCTATTGAAGCTCCCTAGTGGAGAAATTTCTAAATCAAATGGCTTTATATCTCCAGTGAGTTGAATTTGTTTAAAACCGTTGTTTCTTTACTTTGTGTTCACCCATCAATTCAGGTTTCCTTTATGTGCCAAATTTCAGATGTGGGGAAGTGTTGTTGTTTGGAACCCTCCAGGTTGTTTGAATGATTCAAAAATGGAGATTCATGTCAGACATAAGATTTCTTCTGAGGTCAGTTATTTCTAGGATATGTAATCTTCATCTGAATTCTCATGTTCTCATGATAATGTTGTTTTACCTTTTTCCTGCTTGTGTTTTGTTCAGAGTAAGTAGATGGTGAAAGTAAGGTGGCCTGACTAGTTTGCCTATGTTATAGCTCTAGATTTTTGGTTGTCTTTACATGAGCATTATATTGTCAATTTTTTTTTTGAGTTAAGTCTTTTCTTGAGCATTACATCGTCGATTGTGAAAACAGGAATTGAGGAGTATATTTGAAGTTTTCATTGGCCAGCTTCGTCAACTCTTTGGTCTGAAGTCCAAAGGCCTCTTTCGTGATGCATCTGGCTCATTACGACTTTTGACCAGTGAAAGTGGCTTCACGGAATGGTGAGTGGGTTTATTAGCTAGGTGGCGCATAACCTGACAATTCATAGATAAAGCTTGTAAACAGAGCCCTTACCAAAAAAAATGAAGCTTACAGTTTATTATTGTGAAATGCCAATCTCTTGCTTACGTAATTGGAATAGAAGGATTTATAAGAATGCCACTGAGAATTGCATCTTTTTTCCTTTATGCTTCTCCCAACAGGTGGGGAGGTGCTCTACCCCTTCCCACACACATGCATATGCCCATTTTATTGGAAGTATTATTTGTTGGTGAATAATTGAACGTTGGAAACTGATAGCATTTGTATTTTCTGCGTGTAAGGGAATTGGATGTATTATCACGGCAACACACATGTTTTAATCTTCATGAATGCACCACAACTCTTGGATCACTTTCTCGACTGGTATGTGCTTAATTCTTTATATGTTGTTTATAGTGTTAGTCTATATCCTTGGCTGCAATGCAAGCATTCCAATATATTACTGCAGGTCCAGTCGCTTCCAAGAATGATTATTAAAGAGGAAATAGGAGAACAGGTGAGTATTCCTGAACATTTTCCTTACAATCAACTATGGATTTAATTTTGGTTGTGGAAATGAAATATACGGTGGTGGTGAGCAGGTGAGGTACTCACTTGAAGCTGCAAAAATGGCATTGAGCAATGTGTCGGATGGAGTTTACGACGCCGCTGCAGGTATGCGTATGCATGCTGTGTAATCAATTCATGGAGAAATGTAGTAACCCACAACTTATATTATATGTCTCTTTTGTTGTGTGGTGAGTAGTATCATCAAGACGAGCAAGGTCATTCGCTGAGGATGCATTTTATCACCCATCCATGATGTCCGTAAGCTACTACTCATTCGAGCACTGCTTTACTGTCTACTCGGTTGGTTCTTCTTCTTCTTCCATCCCTGTTGCTGTTCATCATCAAAATATGCCATTGATGTATTGTTATTGTGTTGTTTCTGCAACGCCGACAGCCCTTCTTTCTGCCGGTGTCACTGCACGTGCTTCTGGCAGCGCTCAGAGAATGGAAAAGATATAAACAAGAAAGCAGAAAGTTCAGTGCATTCAAAGCTAAGAAAGACTAACCTCATTCATTCATTCATGGGGTATTTAATCTCAAGCCTCCGGCATGGAGAGTACGGGAGGAGGAGGGCGGTGATCATCACAGGGTCGTCGTCGGAGGGTGGTGATCATCACAGGGTCGTCGGAGTTGGGGTTTAATCTTGAATACGCAACACAAATTGTACTATTTTGTAGGTTCAAGTTTTCAACATTTTTGTATGCTTAAAATAGAGTATGGACTATAGGGTTGGTAAAAAAAAATAGAAAGAAAGTAATACTATCTCCATGCTTGTAGAATTGTTACTTATTTTTTTTTTTTTTCGGGGACTTAATATTTTATTATTAAGTGAAAAAATTATTATTTCTAAAAATGTGATAATTTGGTTAGGATTTGCATGTCCTAATCGAAAGTGGTTTGGGAAAAAATAGTATTTGCAACTATTAATGGTTCGATTCTCCAATTTAGAGCTACATTTCTAGCTCAAAATTAATGTTAATAATTACTTATGTATTTTTAGCTCAAAATTAATGTTAATAATCACTCGTGTAAATTGAATAATAATAGATGAAATAATCACCTTAAAATCGAGAAATTCTGTAGATCCAAATCTTAAAATGAATTTATAGGTAGTCGCCCAAAGGAATCGAAACTAACAGCAAGTTCCTCACACAGCCTATTGGGGAGAAGATAAATGGATAAAGATCCAGCCGCAAATAATCCGGAGTACTGTTGGGGAATTCTAGCTGAACAACCTCCGAAAATGATACAGTCGCGAAGTTCCAGCCACGATCTCCGAAAAAATCGGAACTACCTCTTGAATATTCTAGGGTTATAAATAACGACTTCTTTTGAACTATTAAAGATGAGTCGATAGGCCATTTTTTATACGATTTTTCTTTTATTAACATTTGTACTCTGAAAATCTCGTGATTATGCTCTTTTTTTTATAATAAAGCTACACCATTTCATCGTTCTTTAGTTCTTTTATATCTATTCTTTATATAAGTTTCAAGAGTCTTTATTTCATCACATAGAACCTCAACAATATGCAAATTTATTTATAAGGAAAAGAGTATTAATGCGTGTGATCATCAAGCAACTTATAATCGATATACACGCACGCAATTACACTTGGTCCATACCAATTGCATGTAATAAAGTTCTTAAATATTATACTTATTTCTTTTTTGCCAATTTTAATGACGTGGTTTAGGAATGGGTAAAAGGCTAAGGAATAATTTGCAGAATTTGGTATCAAATTATTGAATTAAGAGGCAGACAACTGTCATCAGCTGATGTTAATGTCTCACGCCAAGGATTAGGCAACCAAAACTTTGATTACGTTTTTCATTCTTCTACCTCTACAAGTTTATTTAAACTTGATTCATATCAAAACACAATTATATTAATTTGAAGAGACCTATGATCATATATAGTAATTAATCATGCATGTAGTATTTTAATTTAAAATTGTGAGTTGGAATATTTGAAAATCAAACAACACAAACTTGTACTAACTAGTTGTTAAGATCCCATTTTCACTCTATAAAATCAATTTGTAATGAGTGACCATTATAAGTTGGTATGTGCCGAAATCTCTAGTCGATCGATGTTGGATACTTTAACACACATATACCTTACTTGCAACGTGGAACTTTACGGAGATCCCATTATCGAAATATTTTAACACCCCCTCACATGCAGCATGGAGCTTTAATGGGGAACCCATCATCGAATTAGGTCGGCTATGATACCATGTTACGATCCCATTTTCTCCCTACAAAAACCGGTTTGTAAGAAAATTGAACTTTCACCATTATAAGGTTGTATATGCCCACACTAGCGGATCCACCTTTTTTTATAGTGTCGTGATTCGATTATCTATGAGTTAATCCCCCTCACCGAAAAATTGCGAAGGAGAAAAATGGACTGAACATAAAGAAAAAGAGTGTGAGAGGGAGCTGAGAATGAAGACGAGTCATAATAATTTTTCGATTTTACTCAATATAGTAATTTATTGTTCAAAGAAATTCAATGTATGTAGCCCCCTTCGAAAAAAAATTCAAGATCCGCCACTTTACGCCCAGTATCCAGTCGATGTGGGATACTTCAACACTAGTCCAATAGTATTAATAGATTTCACAACAATATAATATAAATATACAGTATCCCATATAGTTATTAAAGTTACAACTTGCAAGAAACTTCAATTAACTTAGACAATTTATAAAGTATAAGTGTGTGCATACAAATCCATTATATGCATGTGTATATATATATATATATATGTATGTATGTGTATATATGCATTAGAGGCATGCATGTATTACATATTAAATGCACACTCGGGTGGAGTAATGGGATGCCTATTCACATCAACACAATAATCATAATTCATGTATGTCTGTCTCACATGCTCAAGCTCCCTCTGCTCATCGTCTCTCAGCGTGGAAAACTTGAAGTCATTCCACCAGAATGTTGGATCATAACAGCCATAGTTGGAGGAATGGTGAGGAAATGGGCATCCAGAAACACCAAAACCTTGAAAATGGGCAACAAATGGTGAATTTGACCAATCGATCTTGCTTTGGCCTCCATCAGTTGCCCAGTCTGAACCATCCCACAAGCTCACCTCCACTTTCATGGCCTGCGTTGGCCATGGGAACTGCATTAGTCTGCTGCTCTTATGCCTTCTGAATACCCTTACCGGAATACTGTCCACGTAGAATCTGTCAAATCAACATATTCATTAACAATACTGCATGCATGTAATATATATACAGTTAGGGGTGAGCAAGAAATCGAGAAAACCGAACGAATCGAAAAAATTCGGTTATTTTGGTTCAGTTATTTAAATTTCTAATTTAGTTAATTTTTTTAAATATCTCGACCGGACCGAAATAAATGAAAATCAAACCGAACCGGAAAAATTTCGATTATTTCTGTTTTCAATTTTGTTAATATCTCGGTTTTTTTTGGGGACCGAAATAACTGAAAACCAAACCGAACCAAAAAATATCGGTTATTTTGGTTCGGTTATTTCAGTTTCCACTATAGTTACTTTTTTTTAATATTTAGGTTTTCGGTTATTTTTTTGGAATAGAAATAACCGAATAACTGAATTTATATATATAATGTTCATAAATATTTAATAATATATATATTTAAATCAATATATAAATATATTTTTAATACACATTATATAGTAAATGATATAAATATATAGTATAATTTTTATTTTTTATTTTAAATTAATTTATTAAATATATATTAAAATTCGGTTATAACCAAAAACCGAAAATAATTTAAATTCAGTTTTTCGGTAATTCGGTTTGGCTCAATTACCTCTAATGTAAATTTGGTTATTTCAATTCGATTATTTTACATGTTAAAACCGAACTGAATAACCGACTAACCGAATACTCACCCTATATATATATATATATATATATATATATATATAGGAGAGAGAGAGCTAGAGAGTTTGTTGATGATGTGACTCACACTATTTGGTAAAAGTTCCAGAGGATTTTGTAGGAGTGGTAGTCAGCAGAGGGATCAAACCAGAGAAACAGCCTTTGTTCTCTACCTCCAATCCCATCTACATACACATTTGTTTGCAATGTGATTGGTTTGCCTTCTTTATTCCCCAAGAACTCAAAATCTAGCTCATCATGGTTGCTAGAGTTTGATCTCAGCTGCAAATTAAATGCCCAACAAATTATATATATATATGTATGCATGAAAATTAATAAATTAATTAAAGGAGTGGAAGTATATATACATACATAAAAAGCTGTAACAAGTCCTGCAGTGTCCCTGTTGGGCAGCTTGATCCTCATCTCAAAGAACCCTGATCCAAAGCTTTGCTTCGACGCAAACCCAGCTCCTACGTATATCATCAAATAAAACACAAGATCAAGTTATGCATATACTGCAAATTATGAATCTTTGATTATAGTTGATGATGATGATGATGAGTGAGAAATTAATTAATTAATAAACCAGAATTGACGTCCATCCAGAGTTGAACATCTCTTTCATTGTTGAGAAAGTTAACATGGCTGCCTCCCCATATCACCTCGTAGTTTTCATTGAACGGAACTTCGTCTGATCCACCACCTTCCACCACCACTGCTACTCCCAATATCAACAATATTGCAGCAAAACTAATTAAACCCATTTTCTAATGCTGGCTTTGATGATGATATATAGAAACCCATGCATTTCATCGAGTATTTATACATATATTTGCGTGAGAGATTGGAGAGAGAGAGAGGAGGAGGAACAGTTGGTGTTGATGACAGCTTTCCTCATAAAAAATGAAGAGCAATGGTTGTGTGACCAACAGTTCGTACACGCTAGCTCTCTTGCACTAGCTAATTCATTGCTCCATACTCTCCTCTCACCCATAACTATTAATTAACTAATTCTTCATTAATTATTATTGGTCAATAAACAAATTAAACACAATTTGCATAATTTGGTTTGAGATTTTTATATTATAATTTGGAGCATATCAAACTTGATTTACTCCACTCCATCCATGGTTAATTAAGTTTATTAGAACTCCTTAATTAATTATTAAATTAAATACAGATGTTTAGGTAATTTCTTATTAGACATATCTGAATCCTCCTAACTTAATAGAACATATATAAAATAAAATATTAATTAAAATAAACAAGTCAATGAAATGAAGAGTATATAGATATGAACGTAGTGGGTTGTTTTTTGTGTCCATGCTTCAATTTGCTGTTGCAATAATTTTTAAATATGGTGGACTGATGCATGGGTTAATTTGTTATGCCTGTTATGGAGTAAATCACAATCATAAAAACTAATGAAATAGTCATTCAACAACCAAAATAAAATAATTAGAAAATATCAAGAATTTCCAAAACGTAATTATCACAGAGGGGGCAATGGCCCCCCTGGACCCACATCTCCCTTGAGCAGAGGCGGCAGAAGGAGTGGCCGCACGGCTCGAACTCCGTCCCTTTGTGCCTCACCATGCAAATGCAGCAGTTGTTGAACGCCCCTCCCTCCTCATCATCTTCCTCCTCCTCCTCTTCCTCCTCCTCCATCCCATACTCGTCGTCCGACTCCGCCAGCAGCGACATCAACGACATCTTCACCGGCCGCTCCCCCTCCCCGTCCCCGTGCCCTTCCTCCTCCGAGTCCGCCGCCTCCTCCTCGGCTTCCTCCTCCTGCAGCCTCCGCAGCGGCGACGGGTCGGTGTCGAACCTCAAGCTCCGCCCGCTCCCTCGCCCGTTGCTGGAACTCCGCCGCAGGCTCGACGACAGGGAGTCCGACACCGCGGAGATGTCGGGCTGCATTCCCGGGTCTGATTCCGGGCACTCGCTGACCCGGCCCGATGCGTGGCGGAACATCACCCGTTTCTTGGTCGTTTGGATGGGGACGTCGGAGGCGGGGACGGCGACGGTTGAGGTCCATGTGGAACCTCCTCCGCCTCCGCCGCCTGCTCTGCCGTGGTTTCTGATCTTGTCCTTGAAATCGCGCCAGGTTCGGCGGCCTTCCTTTGTGGCGCCGTCGCCGCCGCCGCCTTCGTCGTGGATGACGTCTGTGAGAGTCCGGCCGGAGACGGCACGTGAGAACTTGCCGGATTCCATTTCCGGTTGTGTTTAGTTTTTGTTTTGAAATGAAAAAATGTATATTTATTTATTTATTGGTATGTGATTCGGAAAATCGGAGAAAACAACAATTGATGGTATTTTCTGCACTAATTGAGCGAGTCTAGAGGGAAAGGCTATGCTGCTTTTTATTTTTTATATATTAAATTTATTTTTCTAAAAAAAAATCATTTTTAATATAATTTATGTTGAGGGTGGTTTCATACGGATACGGAGCCCCGAGAACCTTATATAGAAATAGTGCAGAAAATGGCAGAAATAACACTTGAGAATAATAAATAAATGATAGAATGACAAACCGAATTATTTTATTCGATGGGATCACTGGGTGGAAGCCGGAAAACCAGTCCGACAACAACCAACTTGATGAGTAATACAAATGCTGTCTAGACAGATTCACAGAGAAGTTGATAACATAGGCTTTCAACATCTAGGGATTAGGTGTCGAAAATCGACTTACAAAGGGGTATATATAGGAGTCTAAAGTAGCTAGGGTTTCTTGGAATTTAGCATCGATCGTTGGGCAGCGAACTTCGATTTTATTGGGGTCGTTGCGTTGAGTGCTGCCGGCTCCTTTCAAAAATAGCGCGGAGCTTATCCTCCCGTTGCTCGTCAGCTCTTTTGACCGTTGGGCGGCTGCGTAATAACCGCTTGGATGTCCTTGCTTGGCTCATCAAACTGCTCCGTGTTCCTATTGGACTACTTTGATCGAACTGCTTTTGGTCGGATTACTCCTTCTATCGAATTGCTTTGTTCTAGGCTATTTCTATTTGAGCTGACTTGCTACTTGGCCAGCAAAATTACTATTGAACTATATTTTAGACTATCGAATTGCTTTGTTCTAGGCTATTTCCATTTGAGCTGACTTGCTACTTAGCCAGCAAAATTACTATTGGGCTATATTTTAGACTTTTAAGTAGGCCGATTATCATCGTACCCCAACAATCTACGTACTTTTCAACTTGCTCATCTCAAATTTTATAATCCATGACTAGTACACCCTTAGACAACTAATTATTTTAATTACGTGGCAAACAAAACGTACTCCCAAATAGAAATACAGGCCTGAAAAGCTGACGTTATCCGGCCCGCATTGTCGCGCCCAAAATGGATTTTAGAGTGAGAAAATTGAAAATTTTGGAGACATTTTAGAGAGAGAAAGTTCAGGGAACCAACGAGCACGGAGGGGAGGAGCCTGTAGCATAAAAATTTTTGCATTTAAAAAAAAAAAAACATGCGCAGTATTGTATCATACTCATACATGCACGTATTTGTATGTGTATGTTCCGTCGTCATGTTATAGCGGGGAATTTCTGATGGACTCAAGTGGTGGAGGGTAAGAATATACGATCATTACTCTGAGTTGATGTACCTTGTGGCATAAGAAGCATAACCCTAGGAGCTGAGGAAGAATTTGGCGGGGGCCTCTTTTTGAAGCCCTAAGTTGAAATTGGGGTATTATCCTCGCGTTCGTAGCTCTGTAACCCTAGAATTTTGGAGCTCTACCTAAGTTCTGGCATGACATTGGGGTTTTTCTGCAAGTTTGTGGCTCGATTCGGGGTTTGCATTTTGGGCAATGACGGTGAATCGACGGTTACGAGCTTATTGTCGCGCATTTTGGTTGAGTTGCAGTATGGGTTTCGAGTTTGCTGGTAATGACGTTATCCAATGAAGGGCACATCATTGAATTAGTTCTTCAGGGTTTTGCATGCTGGATGGGTTGAGTTTTGAGCATTCGAGGTACTAGCCTGAAGCTTTTAGTTGATCAGTAAGGATAATTTGAACTTGATAATTCCTTTTTTTCTAGATGTCTCTCCCTTTTTTTTCCCCCTTCCCCCTCCACTCGTTCTTTCTTTTTGGATATGTCTGCAGAGCTTAGCATCATTTTTTCTGCAAGTAGCAAATGGATAATTTGTGCCGTTTCATATACTGCTGTATTTTCGAAATGTTTTGCCATTGTTTACCAGCATGGATAGAGAAATATGCCTCATTTAATTGAGAATGTATGAATGGGTTTTGCATGTGTATATTCACTTTGGAATGCGGTGCATAAATATATATACTTATTTTCATAATTTTAGAATATGGTGCTCGTATGGTATATTTAGACAACATTGCATGATATGGATTTTTGAAAGCTGCTTTTTTGTCTCTCTTTATCTTTGGTTAATTGCAGTCATAGTGATTATAATGCTCTTAGCTTATTTATTTATTTGTTTTTATTTTATTTTATTGAGAACTTGAATGTAGAATAAAGGGTTTGCTCATGCGAATTACTTGTATTTGACTTTTCATTGATAAAAAAGTGATGCATCATGTATTGATGGCTCATTTAAAACTTCAACTCAACCATTGTTCATATTTTTTTGCTGTTCCTTTCTGCAGCCAAAGTTCTTAGGTTTCAAGTGCTATATTGTTACATTTCAGCAATTATGCGAGTCGAGATGTTATCTCTTTGATACATTGAACTGAGAGACTGTCCTATCCACCTTAATGAAGGGTAAAAGAACTAGCAGACCCCCTTAACTATATCCTATGCATTTCAAAAAAAGCTCCAGTTATTGATCCTCCATCGCATGTCTCTTCAATTAACTTAAAGCTGATTTTCTTGTTCTCAGGATTTTACTGTTAGTCTAGCGTTTATGGAGGCAGCTATATATAGCTGCTGAAGTGTTATTGCATGGATGCGGTTCAACATCTGTTTTCTTAGTCAATGCTGAAGTTGATTCTATGGGAGGAGTTGTGGACAGTGGAATTGGTTTTGCTTGCAAAACTTCTCCCAGACGAGCAACGATTGATAGGATTCAAGACGAGCTAAGGTAATGCAGGCATGATGCTTAACTTTAACATCAGACAACTGCGCCTGATTCTCAATAATTCTTTTTGTTGCTCTGGACAATTTTCTTGTGACCACAGGCCAGAGTATACTGTTTGGGATAAAACAAAAAGAGAATTGGAATTTCTTGAAAAAGTATGGAGTTGTAACTTAATCTCTTTTTCTCAATATATACTGAACATTTTTCAGTGATTGATTCAGGGCGGAAATCCCTTAGATTTATTCAAGCCTGTTGATGCTGCTTCAGTTGGTGTCCGGTCAACTTCATTTACTAATCAACATCAGGATCAGCTCGTAACCAGGTATGTAAGATGAATTATTTTTCTAATATTCACTAAAATTTGTGAATATGAATATGCGTACTTCTTTCTCTGTAATTACAGTGAAGCAAAAGGCAGCATTGCATTTACTGCATCACCTCATGGAGACTCTGTGGAGAGTAGCGGGAGACTTGGGGCAAATCCTTGTGAACCTAATAGTGCGGATAATCTCATGCTATTTGATGTTGAACATGAGTTTTCCGAAGGTGATAGACATTCATTACATCCTAGGAGTAAAATTGTTCCACATGAAAAGTTATCAGAGATAGATGGGAGTCATAGAACTCGGGAACATGGGGACTCTGCTGTTTTTAGTTTACCTAAAAAAGCGTATGGGAGAAGGAATCAATCCCGTCCAAATCGTGATGGATTTAGGTTGAGTCTACTTCTCTGTCTTCTCGCCATGGCAAGATGGTGGCAATAATGGATTGATGGACACACAACAAGATATGGAGTTAGATGGTGGAAAAGTTGTAGAATCATCTAAGAACCTGCTTGAACATGTTCTGAAGGAGGCTACATCAGATGCTATTGCTTCTGATACCCCTCCTGATGATGAATGTAATCAACAATCACAGGCAGGTGCTCTGGAAACACCAATTCAAATAATTTCTGATGTATACGAGGCCATACAGACAAGGAAATTGGGTCCGTCAATAAAAATGAGAAAGAATCTAGTTCATGTCAAATCAATGGTATCAGCAGCAAAAAGGATGGAACATATTATGATGCTTGTAACACCATGAACTCGTGTGGCATGAAAGCATTGGATTCTGAATAACCTTGTGCAAAAACTAACAAAAGTATTGATGGAAACAATGATGGTAATATATGTCATCAAAGGACAAATGGAGACTCAAACAGGTTAATCAACACTCTGACCTTACTCCTTGATGGGATACCAGTGTTAGAAAGTAACGAGTTTGTAAAAGGAGAGGGAGAAACACGGGGTTTTGATGGTTGTGCTCTTGATTGCCCGGAGAGATCCTTAGCAGGTGCAATGCAGCAAGAGAATGGCTTTAAACTACAACATGATATATAATTGATTAGAAGTGGATCTGCTATGAAAAATGAGGTGCAAAATCAAACAGTCATTGAAGTGATGGAATCTTTTGAACCAAGTAGGTCAGAATCAGGAATAAAACTTGATCTGGTTTTGGATGGCAATCCTGAGCCCCATGATGAAGTTCCATGCACTGTTGAGAACCATTATTCTATTGATACCTCAATTTCTGATTTCCCCAAGGGTGGATATTTGACTAGGAATTCTATTATTTCCCTTGAGGCTCATACTTCTTCCTCGTATGATTCAAAATTACCGCCAGAAATTGATGAAGATTCAGTCTTGAAAGAAGCACAAATTATAAAGGTTAGATTTTTGTGTTGTACTTTATTTGTCTAACTTCTTGTTTTCATGTAACTTATTTTGTCAAAGATCTGATATATTGAAGTGAATAGGCAAAACGAAAGAGGATCACTGAGTTATCTGTTGTGATTTCTTCGAGAAAAAACTGTCCAAAGTCTCAATGGGATTTTATGCTTGAAGAAATGGCATGGTTGGCTAATGATTTTGCTCAGGTTTGATATTATAAGGTTACCACCTATTTTTCATTTCAGTTTCTTACCCATTGTTTTAGCATTTTTTTTAGAACATAATGTATTGGTATTAAGTTCTTATGTTTTTCTTTTCTGGAGGTGATGTATCTCTTATGGCTTATATTGATAGTTTCCTTGTTTAGGAGCGTATTTGGAAAATAGCTGCTGCAGCCCAAATAAGTTCCCGAGCTGCTTTTACTTTTCTGCTGAGAAAACTTGAAAACAGTTTTGTAACTGAGGCAAAAAAGTAGCTCACACCTTGGCAAAATCTATCAAGGAGTTCTGCCATTTGGTTGAGGTACATTTATAGATCATTTAAGTGGATTTGGAGACTATCCTTAAACGAATCTGTTTCTATTATGAGGTGTTTTTTTATCGGTAAAATCTTTTATGCTTTTGACTTTGGAATACTTTATCTATTTTCTTTATTTTTCCTAAATAAATTTATGAATTCTCAATCATATATTTTATCATTAATACTCTCTCCGTCCCGTCATATTAGACACGGAGGGATTGGCACATGAACCAAGACAAAAAGTAAATGAATGTTTAAAGAAAGATTAACACAAAAAATATAAATAAAATAATCACTATTACAAACTTAAAAAAGTCAAGAAATGTTCAGTAGCCGATTGCAGGCGCGGGTGGTGAGAAGCGGCGGTGGCTGAGATGCGGTGGTCGTGAGGTGCAGTGGTGGTGAGATGCGGTGGTGACTCCCGGTTGGACATCGGGAGTTGCAGGCGGAGTCAGGGCCGGTTGTGGAGGGTGGCGCTGGGCGACGGGAAGGGCTGGATCGGAGGTTGTGGACGGTGGTGAGAGGCGGCGGTCGTGAGATGTGCTGGACGGAGAAGCGACGGCGGCTGCGATGGTGGTGCTGGGCGACAGGAAGAACTGGATCGGAGGCTGTGGACGGTGGTGAGAAGCGGCGGTCGTGAGATCGTGTAGAGAGAAGGAGCAGCGGCGCATTGTAGGAAAAATGAGATTGAATTTTGAGGGGTGGGGATTTAGGGTTTCAAAGGGGTAGGGTGAGAATTTGATGAATATTTGGGGGTAGGGTAGTAATTTTAAGTGTAGTTAATTTTGATTATGTTTTGTTAATTTTTTGTCAAATTAGGAAACGTGTCTAATAAACAGGAGGGACCGAAAAAGAATACGCGTCTAATATGACGGGACGAAGGGAGTACATTTGACGGATCTGTACGTTTAAAGAGTTCAAAATGATGTAACCTGAATGAAATGTACAATTTAACAAATCTAATCTGTGTGTGGACTGAGTTCTAACTCAAACACCGACTGTACGTAACTTCAAACTATAATTTATGTATGGTACGTTTATACAATTTTGTTTTATTTTTTCAATAGAAGGTTTTTGATTTTGCTAAGATTCCAAGGAATGAATGTGACATGTCATATATTAAGTTGGTGCTTTTCTCGGCAATTGGGCAATGGATGCCCCTGTAGGAAGGAATTTCTGAGACAACATCACTTATGACTTCAAGTTGGAGCTTTGTGTCCATGTGAATTACTAAGTTAACTTTAACTCTTGACTTTCCTATAAAAAAGAATACTCTGACTTACTATTAGTTACAAATGCTCTTTTCATCCATCCGGATGGGGTGATTTTACAAGTGTTGTTAAGATTATCTCTAGTTAATATTTGTGTTTGTTACATAGAAATATAGGAAAGATATTATTGTTTTGATTATGATCATCTTTGGCTTGGCTTGGCAGGCAACAAGTATATTACATAAGCAGGAAAGTCAAATGGATGGCACACTTCCAGTTTGGGCTTATGCAGTGAGATTTTTGAAGCATACTAATTCCACTGTTATAGATAACTGAGCTGAGGTACCGTTGACTCCAGATAGAGTATTTGACATGGGGATCCTTTACCTCTTGTGGGAGGATAATCTGACAGAAGTATGAATTCGTAACAAAATATCTTCATGTACTCTTCGGCAGTCCCCACCTCTTTCCTACATTCAGATATCTTCCTTAATAACCGATTTGAATGTATTTAATGGCTACACATGCTATATAACTCCATGATTTTCCCCTGAAATTATCAATTGATGTTTACTTATATATTTACTTCTGTCGTTTAGGAGAATCTCTTCTACACAGCCCCCCCTGGGGCCATGGAGACCTATAAAATCTCTATTGAAGCTCTTGTTGTGAAGTATGAGGTATATGCTTTCTTTATATCTATTTTTGCAGTAAGACTTCTTAAGTTAACTATGTTTCACTGTATCACGTTCTGCACTTTCTTTTTTTCCTGAGTAAAGAAATAATTATAGATGATTTTTGTAGCATATTTTTAAGATGTACAAGGATGAAGTTGTTGGGGGTCGAACATGTATTTTCTGGATCTAGAATGACAAATCAATTAACATAATGGTGGTTCTAACTTTTGAAAATTCATAGTGCGGAAAGCTCTTATTTAGGGCTTTGACTTTTTTCTCACTTAAATAAAAAGTAGAACATGTGCTTTGATGAAACATGATATCCTAAAGATTTACATGCTCTTGGATTTTGGATCTGTCAGTATTGACAAATATTCTGCTCAATGGTTAAAATTATAGGAATCTGGCTCTATTGAGATTTACTATGTTCCATACAATCTTTCATAATTAAAAAGTATATTAGTTACATTAATATGATAATAGCCCCTACGAACCTAATAATCTATGAAAAGAATGAGAAAATATTTTTTTAGTTATCTTTCTTTGGATCCTAATAGGGTAATATTTAGATGTGAATTCATTGTCTTTCTTGAGATATATTATATATACTCATATCTTGTGTATCAAGTTTTCTAATATTCTTTGTATCTTCTAGATTAGGTTAGATAGATTTGTTTTCCTCTATATATATCTCCTTGTGCATTAACATTACTTGAGTGAAATAAAGGGAATTATTTCTCTACATGGTATCAGCCAAATCTTGGCATAAACCCTAGATTTTTCTTCTCCATGGTCGATTTTTTTCGGCCCTTCCAAGGCTGCCTCAGTCAACACTGGTGATCTTCCCACCTTGCCGCTTTCCACCATCATCCATATGGTTAACATAAAGCTTACCTCTGCAAATTATCTTCTTTGGCATGCCCAGATAGAGCCGTTGCTTATTACGCAGAGTTTCATGCCCTACGTCGACGGTTCGGTCTCGCCTCCTTCTCGCACGGTCACTACTCAAACCGGCAACACGACTATCAACCCCGACTACTGTAAATGGTATTTCCCGCGACCAACTTATCAAGTTGTTTCTCGTATCCACGTTGATAGAAGAATCCATGGCGGTGATCATAAGTTGCTCCACTTCTCGTAATGTTTGGACCGCCCTCTCTCGCTCCTACAGTCACCGTTTCAAAGCTCGGGAACTCTGCCTAAAGGACGACCTTCTCTTCACGAAGCAGGGCGATCTCTTCACGGACGTCGTTTCAAGAGTTAGCCGTTCGATTGATCCCTCGGACAAATCCCAGTGGTTCATTAGGGATTTGGGTCCGTTATTCTCGAACTTCACCGCTACTCAGATGGCTCAGGAACCACTGCCGGACTTTGACACGTTACTTGCTCGTGCTCTCAGCAACGAACTCTTCCTCAAGGCTTCAGACTCGCCGGCTTCTCCACAGACCGTTGCCTTTCACGCTGCATCTAAGCCTCGTGACTCTGGCAGCAAGAACAATCCCTCTTGAAGTCGCGAACGTTCACAAGGTGGGAATCGGAAGAAACATCAACTGCGGTGCTATTTCTGCAGACAAAACGATCATGATGCGTTTGATTGTCCCAAGCGCTTAGATAGGTCTTTTCTTCGCTCTTCACAGTCTGCACCCTCGGCTCAACTTGCTGAAGCCTTCTTCGCGCAGTGCACCGTCTCCTCTCCTTCCGTTTCAGACTGGTATCTGGACACCGGGGCGTCTGCACATATATCAGCACACACTGCAAATCTCGACAACGTGACCCCCTACAATGGTGCCGATCATGTTGTTGGTAATGGTGGTCGTCTTCAAATTACGAACACGGGCTCCTTATCCCTCTCAAATTCTTTGTCTTGAACTCATGTTCTTGTTGTTCCCTCTATTACAGAGAACCTGTTATCTGTTAGTAAACTCACTCATGACTATTCTGTTGACGTGTTGTTTACTGATACACAGCTTAGCATTCGGACTTGGGACACCGGCCAGATTGTTGCCACCGGCGTGCGTAAGCATGTGTTGTACGTGCTTCATCACCCCATCACGGCTCTTATTGCTATCGCCCACACCCGCCTACCTCGTGCTTCATTCGAGACGTGGCACAATCGTGCTGGACATTCATCTTCCAAAGTCATCAGTCTTCTCCACAAGCTTAGTTTGCTTTGTACTTCTTTTTTTCCACATGATAGTTTATGTTCATCTTGTCAGTTAGCTAAAAACTCGCATTTGTCCTTTCTTGTTTTTTAAAAATGGGCTTCTCATGTGCTCGATCTTATTCATTGTGACCTCTGGGTCCTTCTCCAATAAAATCAAACTCTGGTTTTCGTTATTATGCTGTGTTCATTGATGACTTCTCCCGTTTTATCTGGTTTTATCCCTTGTGTGCAAAATCTAATTTTTACGATGTATTCGTTAATTTTCATGTGTTTGTTGAAACACAATTTTCACGTAAAATTAAGAAATTTCAAAGCGACGGTAGTATTGAATTTACAAACACTCGTCTTCAATCTTATTTTGCAAAATAAGGTATACATCACCTTGTGTCTTGTCCTTATACTCCCTCTTAAAATGGCCGAGCCGAACAAAAACACCTTCACATTACAGAAATGGGTCTTTCTCTCATTTTCCACTTATCGGCACCTCTTTCTCTATGGGTAGTAGCTTTTATGATATGGAGCAGGACCCGGAGGGACCTCGGCCTTTACTCGTTTATCGTCGACGGGTTCGTTAGGAGGAGCCAGCGATTGATGATAATTTATTTACGTTATTTGTTTTGTTATTTTAATTATTTACTGGGTATTTTTGGAATTTAACTTTAATTGTTGTTGAGGGGTATTTAAGTCCCCTAATTAGGGTTTATGGAATTAAGGAAGAACATATTTATTTTGGGCACGATAACGTGTTTGGGTTCTGTTCCTATCAAGTGGTCCGACCTGCCGGATTTGTTCTCGCCGGAATGCCGAGGTCAACGAACAGCGATAGGTTGGAAAGCTTGGAGGCTGAACAAGTGGAATTGAAAGGGAAAATCGATGTGCAGGGAGAGTTACTCACTGCCCATGGGGAGAAGTTGGATGCGTATGGGGCGCAACTGGCGGAAATTTCCGCATCGCTGGCGGCGCTCTCCGCGGCAATACTGCGGTCGCCGGAGCACGCACAGGGCAGCGGGCCTACAGCCGCCGAATCGGCAGCAGCGAGCACGGGGATGGCTGGCGCAGGTGGTGGTGGCATTGGCGCAGGCAGGGGCAGAGGCGGAATGGGCAGCGACGGCATGGGCTTGGGTTCGGGATTGCAGAAAACGGCCGGTGGCCTGGGGTTTGACGTTCAGTTGCCTCAATTCAGCGGCGACGACCCGATTGGGTGGGTTGCTCGGGCGGAACAGCAGTTTGAAATTTATGGGACAGCGGCGGAGAAGCGAGTAGCGGCTGCTGTGGTGGTAATGGATGGAGCAGCACTATATTGGATCAATTGGGTGAGAGCTAGAAAACCCACCATAACATGGAAGGATTTTACGCAGGCTTTGGTGGCGCGTTTTGACACGCGATTTAGAGGCAATCGTTTCGAACGATTGGCGGCGCTGAAACAGACTGGCACAATTGAGGAGTACATTTCCCTGTTTGTTCAACTAGCAGCGCAAGTGCCCGGATTAACAGAAGAGCACTACTTAGGCTATTTTATGAATGGCTTAAAGAGTGCCATACGGGGTTCCCTGCGCCTACTTCGTCCAGGCGATTTGGAGACAGCAATGGAATTGGCAAGGGATGTTGAGGATAATCTGTCTTTTCAGTTGGGTGGCCAAAAGAGTGTGAGTGGTAATGTCGCTGGGACACGTTCTCATAGTGTGACAAAGCCTTACGGGGGGAGTTTGATCACCGGGGGGAGCAGTGAGACGAGGGGAGTTGGTGGTAACCTTGCTAAGTCCGTTGCAATATCAGGGACCGCAAGTTCTGGACAAGCGGCGCAGCCCACAGGGCGTAATCGCCTCACTCGCATGCCGCCTAAGGTGTTGGAGGAGTTGCGGGCTAAGGGCCTATGTTTTCATTGTAAAAAACCGTGGGCGCCTGGACATGATTGTCCTTTGAAGCAGTTGCGGGTACTAATCGCAGATGAGGATGAAGAAGTGGACTCGCAGCAGCTTGAACACTATGCAGCAATAGGCGAGGAAGTTGGTCAGGGGGGAAACGGCGGATCCGAAGAGGAGGAGAGCGATTTACCAATTTATTCTATGACCGGGGTTTTTAATCCCCGTACGATGAGGTTCCGGGGGGTGGTGCAGAACCAACCGGTGACTGTTTTGGTGGATAGTGGTGCTAGCCACAACTTCATATGCTCTTCTTTGGTGGATACATTGAAACTTCAACCTCAAGAGATTGGCAGATTTCATGTTAAGTTGGGTGACGGGCGGAGGCAAGCTTCAGACGGGGTCTGCAAGCAGCTCCGAATCGAGCTTCCTGGCTGCGCTGCGACAGTAGATTGTTACGTTTTTCCCTTGGGTGGTGTGGACATAATACTGGGGATTGCGTGGTTGGAGATGTTAGGGGAGGTAATCACTAATTGGAGAACGTTATCAATGAAGTTCGTGGTGGACGGCCGAAGTGTGGAGTTGCGGGGGGACCCAGCTTTGTGTAGAACAATGGTGAGTCTTCGGACCTTGGCGAAGACTACAAATGTGGAGTTATGGGCGGTGGTTCTAGACGGTCAACCTGCAAAGCTTTCAGGGGTTGTTCAAGGGAAGTTAGATGGGGTCCTACGACAGTTTGAGTCAGTTTTTGAGGAACCGACGGAGCTGCCCCCCCATCGAGCCACAGATCATCACATCACCTTACTTCCGGGTTCGAAACCGGTATCGGTGAGGCCGTACAGATACAGTCATGTGCAGAAAGACGAGATAGAGAGATTGGTGGATGAGATGCTACGGGCGGGAGTTATTAGGCCAAGTTCAAGCCCTTTCTCAAGCCCGGTTCTGTCAGTGAAGAAGAAAGATGGAAGTTGGCGTTTCTGCGTGGATTACAGGGAGCTTAACAAATCCACAGTGCCGGATAAGTACCCTATTCCGGTGATTCAGGAGATGTTGGATGAGTTGGCGGGAGCCGTAGTTTTTTCTAAAATTGATCTGCGCTCTGGGTACCATCAGATTCGGGTAGTGGAGTCGGATATCCACAAGACTGCATTCCGAACTCATAGCGGGCATTATGAGTTTTTGGTGATGCCTTTTGGGCTGATGAATGCACCAGCTACCTTCCAGTCTACAATGAACGAATTATTTTGTCCGTATTTGCGAAAGTTCGTGCTGGTTTTCTTCGACGATATCTTGGTTTATAGTCGTTCGTGGGAGGAGCATCGGCGGCAATTGAGTTTAGTCTTGAGAATTTTGGCGGTTCAGAAGTTTAAGGCGAACAAGAAGAAGTGTGCTTTTGGCTGTTTGAGAGTGGAGTATCTGGGGCATATCATCTCACAGGCAGGCGTAGAGATGGACCCTGCCAAGGTAAGCGCAGTCGTGGACTGGCCACAACCTCGTTCGATCCGGGATGTGCGAGGCTTTCTTGGCCTCACGGGTTATTATCGACGCTTCGTGAAGGATTATGGCCTTATCGCTAGACCGCTTACAGCCCTACTGAAGAAAGATGTGTCTGCTCGGTTTTCTTGGACTTCAGAGGCAGAATCGGCTTTCTCTCACCTCAAAAAAGCACTGACGGAGGCGCCAGTACTCGCCATGCCACAATTCGACCGGCAGTTTGTGGTGGAATGCGATGCTTCGGGCACAGGAGTCGGCGCAGTGCTCATGCAAGACAAAAGACCGATTGCATACTTCAGTAAATCCCTGGCTGATCGGACTCTTTCTAAATCTGCTTATGAACGGGAAATGATGGGTCTAGCGTTGGCCATTCAGCATTGGCGGCCTTATCTGATTGTCCGGACTGATCATCGCAGCCTTCGCCACCTCCTGACTCAACGTATTGCAACTCCCTCTCAACAGGTTTGGATGGCTAAGCTTTTGGGGTATGATTTTGTGATTGAGTACAAGTCCGGCGTCTCTAATGGTGCAGCAGACGCGTTATCACGACGTGGGGAAGAGGGCGAATTATCTGCTTTTAGTATGCCGGCCTGGTTGGGTTTGAATGAAGTGGTTGAGGAACAGCGACGGGATGCTTATATTCAAGGGGTTATCGCAGCGCTACAGGAGAACCCGGATAGTCGCCCAGGGTTCCAGTTGATAGAGGGGCGGCTTTTCCACGAGGGCCGCCTAGTTTTAGCAGCGGATTCAGCGTGGATTCCTCGTTTATTGGAGGAATTTCATGATACTCCGTCCGGCGGGCATGCAGGGACCTTTCGCACTTATCGCAGATTAGCCATGAATGTTTATTGGAAGGGAATGTTCCGGCGCGTGCAAGATTACGTGGCTCAGTGTTTGGTGTGCCAAAAGTCTAAGTATGAATCGATGTCCCCCCCTGGACTGTTGCAGCCCTTACCTATTCCGAAGTTGGTGTGGGAAGATATTTCTATGGATTTTATCACCTGTCTACCCAAGTCGAAGGGATTTACTACGATATTGGTGGTGGTAGATCGGTTGTCAAAATATGGGCATTTTATCGCTCTCAAATCCCCTATTACAGCGCGATCGGTGGCGGAAGTGTTTGCCCGAGAGGTGGTTCGCTTACATGGGATTCCACGTTCCATTGTCAGCGATAGGGATTCGCTCTTTGTTAGCCTATTTTGGAAGGAATTGTTTGCATTGTCGGGGACTCGGCTGAAGTTTAGTTCCGCCTATCACCCGGAGACGGACGGCCAAACAGAGGTGTTGAATCGGGTGGTTGAGACATACCTGCGTTGTTTTGCTTCGGAACAGCCACAGCAGTGGTTGCGTTGGTTACCATGGGCAGAATTTTGGTACAACACATCTTTTCACACAGCTGCCAAGATTTCCCCATTTGAGGTTGTCTATGGCCGCCCCCCTCCGACTATTCGGCGGTTTGCACAAGGCGAGAGTAGAGTTGCTGCAGTGGCTGATGTCTTGGAGGGTAGGGATGCGATGTTGGCACGGCTGAAGCAGAATTTGGAACGGGCCCAGCAAATCATGACGAAACAAGCGAATAAGCATCGAAGGGAGGTGGAATTTCAGGTGGGGGATAAGGTGTTTTTGAAGGTGCGGCCCCATCGGCAGTTATCTATGGCGCGACAGCCTCATCACAAGCTCTTTCCGAAATTTTATGGTCCCTTTTTGGTGGAGGCGCGCATTGGGGCTGCAGCCTACCGACTTGCATTACCTGCCTCGAGTCGCATCCACCCGGTCTTTCATGTTTCGCAGCTAAGAAAGACCATTGGGGATCACCCGGTGGAAGGCCAATTGCCAGAAAGCTTGGAGCTGCCTACAGGTCCCGTGTTTGAACCCGACGAAGTGCTAGCAGAGAGAGTGGGGCGTGAGAAGGGGATCGATCAGGCTCAACTGTTAGTGAAATGGGCAGGGTTGCCGGCAGATGAGGCTACTTGGATGAGCAGAGCAGCGTTTCAAAGTCAGTTTCCGGATTTCAACCTTGGGGACAAGGTTGTTTCGATGGGGGATGGAGTTGATATGGAGCAGGACCCGGAGGGACCTCGGCCTTTACTCGTTTATCGTCGACGGGTTCGTTAGGAGGAGCCAGCGATTGATGATAATTTATTTACGTTATTTGTTTTGTTATTTTAATTATTTACTGGGTATTTTTGGAATTTAACTTTAATTGTTGTTGAGGGGTATTTAAGTCCCCTAATTAGGGTTTATGGAATTAAGGAAGAACATATTTATTTTGGGCACGATAACGTGTTTGGGTTCTGTTCCTATCATTTTAGCACTGCTGTACATATAATAAGTCGTCTTCCCACCCTCTCCTTCAAAACAGTTCGCCATTTGAACTCCTCTTCCACACTTCACCCTCGTATGCATCTTTTAGAACGTTTGGCTGTCGTGTTTTTCCGTGTCTCCGAGATTATACTAAACACAAACTCCAGCCGCGTAGTCTACCCTGTATATTCGTTGGTTATAGTCCAAACCACAAGGATTTTCGCTGTTTAGATCCCTCCACTTCCCGTGTTTACATCACTAGACATGCTCGTTTCGACGATACATTCTTCCCCTTCTCTCGGACCAGCAATCCGACATCTCTCTCTCGCCTAGAGCTCGCAGGATATTTTGAAAACACATCATTATCCCCTCCTTCTCTCGATTGCCCTTCTCGATCGAACATTCCTTGCAGTCTCTGCCCTAGGGATGTCAATTAAACCCAAAACCGATGGGCTGGCCCGAAACTGACGTGTTAAAAGGCAGGTTAGGGTCAAATTATTGCAAACCGAAAAAATTTGGACCGACCGGGCTGGACCCGCCGGGCTCGCGGGTCAGTCGGGTTGGACCAGGCAGGTTGCGGGCCAGCCCGTTGGTCCCAAATTATCTCTTTATATTTTATATCATTTTACTATTTCTATTTGCCCTATCATACGCCCTTGCCTCTAATATCTCTCCTCTTTCCCCAACCCGCCGGCCGCATCTCGCAGTCACATCTCGGTTTCTTAATAGTCCGTTCGCAAATACTCTACTCACACATCACATCTCTGTATCAAAAAACTACTGTGCTGCTTTGTTTATCGACTTCCATTCTTGTCAAGAACTAGCGTGTTTTACCGCCGCAAGTTCTTGTTTCCACATGTTATTTTCTTCTTATGTTTTCTCCAATTTAGTGATTTGTTAGGTTTGAATTATTTGATGTGGTTCACTAATTTATGGGTGGATTCCGTGTATATATATATAAAATCAAATATTTTTTTAATATTTGAGTTACAGAGATCATTGTGTGGCAATGTAGGTGATGGAGAATTTCTATGGAATTAATCTTTTATATTGTTAGTTAGACTCCTACTTAATATTCTGTAAATTGTGGAAGATAGTGAATATTAATTGTTATTTTATGTTTTAAATATCAAGAAATATGTATTAAAAAAGTTGGAAATGGTGCGGCAGCCACTTAGATTTTCCGTCCCTTGAAAAAAAAATCAGCAAAGAGTTACTTACCATAATCATTACAAATTACACATTATGAATGAAAAAAATTTAAAAAATAGACTTATAAATTTTTTGGCCCGAAACCCGGAGGGTTAGGGTCAGGGTCTAGATTTTTTCAACCCGAAAAAAATCTAGCCCGATTGACATCCCCACTTTGCCCAATGGATATTAATCCCCCTGCTGCACTTCAACCGGTCGACCCTCCACCTCGTGCACCTCCCCAACCAGAAATTGCTCATCCCGCACCTCCTCCACCCGTCGATGAACCCCCTCAACCAGCCGACCCTCCACCTCACACTACCACGCATGCTAGTTGTCATCCCATGCAGACACGCGCAAAATCGAGGATTTTTAAACCCCATTATCCGGTTGACATTAATTTGATTTCTGTGTTTTTTGTTTCTGCAGCGTTGCCTGAACCTCGTAGTATAAAAACCGCGCTCAAGGTTCGTGAATGGACTCAAGCTATGAATGAGGAACTCACGGCTTTCCATCGAAATAATACTTGGACTCTGGTTCCACGCCCTCCGAACACAAATATAATTGGTTCAAAATGGGTTTATCGGACTAAGCTTCAGGCTGATAGCTCTGTGGATCGCTATAAGGCACGCCTTGTAGCTCGAGGGTGTAGCCAAGTATTTGGGTTCGATTGCACTCACACCTTCAGTCTTGTGGTAAAGGCATCTACAGGTCGTATTGTTATTGTTGTGGCTGTCATGAATTCTTGGCCTCTTCATCAGCTGGATGTCAAAAACGTCTTTTTAAATGGAACTTTGTCCGCGCCGGTTTTCATAGTGCATCGGAGGACTACAGCGCCACCGAGATACAGAGTGAGATGACTCGGACGTCGAGCCAGCCTAGACAGAGTCATGGGGGCGAGTGACATGCATCATGTTTACTGCTTTGATTTGATTGATACTGACAGTCTACTTGATGCACAGATGGATCATCGCGACGCTAGAGTTATGCATTTTCGAGCACATCCTCGTTTCTCCGAGGAGGGACTAGCCTCTACGCTCATGGCTTATCTCTCTTAGTGGGAGACTATGGAGCATCTGGGCGTGGGAGGAAATGAGGCATTAGTAGGGTTGTGGATTTGGTATCGGATCGATGGACTTTATGAGTTCGGCAGACTGCCTTTCTCCATTGTTACAAGAAGGCGGATACTAGAGAGTGGGTTGGGATATTTCGGCCATTTATAGAGGAGTTGATTCACCAAGTACTTAGTTCGGGTAGCCCACCTCCTGGGCCATGGATGGACATTCCGACACCGTTGGTGTTGGATCTGTCACCATTTCAGGTGAGATCACCGACTCCTCCATCGCAGTCGCCGCTTGGACCATTCCTGCCTTTACCATACCCAGAGTTATTTCCGCCGCACCCTTGCGATGGGGCATTCGGAGGTGTTCCTTACCCATTACAGGCACCTGACCTGTATGCTTTCGCCGATCATATCGATGAGCCTCCAGTGCCGGAGTATGTGCCTGCACCCCAGGTACCGATTCTGCCCCAACCTTGGGAGCAGGACGTAGATCAGGTGATCCCGCAGCCGACTGCAGATCCTGCTGATGCCGCATCAGTATACGACCCTGGCGAGGACGGGGAGCAAACGGGACGGCCCACGCACCTATTTTCATTTTCATTCCCAGCAGCATGGGGGATGAGGAAGATGATTACTCTGTAGATTGGTTATATTGATATTGTGGACATGATGATTATTATATATATCTGTATATATATGGATACACTACTGACGATGCTATTTATTTTGACTTTTGTAGGTAGGTGAGTGACCGGGGATATCCATTTGATTGGGAATAAGCACACTATTCCCTAATGTGCTTTCCCAGATCGGACCTCGATCGACGATATCATCTAATATCGTCACCGAGTTTGATGCTATTGTGGAGTCAGTCACTGTTCGTAGCCTAACTGACTGATCATGCTTATCGTATTAGTATTATGACTTAATTATTGCTTTATGTTTTTATCATTCTGTTGTATGTTGTTATTATGATTGATAGCTGTTTGACCTTGCTTGCCTGATATGCGTATAATCTAGGCTAGATGCTAATTTATTGTAGATGAAATCATTATACAATTGATTAATACTGAAGAACGGTGTTTGCAGTATGCCCGGAGGACATACTGCAAACAGGTCAAGGAGTTGGTCGGAATGCACAAGCTGGTGGAAGTGGGGCTACTAATCAGACAGGTAAGCAACGACAAAGGCAGCAACAGCAGCTTTCGCATTCTAACAGTTAACATCCTCAGCAGCGACAGCAGCCACAAGCTCATCAGCCTGCTAAGGTTGCAAAAGGAGCTGGGAGAGGGAGCCTAATGATGCGTCAGAACATCCCTTCTGATCCCTCCTTAGTAAATGGGGTTTCTACAAGTCCAGGGAATGAGAGTTCTGAGACAGCAGAGGCATCCACAAAGCCAATAGGTCAATATGCATCTACATGCTCGCCGAACCAGTCCCTTACCAAGCATCTATATCAATTAACTTCACAGTCTGATAGTACTAGTCAAGGTCATGTTCCAGCTGTTCCTCCTGGTTTGTCTTCCAGCCATCAGTCTGTTTCTTCTTTTGCCATGTCTGGCAACATGCATTATCCCACCAAAAGTTAGTGAAACAAAATCAGATGGCGCTTCAAAGACTGCAACCGAATTGCCAGATAAGTTCTGATGAATCAAAACCACTAGCAATAGATTCCAACGCCGACCATCACCCGGCAAACAGCTCTAGTGAGATGGTTACCATGACAACATTACCTCGGACCACTAGTAGTGCAACTAATGAGGCAAAGGTGGTTTCTTCAGCCAATACTCATCAATGGCATGCTTCAGGACCATTGTTGGATGCACATACAATAAATTCGGCAACAATATGACTTCCACAGTGTCAAATTCTGTCGAGTCTGCTACTCGTGTGGGCCAGAGACCATCTGCCAGCTTACCTCCTCATAAACATGATGGTAGTGCCCACTTCCAGCAGTCATCACAACTTCCACAACCTAACTTGGCAGTGCCCCAGCATCTGCAGCCTCTACATTCTCAGCAGGGGCAGCTTCTTCAAGGTAGAGGCAATTTGTATGGTTAATCCAGTGACGAAAGTTTGGAATGAAGACGAGCCAACTGATTGTTGATGATTAATGCTGCTCGTGTCTGGTCGGCATATTCTTTCACATCAGTGTGCAGGTTAGTCATGTCTTATTATGTTTATCTTCTAAATTAACTGATTAGTGAGGTTAATTGTTTTTAGGTTCTTAGGTTGAATTGGCTATTAAATATGAATCCATTTTCATGTCTTAAAAATGATAGTCATCAAATATAAAAAGAAAAAAGTAAAAAGAAAAGAAATATCATAATATTTAATGAATGGCACTTAATAGGTCCGGGGCAGGTTTTTGCTGGAGGCTGGAAGTATGACAGAATCTTTTTGTAAATCAGACTCAACTGATGTAACCACTGGACACATATGCTAAAATACATTATTAAATAAAGTCTTGCAGTGCCTAAGGTGTAGTTTGTGATGCAATCACACAATAGACAACTCTCAATGAGATGCAAGATAAACAGCAAAAACAAATGATGAAGAACACTTCCTTAACATGAGAAATGCTTGCATTGGCAATAGATTAATAAAAATCTTATATCTAATACTTATATTTAATGGATTAGGTAGCTCTGAGTCAGGTCTTTAGCCTGCTTAAGAAGTAGGTCTTTGAGTTTGTGTCCTCGGTTTGCACCTCTGAAGATTTTCTGTTTAGCCAAATCTTCCAGTTTTTTTTTTTTAAATCCCTTCTTCTTTGGTGTATCATTCTGAGCTATATTTTATTTTAGATGGCATGGCAATGGTATACTGATTTGAACATGTGAAGCTTGTGCTTGTTGTGTAAAGGCACAGAACAAAATAGTGACGGTGGAGTGGTCAAATTTTTGGGATCATTGTATTATATTAGAACAGCCCCTGGTAGAGGTAGGTGTACATAAATCTCTCCTTTTGTGGGTTTTGAGTTATTCTTTTTCTACGTGGTGAGAGGTAGGTGTTCAGCAGCATAGATGAGAGATGTTATTGTTGTGGAATTTTTTGTGAATATATTAATTAGTAGTCTTCCTGTGTATTAATATAATATAACATAACATTCGTTGTAAGAGTGAACGTCCACGCGTCCTGAGCTGAACCTTTGCATCTCCTCACCTGTCTCAATATTATTGCTTGCTCTTGTATTTACTCTGTCTACCATCTGTATGATGTAATGCTGCTTACACCCTCCCTTCAAAATCAATCTCTCTCTCTCTCTCTCATGTTCATGAAAGAAAATATAAGATGTTTTGATGAAATGACAGATGGGTGGGGTTTAATGATTGAATTAGGGGGTGTCAACCGAAGCTAAAAGCTGCTCTGAAAAAATAGTGTATGCCAATATAAAAGAAAAAGAAAAATTGACTGAGAAGAGAAAGTTGCGAGAATAATTTTGTGGGAGATTTTTACACTAAAAAACTTGGTTGATTTCAACAATAACGTTTAACTTCCTTTGTGTGTGAAAAATATTATAAACATCATATAATTGAATTGATATGCAATAAGGTCTGGTCCTATCCTAAGCTATGAATTCTCTCTCACCAAATAAAATAAGACGATTCCACTTTCAATATTTTACTTTTATTAAAAGTTTGGGACACCAATATTGACTTATCCCCTAAACTATTTATTTCTCTCCAAGTGTGAGCTCTTTCAATATTCCCACGAGTTTATGAATAATAACATTTACAATATTATTTCCTTTTTCTCATCCTCCTTTTTTGGAACTACTACTATTTTGCTAATTCCACCAAATTTAATGAATAGTAAATATCTTTATTTTATTTTTTTGGTTGTTGGAAACGAGCATTTCTGTGAACTATTTCCGAGTTCATATAAAAATTCGGGGTTTCTTATTACAAATCTTAAAAGGTTGTATTGTTAAATTGATATTGCAACAATCTCTTTACAACTGCATCGTAATTGTAGATTTAATTAATTACAGCAAAGTTTGTTTAATTGTCAATAAATGCAATGAATGAGCCCTAAATAAATAAAATTTTGAATACAATACAATAATAATACCTAACTTTGGCACGCAAATCATATACTTTTCATTTTCGTGAACCTCCACTAAAATCATATATATTTAAAATACCGAAGATTTGGTTGGAATTCAATGCCGAAATAAAACTGAAATTACAAATCAACTGCCGAATTCGCAAAAAGGAAAAAAAATATATATCGAAAATTTGGTCGGCATTCAAGATTTTAGTTCTCTTAATGAAATGATCTCTTATGATTAAAAAAAAACCCTAATAAATAAAATAATTATTCCTTCCATTTCAATTATTTGGTTTGGATTATTATTTTAGAATATTTTAATTATATGGTACAATTTTTATATTTAATATTTTTTTTTCTGATAATTTACAATTATACTTCAAATAACTTTAGAAAATGAAAATATTAAATTCAATATTACCAAAATGAGTGGTTAATTGCTTTAAATAAGGGTAATGTTGGAAGATTATTTAAATATTAAATATTTTTTTACAAAACTTCAAAAATCAAATTGTACCATTCAATCGGAATGAATGAATATATTTATAAATAAATCAGAATAAAATAAAATTGTTATAAATTAATCAAATCTTTTGCACTGAATCAAATAATAATGGCATTGGTATATTCTATAAATCTGGGATCTGGCTGCTGACACTCATATTTGACCGCTCTCTCACCAATCCCACCGCACAATTTTAATTTACAGCTCCCTTCTCTCAGTGAATCGCTTCGATCCATTATTCCGCTGCGCAAGAATTCTCCATCTTGCGCCGATTCAATCCTTGCTTTCCAATGTCTAAGGTTTTTACTTTGGCTGAGGTTTCTCAACACAACACCAACAAGGACTGTTGGCTCCTAATTGACGGCAAGGTACTTGAATTAAACGAAAAGTTTGAATCTTTGTAGTTTTTCTCAAGTGGGTCGGGTCGGTTTGTGGTTTGTTCGTGGATAGGATCCTTGGATGATTGGGATCAGTTTGAATTGGGTTTGATTTCATTTGTTAGATTGTGAATTGTGATAGAGGAAATTGAATGAAATTCTTGTGAGAATCCGTGCTATTTCTGTGTAGGACCACTGTATTGGGATTTTTATTTTATTTTATTTTTCTTTTTTCAATCAGATCTTAGATGCAGCAAATGTTTGAGTTGTAGTATGATGTTCAGAGAGCATATGTGTTGATGCTACTGTTTCATAGAGGGAAGATTGGATCTTTGGTGGTTGGGCTTCCATTTCATTTCATTTACCTCTGTTTTTGCTGTTAAATGAATCTTCTGCATAAATAGTGTTATTTTGCACTCTGCCTTATATTTTAGTATTTAATCAGCTTGAATTGAACTTGGCTTGCTATTGTATATGTGATCTCCAGTTCATCCTTGAGGTTGTGTATTGTCTTTGGGAATAGTGAGCCTTGAAATATCAATGAATAAGTGATTTTGGTATGTTTTGATTCAGCAGAGAGAAATTTGGTTTATACAAGTAAGGTAGTTAGCTTGATGCTTTGCAGTAGATTTCAATGGCAGGTAGGATACAAGTTTTGCTGGTTGAGTAATCTTGTTACATGTTATTTTCTGGTGGAAGGTTAAGCATTTGCACAATAGCTTGACAGAATTCAAGATGTTAATAATGTTAGAGAGCATCAAGCTCCTCTATATGAATATGTTTGTTGTTTTACAGTTTCTTTATAAGACTGTCTGTCAAATTGAACTATTGTGTGCAGGTTTATGATGTGACTAAGTTCTTGGACGATCATCCCGGTGGCGATGAAGTTTTGGTGACTGCAACAGGTTGGTTACACGATCTTCTAACATCACTGAACTCGGACCAAACATATATAACCAACTTTATGGGGCTGGACTATTTTTGGCAGGGAAGGATGCAACTGATGATTTTGAGGATGTGGGGCACAGCTCAACCGCGAGGGCGATGCTGGACGAGTACTACGTGGGCGACATTGATTCGTCGTCCATTCCCAGCAAGGAAACATACACAGCTGCTCCCAAGCTTGCCCAGGTGAACCAGGACAAATCATCAGGTTTCTTCATCAAGCTCCTTCAGTTTTTGGTTCCCCTCGTGATCTTGGGCATGGCCGTCGGCGTTCGTTTCTACACCAAATCATCAGCCTAAAAAAATGCAGTCTCAGTTTCAGTTTCAGTTTCTATATATTGAATCTATTCTGCAGATTGAAGGACAGGTTTTGTGCTTCACATTGTTGTCTCTCTATTGTTTTGTTAGCTTATTCACTCTCTTAACTTTGTTGCTTGCTGCTACTACTACCCATGCCCTATTCATGACATTCAGTGGGGAGATTTAAATGAAATATTTTTCTGTTGGTCAGCCTTCCTATTCCTATGAATTCTAATCACAACTTGTGAAAAAAATGTACTCCCTCTGTCTCGTCCGAATTGTCCCGGCTTGATCAGGCACAATAATTACAGACTGTGAGTGTAGAATAATAAGTTGAATGAAATTAATATTTTATTGTTAAGTGTGATAAAATTGATATTTTAAAAAATGAGACTAATGAAGTGGGACAACGAGGACGGGATGAAGGGAGTATAATCCAAGATTTTAGACTCAATGATTTGTACATAGTCCAAAATTTAGAATAGATTTCAACAAGAGCTAGAGACAATAAAGGTGGATATGGATGTGAATGTGGAGATAAGATTACCCCTTGGCAAGAGTTAAAGATCAAGAAAAGAAAAAAAAAATGAAATAAGAAGATCAAGATCTCATGAGTATAAGCATAGAAAGATATAAACTATATACTAGAACTAACTACAAATTACAAAAAATATTCCTACCTAAGATGCCACGCCTTAATTTGTCACAATTTGATCAAATCAAACTCTATAAGAAACAACACTATGGGGGCATATGCCCCCCTCTCCTACCTTCACCAGCAAGAAAAAGAAACAAAAAATGGTGGTTCTATCAAGAAGCAAGAAACAAGAGAAACTGGACTCCCCGGTGAGGAGTGATTTCCTCAAGGTGGTGCGGCCGGGTGGCCAAGTCGAGCTCTACCGGGATCCACTCCCTGCCGGAGAGATCATGAGGAGGTTCCCCCGGCACTGCCTGACCCGGCCGGACTTCTTCGACTACCCGTGGATAGTTGTCCGGCCAGAGTCTGTGCTGATGCCAGGGAAGGTGTTCTTCCTTGTGCCTCACCACACAGTGGACAAAGTTATGAAGGATAAAATGCAGCATTTTCAGCATTCACTCAACCAAGACCAGTCTTCGGAGCCATCTACCCGTGGTGGTCCGGGGGTGGCTCCAGCTGGACGAGGTCGAGACAGATATCATCGGACACCAGACACAGATGATCATCATCACATACATTACCGGAGCAACCAACACGAAGACAGATACCGTGGGAGACAGAGACCTTACTCTGATGTTAGGGTTGATCATGATTCGGACACTAGAAGCTTGTACAAGGAGCAGTTTTACGAGTCGTGGGAAGAAATGCGGAGAAGACTGGAGCAGATGAATCATGAAAGACAGGAATCACCGTTGGAGAGTGGGTTGCAGAGAGTCAAGCCTTGCCTGAGGAAGGCGGGGAGTGGCCGGGAAAAGCTCAACTTGAAGGTGAGTTTTTCGTCTCCAATCATTGTCCCCGGTAGCCGGAGAGGGACTCCCACTCATCAAGGAGAGTACCTGGATTTGAAGATCTGAGCACATACACAATGTAACAGAGTCATGGCTGTATTATCTCCATTAGTTTTTTTTTTTTTTTTTTTTGGCTTTTGTCATGTTATACATGCCAAGCCATGAGGTGCTTTGGGTTTCTCTCACTTCACACATCACTTGTACATTCATGATGACATCCACTATAGCTGTATCATATTCAATACACTTGAAGTCCATGAGTTGTATGAGAGAGAGAGAGAGAGAGAGAGAGAGAGAGAGAGAGTCATGGTGTTCCTTCAACTTTGTAGCAAGGTAGCATTAAGGTTAGGATGAAATAAGACTATAAGGATTCAGAATCAAAGACAAAAGAAACAGAAAAAAAATATATATATAGTATAAAAGATAAAAGTAAACAATCCATATAAATTGCAAATTCATTATGGAAAGAGAAGTAATGGAAGTACATCAAAGCCAAACATGCAAAATAATATGCTATTCATAGGAATTATCTTTTCCTTCCTGCCTCCAAATCTATCTGTTGGTAAAGCAAATCCCAACAGACTATTTACAGAGAAGGCCAGAACGTGACAAAAAGGATAAGAAAATGCAAAAAAAAAAAAACCAAGATTAGCAAGGATTCAGAAAATCTTGAAATACCTATTGGAGTGTATTCTGGCTATGTTCTCTCGGTAAACTTGGACTCTGATATTGGAGACTGCTTCGATGGGGAGGTTGATGGCCGTGACGAGCTATGAGCAAAGATATTCAACTTAACAATCTTCTTTGAAAGAGAGCTCATGAATTTCTTGGAACTGGACCTCTCCAAATTCCTCTTCATATAAACATGATCTTTCTCCAAATCATTTAGTCTCATCCGCATCCTTGCCAACTCCAGCTTCAAGTCTCGGTTCTCTCGTCTCAAGGATGCATAGTTGTCCCTTGGAGACATTGCAGCACTTCGAGCTCCGCTGTTGATCCTCCATGACTGGTGGATAGGCTTGGGGTCATCCTCTGGATATGAACAAAACAAGGAGTTTCGTAATCTTAACTGCTCGTAATAGAGCACTTGGACTATTGACTGGACAGGAAGGCGCTCATTTTGCGCTGCATGAACCCCAGCTTCTTGTGTTAGCTTCTGAAAATCAATCAATTTGCATAGCTTTCTCTTGTCTGGTTCTGATAAACCTTGATGAGCCTGTGACCATGAAATCAAAAGTTACTTAAGCCCCTCTCTCTCTCCATGAATACAGTAAAGAAGAGTGGATTGCTTACTTTGAGGTAAATATCAATAGCACGATATAGGCCGTCATGGACAGTTCGTGCATGTGCTGGTAGAGTTTCCGCAATAGCAATGAACATATTGAGCTTGAGGTTTAAATCAGGAGCAATCTCAGCCAGAAAATTATCCACTAAGTTAGAGACCTTAAACAATGCGGTTTGGGAGGGTGAAGAAGGACTATCGGCCTCAAACACTGATTCATCGTCCATGTCTTCATCACTATCATCCATCTGAGAGAATTTCACTAGCATTCTGTGGACAGTCTCAACATCAAACAATGTATCACCAGCATGTCGGGAGGAAGGGATCAGAAGGTCGTCTAGAGTTGCAATATCCAACTGGGATCCTATCCTCCTCTCGAGATCAAGCCTGCAAGCAACCGAGCAATCAAGCATCACAGCACTTCTCAGCATACCAAACAGAAAAGTCATGGGAACAGCACATTTTTCGACTGGGAGGAGGCTAACTATTGTCTCAACAACAAGCCTTTCATGGCTGGTGGCACCAGATACTGGATCAACTGCAGACTGGTTGGGCTGATTCCATAAACTGGACTTCTTGATCAACTCTTTCTCTGCATAGTTTACTAGCGATGCACCAATGCTCTCTGGCCTCACTCCGCGGCATTTTATGGCAGTTATGACTCTCTGATACAGGTCAGCTCGAAGAACTGATATATCTTCAATCCACCAATCTCCCTCACATTTAGGCTGCTTGCTCATGTGAAGTCTGCCCGAGCTGCTATATTCCAATCGTGAGAAACTCGAAGCAATCTGCTCCACACAAGCTTTGGAAGCTATAGCATCAATGCATCTAGTGACAACCTGTAGCTCATCTGCAAGTGGGAGTAGGCTTTCACATTGCTGAAGGACTTCAACACACATTTCAAGGTTCTTGCAGACAACACTATCTAGATATTCTTCAGCTCTGGAACCAAGATTGTTCTTCGAGTACTCTTCAGTCATTTCTAGGTAATCAGAAACACAGCAGAGCTGGGCAACATTTGCAGCTGTGATCTCAAAATTGATGCCGTAGCAGAATTTGGCTGCCAGCTCAAATGACTCAGCCCCTCCTGGTAGGCTAAGAAGCTCAATCTTGGAGACATCTGATTCCCGGTGCTCTGCAACCAACTTCCTCATCCGTCCACTCCGTGAGACAAGAGGAAACTGCAAAAGTATTGCATTCGTACATTATTGTAAAATATACAAAGCAGATGTGTCAGGGACAATCAGCTCGGCTATTACTAGTTTTCTGAGCTAAATAAATGAGTCATATCTCTTGTCATTGTTTTCCTAAAGTGAAAAAGGATTGACTTGTGTAATTTTTATTTTCTCAACGGTTATTAGAAGCATTCCCGGGTTTTTGTCTTTGAACTTCTTGATCAAGATCCATAAAAGCAATAGCTGAATGGATGCTGATATACTGATAATTTTAACACCAGCAACTGAAGAAAGGAACATAGATGACGTAAACTATTACCTTGTGCAATGAAAACGTGCCCCCATCAACTTCGATAACTATGTCACTCGGAACATCATGAAATACCCTATTAAGGATGTAAGATCAGCAGGCGTTAGAGATTTATAGAAACTGTCTGTCACATTGTAATAAAACCAGGCTTCTCTTTATATGTGTCTCCAATCCCTCTATTTTACATGAAAACGAATCGTAAGAACATAATTCTCCTAGCCAAGCTGCAAAATGCTGAGCATTTTCCATAGTAACAAGAAATCAAGGAACAGCAACATAAAAAATGACTAGAATCAAGAAATGCAAGCCACTACTACATCAGCTAGCATTTCTATCAGGAAAATCTCATTCAACTAGATCTTTAACACACACAAAGAGACTTCCATTACACATGTCGAAGAGCAGTGTCTACAGTCTCTCTACTCTACATGACGTACAGCACGAAGAAGACTTAAAACAAGCTCAAACATAATTAACCCAAGCAAGCTGAGATGCTGAGCATTTTCCGTAGTGATAAAAATATCAGCCAAAAACAGCAAGCCAGTACTAAAACAACCATAGTTTCTATCAAGAAAATTCATGAACTAGAACTCCTAAACACACACTAACTAAATGAAGTATCAAGAGGCTACCATTCACTGCAACGCTGACTAGCACTCTTGGACAGAGGAAGCTGCTGCTGGCGATGCTTGTCCATGGAAGATAGAAGAGTTGGGAGTTGCAGAGAGAGAAAGTGAGAAAACAAGAATGTGGCGTTAACGAATGAAGGTGAAGAAAGAGACAGAGCAACACAGAGAAATGTTCCTGTAGGCAGAGCTCTTGAGTGAGCATTTTCCTCAAACAGTTAGTCTTCGAATCATACATTGTCCAAACCACTGGGCCTATGAAGGTGGGGCATGTCCGGGAAAAGACAACTTTATTACGCCATGCTTTCTTAATCCCACAAAGCATTTTTTGCACAAATTCGTGCCTAAATAAAGGAGATGACTCTTTGAGTACGTGGGTTTTCGTTTCTAGTTTCTTGAAATTCAAGGAAAAAAAAAAGGTGATAGGAAATAAGGACAAGAAACAGCGGAAAAATGTCGGTTTTTTCTGTTGACATTTTTTACTTTCTGCTTTCTTGTCTGATTTCAATTGTGTTTTAACATTCATTCTAAACAAATAAATCCTCCCTAAAATAATCAAATGCAAATCCTTTTATGCTTTCAGTTAATGAAAACTGATGTATTAATATTGTAACTTAATTCAAAGATACAGTATTAAGTATATTATTAATTGAGCAAAACATGAAAATCATTATAAATAATAATAATAATTATTAATAATAGAAATGGAATGTAAAAAGGTAGAGAAAGAGCATAAAGTAGAGAGGCGTGAAAATAGGAAGTTTGACAATACCACATAACAATGATTAACTAAATGTCACGCTTGCTTTGCTTTGCTTACAGGAACAAAACAAAACTTCTTTCAACAACACTATTTTTTTTCATCTCAAAAAAAAAAAAAAAAAAACAACACTACTATTTTTTCCTCCTCCTTCTTTTTAAAAAAAAATTATAGCATTGCAATCAAACCTATTTATGTTTCTGTTTTAATTTAGCTAGTAATAGCAATAAAGTATTTTTAGATTGGATATGTAATTTACAAAAAAAAAAAAAAACGATGAAAATATAGAATTTGATAGATACTTGGTTTGGTATAAAAGAATCGGGAAAAAGAAAAAAAAAACAAAAAACAAAAACAAAAGGCAAGATTGAAATGAAAGATGAAATAATTACCAAAGTAAATAATGATAACAATATATATTTGTGTCGACACCGCCCACCTCCATAGTCCATTGAATTGTTGCTTTTCAAACAAAAGTGAAGACTAGTATTCATAATTTTTCATAGGTCAATCAAGCATGTAGGGTCCCCATATCATTTATTTTGCTGTCAATCATAAAATAACATATAATATTAATATAATATAAAGAATATTGATTGAAGGCAAATACATATATATATTGAATTTAGTAAGAGAAAGAAATATATATTTATATAATAAAAGACAAAATTGGGTAAAGTCAGAAAAAGAGATTTATGTATATACATATATGTTGATTAGTTGAGAACGATGGCTAGTTAAGTTAGGCCACAGCAATAGCAATATCACAATCATCCACAATTTAAATCAAAAAATGAATTCCAAAGGATTGGAATTTGGAGGGTGGGCAAGTGCAACCGAATCTCATTTCACCATCCAATTCCAAACCAAACAATTAAAATTTCGACGCAATCGCGTGAGTGAAATACTAGTTAATGCCAACATCTACAAATTAACTATATAATATCTTATTTTATAATAATAAAAATATGATCAATAGAAATACATATTTTAGTAATTTTTTACATATATTTATTTGTTATTCATTAATGTTATTTTTATTATATTATTATATAGACTATTTTCTATATTATACGTCAAAATATATTTATATATATATAAATTTAATAAAAATAAGTATATCAAACACAAATAAACGGGATTTGCATTGTTCAAAAAATAACAAATTAGTTCGGTATAATATTTTAAAGAAAAAGTGACAAATTTTATTTTTATATATTTTATTATTATTATTATTATTATTATTATTATTATATATATTATAATAGAATAAATGATAAATAAAATAAAAATTAATCTATTTTTTCATGGGAACAAATATATACCATTATTTTACTTTAATATAATACTCCCTCCGTCCCAATCTATTGGTCACTCTTTCCGTTTTCGTCTGTCCCGATCTATTGGTCCTCTTTCTATTTTTGGCAAAATTTTAATAATTTTATATTGATTTTAATTATATTAATTATAAAAAAAAAGATGCAATTACTAAACTAACCTTGAAGCCCTAAGAAAATTTACCCCCCTACCCCCACCGATCGCAACAACAATAATCGAAGAGAGAGACTTTCATTTCCATTCAACTCGAACCCTAATTTCTCTCCCTCTCTTCGTATCCTCCGTCGTCGTCTCTTCCCCTCAAAATCGTCCGTCCTTCTCGCTGCCGCCGCCCCTCTGACCGCGATGACGAACCCCCAGCCCACGTCTGCGTCTTCGATTGTCGTCGATTCGCTGCAGGCGAAGCCCGCGATGACGAACCCCCAGGCCGCGATATCGGATCCCCTTTCTCCGCCACCAGTCGGCCGCGCAGGTGACGTCTCCTCGACCGAGATCTGTTTCCGTCCTTGCTCTCTTCACTCATTTACTGAATTTGTCCCTTCTGATTCATGCGCCGATGGACCCGATGCCGCCGGAGGCTTGGAGGCGGAGATGGCCAGCCCAAATGGGCGTATTCTTCTGAGCGGGCCATACACCAAGGAGTGGGAGTGGCTGGCATATGAAGCAGAGGCGTTGAGGCTTGAAAACGAAGAGATCAAGACGGTGGTTCGACAATTTTGGGAAATTTACTTTCCCAACATCCGGTTATTTCTAAGCACTTGATCTTGTTGGTTCTGTGGATTTGATTTGTGGGTGTTGGTTCTGGTCTGCGATGATTTGTTGTTGGTCTGCGATTATTAATCTGTTGGTTGTTGGTTGTGGTCTGCGATGATTTGTTGTTGGTCTGCGATTATTAATCTGTTGGCTGTTAGTTGTGCATTTTGCCCGATCTGAGATGATTGATTTGTGGCTGTTGTTTTCATTCAGTCTGCTTCATGTAATTTTCCATGAACTGAGATGATTGATTATGGGGCTGTTGGTTGTGGCTGATTCTTTTCATTCTGTTGGTTCTGTAGTGGGAATGTATGGCTATTGATCTGAAATGATGCAATTGGACAATCTATACACACTTCAGATACTACATGAAATTTGCTTTACACAGCTTTGGAGTGGTTTCAAACATTGATTGCTTGTTGTTTCTGTTTGCAAGCTAATCTTAAGTCATTCTCATTCAATCATTGATTGGTTGTTGTTTCTGTTTGCAAGCTTTACTTGAGTCATTCTCATTCACAACAAATCCCTTTGTTTCTTTACATTAATGCATCTAAAAGCTTTACAAAAAGTCTTAAGCTTTCAGCCACTAAACCATTTACAAAAAACCACACTTCATCTTAAAGCTTTACAAAAAATCTTGAGCTTTCAGCCACTGCACCATTCATGTGATCACTAATCCTAAATCAGAAATCAGCTTCTCCAATCCTTGTGTATGCCCCTGCTGTAGTAAGTACTCTAGGCTTTCCTTAACCAAGTCCTTAGGTACTTCTAAATCCTTAGGTAATTCATTCAGCAATAATAATGAATTCTTCTTCATGTGAGGGATTTTGTAGTTGTTGCATCCTTTAACTGTCATTATCTCCTTCAAGCAGCACTGTAAGGATAGGAAAACTTTGTTTAGAGTCATTGCTTCAAGAGTATTGAAGCTACTGATCACTGCTTTAACTAAATCTGTTGCATCCTTGCATTGATGTTGCTGCTGTAAGCTTTGAATTGCTCTAAAAAATCCTAAATCATTCACATTGCAATCTGGGCTGTTTGGTGGTTGTTGAACCAATGATATCTTAAAACCATCACCATTCCCAACAGCTTGAAAGTCTAGGTCTTCATTTCCAATGTGTGGCCTTGCATTGTCTTGTTGAATGTAGATAGTCTTACTTAAACATTCAGGCCATTTTGATTTAATTGCTGGTACAATCTGAGATTTAGGAACATTTATCAATGTTAGCATCATAAAAACACATGTTTACATTACAAGAACTGCAATTCAGAAATGTTCAGCAATAATAAGCTCATTCTTACATTCAGGACAACTAAAAAATTCTAAAGTTTTCACCTGATTGATCAAGCAGTCTTTTATCACTTGCTTTGTGATTGATTCTACTGGTTTTATCTCCATTGTGCCTACAGCCCTCCTCTTGCTGTTTCTCTTAGCCCTCACTTCTTCAGTGAATGGCCAAATTCCTATTTTACCATCGAAAACAACATTTCCTTCTTCTGAAAATATAGGTCGACACACAGCACACATAAACATGATTTTTGGGATGAATTTTTTACTCTTGCATGTTCTAAGCACTTCTTGTTCACCTTCAGTGATGTAGTACTTGTGTGTATTCTTGGTTAGATAGAACCATTTCTCATCAATGTGTATGACATTTTCCATAGGTTTAAATCTTAAGATATCCAACTCTTTATCATAATCCACAGCTTGCAAACTGAAACTCAACCTAGTCAACTTGTTAGGAGCTGTCAAAGCAGGTTTAATAGCATTAGTATGTGCCCTGATCAGATGTGATTTAACCCATCTTCCTACTACAGATTTAGGAATGTTAATGCTTTCAGCTAGTGCTCTAATTGTCCCTTTCTTTTGAATCTCAACTTCAGCAATTTGAGTAAGGTTTACCTCAAGTTTTATGTGGCTGATTCTTTTCATTCTTTTGTTAACTGCATGCATAACTTCACCTCTTTCCCTTTGTTGTTTTGCAGATTCCCAAATCCTTGATATGGTTCTCTTGCTGCAGTTGAAATTGGAGGTAGCCTCAAGCATCTTTCCCCTCTTTGGTTTGCCATTGATGCAATTCCCCAGCAAGAATTGCATAATCTCCTTCTTCTTTGAAGCTGGAATGTCTTTATTTGTCCCCATTTTTTGTAATTTATCATAGGATGTGGAATGGTTTAGATTGATTTTCTATTTATAGACATGTAAAAGTGTAATGTGGCTGCTGTTTTGAATATTTTTGGCTCTGAATTTTGTAATTTCAGCTCCCACCAAAAAATTTCGGTGGGAGTTTTAATTCCCAGGAAATCTGTTTTTTTTTTTGTTTTTAATTGTGTTGCCCTTATGGTAATTTCCACACTTTTGATTATCACTCAACTTTTATATCATCAATATTATATTAATTTTTTTATTCTGCATTGGTTTGTGTGCTAAAAGGAAGATGCCCAATACATAGGGACAAAGGGAGTACTAGATATACATCCGCACGTTGCACGAACTAATAATTAACTCTTGTTTTATAATGTCAAAATATACTTATGGAAATATATATTTGCATACTTGAGTCATTGTTAACGTATTTAACTTTTACTTTCTCTATTATATTTTTAGTGCATTATAAATTATTATTTATATCGAACTGCATATTTATGTTTAATAAAAACAAAAATATGATAAACACAATCTATAAAAATAGAACTTGATTTTCATTTATTTGGTGAATCCAACTTAAAAAGTAAAAAAAGTTAAATATTTATGATGTCATAGATTTGGGAGAGAAGATGATATTATTTGAATTTTGTGGAACTCGTCATAAATATTGTACAACATTATATATAGATGTACGCCGCGCAACGTGCAACATTAAAATAGGATTTAAAAAATTATATATTTATATATGTTTACTATTTTTTTAAATAGATACAGTTTTTATTCATCAAATATTATATGTCCAACTCTATATAAAAACTTAATACTAACAAAAAAAAATATTGAACACAAAACCTAAAAATCGGAGTTTAATTTATAAAATTAGTCCATAAGAGTTATACTTGTACTATTTAAAATAGTAAATATAACAAATTAGTGAAATATAATATTAAAAAAAAAATGAAAGTACAATTTTATTATTTTTATTGTATATCTATATTACAATGAAGAAATAGTAAATAAAATAAAATGAAGATAAAAAATAAAATTAATAATTATGTGATGTTTTTGAGTAGCAAAATTGTAATATTTATAAATAAAAGATGAGAATGTCTCAGGTTAGGCACACCTAAACGGATTAGATATGTTTTATCCATTAACCCAAGCCAAACCCATCTAATATATCCTAATTGGAGATTAATAAATCATATTTGGGATGTATGAACCCATTTGAGTATGCATAAACCCGTCTAAATCGTTTAGGCGTGCCTAACGACTAATGCAAGTTTTGTCGTAAAGGATATACTCCCTCCGTCCCATATGAATTGTCCACTTTGCTTTTGGCACAATAACCAATGCCAGTAGAGATAGAGGAAATTAGTATTTTATTAGTGAGTGAGTATTATTTTTCCATTTTAATTAAGTGGACAATTAAATGAGACGGACAAAAAAGGAAAGGTGGACAATTGAAATGGGACGGAGGGAGTATTTATTTATTGATTGATACTGATAAAGAAAAATGGGCCAGGCCTGTTGCCACATATTCAAACCAATTTAGCCCATTATTATTTATTTTATCCCCGGAATGTAGTTGGGCTTTGGCTTCGGATCCTGCTCTGTGTGGGGAAATAATTAAATATAAATTATAAATATAATAATGCTCTAACTCCTTTAATCTCTGTTGTGGGTGTTTTTTGTGTGAAATTAAGGGCCCAAGAACGATTGAAAAGAAGTGAAAGCTAAAATGGCGGATGAGGATACCAATTATGGAAAATGCGATTAGATACAAAGAAAACTGAAAATTTTTACTGAATAGAGAATAAAAATGCGGTAAACGAAATTATATCGTGCTATGCTTGTTCTTCCTTTTTTCCTCCGTCCCGAAATTGTGTCTTCCCAGAAATATATATACCCATCCTGGGATAACGCTCCCCTCCTTGAATTCCGTGATTTACGCCGAGTTTTATTATCGATTTGCGCTGTTTCCTGATCGGAAGATCCGCTCTTCCTTATTTAATCACTTTAAATGTCGACAAGTGATTTTAACATCTTCATAGCTCGAACAGTAACGCTCGACCTTTCCTTCGACCCATCGTAATGGATCTCCGAATTCAGAAGCCCAACCCAAATCTCGAATGGATCGTTTTCTTAGTGGGCCTTAACATCGACCTCAACAATCTCCTTTCTATCAAATTACATTTACACCACAATCCAACATGTATGTTTGAGTTTGATTATCTAAAATAAAATCACTTGCCTCAATTCAGTTTGATTAATAATTGTGTTTAATAATGTAGAAAAAGTAATGGTGTCTCAAATTATATAATCCTATTCCGATTAATTAAGATTAAATTAAATAATTAGCAATTCCATCTTAGTCCAAATAGAAATGCGTGTTTTTAAATAAATAAATAAATATGATAGGCTTAAATAAAATGGGAAAAAGAAAACTAATTTTAAAATATTATAATAATAATGTAAAAATGCCGCTGTTTGTGTTTGGCCAAGGCAAAGAAGGCAACAATCAAAACCTCCATAGCTCAGCTAAACCAAGGATGATTGTTCGGAAAATCTCTCCCTCCCGCCTCACTAAGCTTCTCTCTCCATTTTCCTCCTATTCTTCACACACCATACCTCTATCTAATTCTAATTCGAAATCTATCCCTTCCTCCTCTTTCCCCCTTCCCCAAAACCCTACTAAAACCCCACCCTTTTTCTTCTTCTTCCCAAAACCATTCTCTTCACGACCTGCAAACGACAATTCTTGTCCCAGATTACCGCTGACCCGTGATGGAAATTACGACGAAGCTCCTGAACATGCCTTCGCCATTTGCCCCGGCTGTGGCATCCACATGCAAGATTTTGACCCAAAGCAACCTGGGTTCGTTGTCAAGCCTTCCGCCAAAGGACCCAACTACAAGAGATTCAAGAAGATGACTCCTATTTCGGATGAGTCGGAAATATCGGACTCCCTTAAGCGGGGAATCTCGAATGACATTATGGAGGCTGGAAAAATTGATGCAGTAGATAATGTGTTCGATGCAATGTCCCAGGGAAGCTTGGATGAGGAAAAGGCTAGTACGAAGCCCATTGTGTGCTCGAGGTGTCACAGTTTGAGGCACTATCAGAAGGTGAAGGACCCGGGTGTGGAGAACTTGTTGCCCGATTTTGATTTTGATCACACTGTCGGTAGGAGGCTGATGTCCATAGGCGGCGCGAGGAGTGTGGTTTTGTTGGTGGTGGATGCGACTGACTTTAACGGCTCATTTCCGAGGAAGGTGGCAAATCTGGTGTACAAGACGATTGATGAGAATGCGGCGTCATGGAAGGAGGGAAAATCGGGGAACATACCGAGGGTAGTATTAGTTGTGACCAAGATTGATCTTTTGCCTAGCAGCATTTCTCCGACTAGGCTTGAGCATTGGGTTCGGGCGCAAGCAAGGGAAGGCGGGGCGGGGAGGCTGGCTAGTGTGCATTTGGTGAGTGCTGCGAGAGATTGGGGAGTGAGGACTTTGGTTGATGATGTGGTCAACTTTGCTGGCCCAAGAGGTCATGTTTGGGCTCTGGGTGCTCAGAATGCTGGAAAGAGCACGTTGATTAATGCCATAGGGAAGTGTGTTGGGATGAAGGTGACTCATGTCACAGAGGCATCAGTGCCTGGTACTACCTTAGGAATTGTGAGGATGGAAGGAGTACTTCCTGGAAAAGCCAAACTGTTTGATACTCCTGGGCTCTTGCACCCTCATCAGATGTCGACTAGGTTGACTCCAGAAGAGCAGAAGCTTGTTCGTATAGACAAGGAGTTGAAGCCAAGGACGTACAGGATCAAGGTTGGTGCTTTCCTCGGACACTGTTATACACTTATACTTTATGCTTTATTGTTGATTGCTTAGGATTGTTTTGTCTTTATCTTGCTCCAATCCAACTTTTGTGCACTGCCCTCTAATTCTTTTGCTGAAATTCGAGCTTGGTTTTGTCATTTTGTGATGTTCGAGATCAGAAGAGAATTTTTTAACATTGCCCATTTCGTATTACCTGTGGTGGTTGATAGTTTAAATCAAAGGCGATATTTTGGTTGATGCTGTAGAGTGTTGAATGTGCATATATGATGTATGTAAGAATCAGACTTCAGATTAGTCGTGTAAGATACATTTAATCCTCCCAAATTGAACAGCCTTATACATATCTCAAGTGATACTTTATTTTGCTCTTCAAGGCAACATGTTCAATCTCGAACTTCATTTAACTCATTTAAATGGTAGAATGAGCTGTGGACTCGATGCTTTCTTAGTACTTTTAGCAATACGGCCTTCATTTCTTCATTTTAGGGATATAGAAGACCAAAATCAAATAAAATGGCAGCATATTCACATTATGATGACTCATGACTGAAATAGTGACAATGCAAAAATCTTACATGGTAGACAGTAATGCAATTCGAATTTAAAATGATGACATTTTTTTATTTTTAAAGTTTTTACATTTAAACAAGCACACTCTACATGTCCCCATGGAAGCTCGAACCCATGATCTCTTGGTCATAGGTAGAGTGCTTTCACCACTGCACTCTGAACAAGGTACTTAAAATGATGATATTTTCATCACGTGTTGGTGCAGGCAGGATATTCAATTCATGTTGGTGGACTGTTCAGGTTGGATGTTGAAGAATCTTCAGTAGAGTCTATCTATGTCACGGTATGGGCATCTTCTTTGATTCCTTTGCATATGGGGAGAACGGAGAATGCATGCACAATGTTGGATGAACACTTTGGCCGTCAGTTGCAGGTATAGCATGCAATAGCTGACTGAATGAATCTTATTTGAATTGTGAAATCTCTGATGCTTATGTATTGTCCTGTTAATGACATGGAAATTTACCTATATACTCAGACATCATCAAATGCTTCATAAATGTCTCTCATCAGTCATCACCATGGTTTTATATCAGCTTGACTATCTAGTCGTTTCTCTAAGCCTATTCAGAAACGTATGTAGAGAGCTGAGGATGTATGTATATGCAATGTTAATTGGGATGTAAAGCTAGCCTCCATGTGAAATTTGATTGAATGCACTTGATCTAAGAGATTGCCAATTTTCAGAAAGGGATTGATGGTTTGTGAAATTTGTTTTGTTTTCATCAGCCACCAATCGGGGAGGGAAGAGTTGAGAAGCTTGGAAAATGGGTGAGAAAGGAAATAGGGGTGAGGGGAGAGAGGTGGGATTGGAGTAGTGTTGATATTGCGGCAGCTGGTGTCGGGTGGTTTGCGGTTGGACTGAAGGGAGAAGCAGTGGTAGGGGTGTGGACATATGAGGGGGTTGAAGTAAGTGCTCGAAGCTCTTTGCTTCCAGAAAGAGCTAAGAATTTTGAAGTTGCAGGATTTACAGTGTCGGAGATCGTCTCCAAGGCTGATCGAGCTAGAAGTAATAAGCAGAGTGTGGGGGGGAAGATGAAGGGGAACAGCAGCAGCTCCACATTCCATGCCTCGTTGAATTGATATGATAGATGCATGACTCAGCAGCAGCAACAGCAGAAGCAGAGTTGTATTTTTTAGAACAATATGGTTATTAATTTATTTGGAATTCTGGTGACATAAGAGAGGCATGCATGTGTTTTGCCATGGTGAGGAATTTTCTTTCTTTTTTTGATATGGTTTTTTTTGTTTTGAATACTTTTCAAATAGATTGGTATATGAAGCCTAAAATGGCAATTAAATGTGAGCATGACTAAGCACATCACACTTTTTAATTTTTCATAGAAAAAAAAAAAAAAAAAAAGCACTATGAGTTGTTAAATTTAGTAGTCTTAACCGGTGCAGGCAGGCAGAGTCAAGGAGCCAAGGCCGGCTCTTCCTCCTCAATAGTCAAATTCAATACCAATTAATATTATTTCTGCATTTATATATTAAAAATATTTAAATATCTACGTGCTAACGTTTTATTATAATAAAACTAGAATTACACCCGTACGTTGCACGGACATAATATTTTATATTTATATTTAAATTTTAATATAATAGAATATAATTAATTTTGAATTTGTATTTTATTCAAATAAACTTAATATTATTTCTATTTTACATATATTAAGAAAGTATTTTAATATTTTAAAAAATATATAAATAATACTTAATAAATATATACTTATATTTAGATTGCATTCATCTAAAAACATCAAGTAAAAGATAATATATTCTAGATTGCATTAATAATATATGTTAATATATTAAATCCATTATATGTTAATTGCATGATTTGATATTTTTTTTGCACATATTAATTAATATAATTTTAGAATATTTTTAGCTTAGATATATTCTATATTGTCCAAAATGCACACTTTTAATGAAAGTTTATAAACTCAAAACTTTATAATATTTAAAACTTGAATTTGCGTGTAAAAAAGAAATTATAGTTTTTTTTAAAAAATCTAGAATATAGGTGGATGAACACAATAAATAAAAAATTTGGTGATTGGAAATGAGATTGTTCTACAATAAATAAACTAATAATTGTAAAATAATAAAGAATTTATTTAATATTTTTATATGGACACGTTTCCAAAAAATTTGGAGGGAAAATCCTGGAACTCTTTTAGTATATTATATAGATATTAATATTAATTTTAATTATATTTAACCTTTTTAATTTATTATCATATTTGTACATTAATACTTGTTCATGATATACATCCTAGTGTTTCTATTTATATATAATAATTAAATAAATCGTTGACTAAATATAGCAAACAGTTACAGCTACTTAATTAGGCATATACTCTTTTTATTTTATTATTCTAGATTTTTTTTTAGAAAGAATTATTATTGTTATTACTCCTATTATTTAAGTCGAGCGAAAAACGGCAAGAATTTTCACGACAGTTTCTAACTGTAAATGGAACGACCAGCCAACATCGCAGCCAATGGCGGCGATGCCAAATCCCCTCTTTTGGAATCCCCCAACCTCCGCGCCAGTGGGCGTCGCAGTCGTTTAACTCGCCGGAACTCTGTCAACTCCCTCCGTACTGATTTCGTCTCCAGGCTGCCCGATAATGTCCGCTCAGCAGTTGACCCTGAATCTCCTTCTATTGATTTCTCCAGAGCTCATGGTTTGACTCAAGGTACTTGCTTACTGATTTCTGTTTGCATGTGTGTCTGCGTTTTCTGATTTTATCGCTCTATATTTGAACGTGTGCGTTGCTGCTTCATTATTACTTCAGTTTTTCTGGTAAATTTTGCGCGTTGAGCTTGGAAGAAAATTAATGCTGATTTTGGAATTTTGCTTTCGAGCTGGAACTTGATTTTATGAACTTGTAAACAATTTCATGGTAAGGAGTTGATTCTGAATGTTATTAGTATATCAGAGCGAGATTTAGATAATGCTTTGGTAAAATTTGTGTTTGTTTCTATGTGGCAAGCTGCTGAGTTTATGTGGAAAGGGCTCAAAATGGATCGTAGATTGGTTTTTAGCTACTTTTGCAATTTGCCACGCGAGTTTTCATACTGCATCTAGTTATATACTTATTCGAGCCTATAAAAGATGTTTGTGCACAATATAGGACAGAAGGATTACTACGAAAGACAGTTTGCTACGCTGAAGTCATTTGAGGACGTCGATTTGGTGGTGTCATCTGACGGATTAGATGCAGAAGATCAAGAAGAAGAAGCACAACATGAGAGAGCTATGAGGATCTCCAATTATGCAAATATTTTGCTGCTGGCATTTAAGGTGAGGAATGTTGTTTGAACACCAACTTAAGGGGATGGAGCTCAACCCTGTTTCTTTGTGGAAAACACGACAAAAGATTGTTGGCTTCATTATCTATCTTTCTCTTGACTTGTTTGATCTTTCATGCTTGCATTAGATATATGCTACAATAAAGAGTGGATCATTAGCCATTGCTGCTTCGACCTTGGATTCCTTACTTGATCTCATGGCTGGGGGAATTCTCTGGTTCACCCACCTATCGATGAAAAAGGTTAACATATACAAGTACCCTATTGGGAAGTTGAGGGTCCAGCCAGTTGGCATTATCATCTTTGCAGCTATAATGGCTACACTTGGTATGCAGTTGAATGTCTACACCTCCATTATATATTTTTTACTCGTTTATGATATAGTTATTTGCCACCATCAATTTCACATCTTTAAATTCGGATAGTGGTTGAGCCGTTAATTAACTGCACCATATATGATATATCATAGATTAAGAAGCAATGTACTCATCGATAGAAAAGAATGAAAGATGATCTACTTGGTCGAGGAAGCTCCTAAATGTTGGGTTTTCAGATGCTTTATATCTCTTCTTCCTTCTGCATGAAAGGGGTTTCAAAATTTAAGCTCTCTTTATCAGGATTTCAGGTTTTGATCCAGGCTGTAGAGCAACTTGTTGAGGCAAAACCTGCTGCAAAAATGACTTCAGATCAGTTGATCTGGCTGTACTCAATTATGTTAACCGCTACTGCAGTAAAACTTGCTCTCTGGTTTTACTGCAGAAGTTCAGGCAACACAATTGTGCGTGCATATGCAAAGGTATCTATTCTATATTCACCTCAGAAAAGATCCTCATTTGTCAATTCTACTTACAGCTGTGGTATTCTTGATAGGACCACTATTTCGATGTGGTAACAAATTTAGTGGGATTAGTGGCAGCTGTACTCGGTGATAAGTTCTATTGGTGGATTGATCCGGTCGGTGCACTTATACTCGCAATTTATACAATCACTAACTGGTCTGGAACTGTACTAGAAAATGCAGGTAGACATGAGGCCATCTATTGGCCTTGTTACTATCTGTATTATTTTTCGTACCTAAGCTTGTTCGTCTAATGATTCAGTGTCGCTGGTGGGACAATCGGCACCCCCGGAAATGCTGCAGAAACTGACTTATCTTGTGATAAGGCACCACCCTCAAGTTAAGCGTGTTGACACAGTCCGTGCCTACACTTTTGGAGTGTTGTATTTTGTGGAGGTAAGTGAATGATGAAGTTCGGTAGTAGATAGAGAATGTTGATGAGATGTGTGGAATGTATATAGGTGGATATTGAACTACCTGAAGACATGCCCTTGAAAGAAGCTCACGCCATTGGAGAGAGTCTGCAGATGAAACTGGAGAAGCTTAGTGAAGTGGAGAGGGCATTCGTGCACTTGGATCATGAATGTGATCACAGACCAGAGCACTCTGTTCTCAGTCGCCTGCCCAACACCGATCCTTAACCAGGCTCAGGCTCACACAAACCAGATTCAATTTCTCATCCCCAAAAAGAGAAAAAAAGTAAAGCAAATTAATAATAAACCATTGTTGTATTTTGTGTAAATGATATTAGGCTGTCAAAGAGTTTATTTTTGGTGAATATGTAACCATTGAAACAACGTTTCCTTTCCTCCAAAGGAATAATGTGGGACTGTAATTGCAGTTTTTTTTTTAAACAAAAATTAATAAATTTGAGTTCCTCATATTTATGGGTTTAAGATACTTGACAGAAGTGTAATTGAATCGAGTCGAGCTTAATAGTGCCGTGCTCAAAATTGACTCGTTGAGTATCGAGTCGAGTTTAGTGCTTTTTATCGAATACTTTGAAGTTTACAAACTTTATCGAGTCTTAGTCGAGCCTAAACAAACTTTTTAAATTTAGAATATATTTAAAATATTTATTATTATTTTGAAAGAAAAAATTATTTATTTCAAAATTTATATCTTAGTCATACTCAAATTCAAAATTTTCTTGTATTGGAAAGATTTACCATTATTTTTACTATTTAATCATTAAAATATTTCTTTTAAATAATTAATTATTTTATTTTTCTTACTAATTTTAGCTGACGAATTGCTCACAAGTCGAATACTATGATGCTCAAATTTGGTTCATTTAATACACGAGTTTCACTAAACGAGCTTTTATCGAGTCGAGATCCGATTAGATCATGAACAATTTGGTCATTGACAGCCCTACATACTATGCAAAAAATGAAATATGAAAAGTGAAGCGCTATTGGAAAATATTTCGATAATCATAGCATTAACACACTATTATCATATCTTTATGATGGATTATATCAATGTTTTATTACAGAAATAAGAAGATCAAAAGCTTCAATTAGATCTCTCGAGTTGGACAAGAAAATTTAGTCCAAACTAATTTTCTCACCATTTCCCAAATGAACAACATCTTGCGAAACTATAGAAAGGTAAAAGACTCTTACACTTACAAAACCAAACAATCCAAAAAATAAACAAATAAACGACAAGAACATAATTAAATTCCTAGAGAGAGACAACATAAATTTTAAGGTCACAATTCATAACATTATGACAAGAGGGTGGCTCATTATATGATCATTATTATCGTCGGGCAAATAAAGGAAACCAACGTTCTTGCAAGGAAGTATGGTGATAGATCATGATCATGAGCACGATTAGCAAAAGGGAGACCCCAAGCGGCGAGCCTCCGATCCGGTGGAGCGAGTCCTTCTCCGGCAAGTCCATGGGGAAGGGGAACCGGTCGCGGTCGTCGGCTAGCCAGTGGACTAGGAGGAGGAGGAGCACCGGAAACACCATGAAACTAATCTTGATTTGGTCCATCATGTCAATGAAGATGTATTCATAGTTGATGTACCAGTTGAAGATCAAGAAGATGAGAATGACTGTTAGGAAGAAGAGGAAGTGGAGAGGCAATGTGAAGTGTTGGAGGTATTCTTGGTAGGGAGAGTTGTAGTAGTATCTAGCCATCTTGGACCTACCTAGCTATATGCCTACTTCTACTTCATATATGCCTTATTTATAGGAGGTGGTTTTTTATGTATGAATATGCAGCTCAATTAAATTAAGATCTTTATTAAATGTTCCACATTGATTTGGGAAATGGTCTGCATTTAACCTTAAACCGAACCGTTATTGGCACTAGAGGATCTACCTTGGGGTTGGGGGCTCTTAGCCGGATTTTCTTTTCACTTTTCTAGTATCGTGATTCGGTATTTTATGAGATAGTCCCTTTATTTAAGAAAAAAATAAATGAAATAAAAAAAAATTGATATGAAGGGATTGGAGATAAGATCGAGACATAAAAATCTTCAGCCCCCAAATATTTTCTTGATTCGTCACTTACTATTGAGATACACATCATTGAAATGAGTTGGTTATGATATCATATTAAGATCTCATTTTCTTCCTACAAAACTGACTTATAAGATATCATATCATATTAGTAATCCGATAGGTTCTTGTGGGAATAAATTATGAAAACTCCCAACAAAATGATCCTATAATTGTAGTTTGAAAAAAAAAAAAAGGAATGTTAAATTTATATTGTGGGCTTTGGGGATTGGGAAGAATATTTGCATAAATGATTTTGAATATTCAAATGCTAAAGTCGAATATTATTTGAAAAAAGGAGAGAATACATGAATGTGTCAATTTCATTTTTATCAAACCTTTATTCTGCATGATTCCTTTCCTTTCTTTCCTTTATCACATTATCGTATAGCACTTGATTGATTGATTGATCGAATATGCTAATTAATTTGGATAAATTACGTAATTTGCCCACCCAAAATAAGCATAGTGATACATGCATGCGCAACCAAAATTTTATTAATTATCTCGTGTGTGTGTATATAACAACCAACAAGATTTTAATAATGTCATAACTGTATTTGGAAAAAGAAAACTTTGATCTCATCAATGACCAGCTAGCTAGATCATGAGGAATTCTAATTTTTTTAAATAAATTTACATTAATTTTAAACACAAACCATGTATCCCCTTGAAAGCTCGATCATGTGACCTCTCAACCATAAACAATGTATTTTCACCACTACACCCCGAGTGAAGGGACAATTCCCATCTTTTTATATACTTGTTTGGTTCTGATTATTTGGTTTGATTTAATATTTTAGTGTGTTTCAATTATATGGTCCAATTCTTATATTTGGTATTATTTTTATCTGGTAATTTAGAATTACACCCTTAATAATTTTAAAAAATAAGAATATTAAATATAATATTATGAAAATAAGAGGTTAATTAATGCTTAAATAAGGGTAATATAAAAAATTTGTTTTAATATTAAATAATTTTTAAGAAAAGTCCAAGATCAATCTAGATTATATAATGAGAATAGATTATATAATGAGAATGGAGGGAATATATATAAGTATTTCTAGTTCAACTAAGGATGCAAGTAATTATCTTTGTAGCATATTGAAAATTAAATAATTTAAGATTACAGTAATAATACGACAAACATACCGACAGAAACACAAAACTCATGATTTTGCACACTACCATAGTGCCTAACCAGAAAGAGAGAAAGCCACGTACGAATTGAGACTATATTATGGAAATAAAAAATAATAAATATAAAAAAAAAGGAAGGAGCGGGCCCATGGGCCACGACATGAGCCAGCCACCACCACCAACAATAATCATTTCATTTCATTTTCATTTTCATAATAATAAGTAATAAATGAAAAAGATATATTCGATTATTCAAAATTAGTTTCAAAAATGGAGCACATAAATAGTGTACTCAACGGTGGCATCCCCAGTGTTGAGATCCAAAGCATGGGTTCGGGCCTGAACGTAGCCACGCGCGAACCGGAAAAGCCCGGAACCTCCAATCACCGGCATTTCCCTCACATCATTGAACACCGGATTCCTCCCTAAAATAGTGATAGAGCTGCCGTTATACTTGCCGTAGGTGAAGTAGAAGTTCATGGCCATCAGCAAGTCCACTTGTTCTTGAGAGGCCAAGGCGTAGAACCCTTGGGCTTTTCCGACAAGCCTGGAGCTGAGCTCGGGCCCCAAGGTGAGGGCGTTGTCGATCATGTTGACCTGGCCGAAGCCCGTTTTGGTGACGGGCTTGACTATGGTGATGGAGGAGGGAGTGGTGGAATTGAGGACGTCGTGCCAGTAGAGCCGGAACTGGCTCAGTTTTTGTTTCATGATTTTCTGGTCGGCCTCCACCAGATTCATATCATCGCCGCCGCCGGTGATGTGACAGTCACAGCGGTGGAGAAGAAACATGGTGATGATCATCACAAGGATTGAGGCATGATTTACTACTACTGGGCTGCTCATTCTGATTAATTTCTTGGTGGTGGCTATGGCTGTGGTTGTGTGTAAATTAAGCCTTAAATACACTTTGTGATGAGTGGAGTGGGAGTGGGGGTAGGTTTCACAGCGTTTTTCACGTCTTATATTTCTATCAATCTATATAATACTTATTATAAAGCATATTTGAATAGAATTAGTGATGATGGTAGGGTAGGGCCACAAGGGGGAAATGATGGTAGTCAAAATCTTTGTCCCTCTCTGAAATTTGAAGTTGGTGCATGTGTGAAAACTAGAAAATTAAAACTAAAGAGGGCCAATTACAATCACACAATATAATCATCAATTAAAACGAAATACTAGTATATTGAAATTAAAAAGTTATCTATAAATTAATGAAAGGAGAAGATTTGATGACAGCACATGGTTGTTATATGTGAGCACGCCTCAACTTGTCGTAACCGCAACGTTACTTCTATTCTATTCTACGTGAATCATTACTAGCATAAGTTATACTATACTACTTTATAAATGTCATATAGTAATCATATTTATTAAATTAGGTCATTTCTTACAGTATTAATTAATATATCTTGGTGAAAATTCGGAAATTTATTTACGACTATGGATTAGAAATTAACCTAACACGCATGTATCACGTTCCAGTAAATTGAAAGCCTTATTTCCTAAACCAGCTGGTGTGACCTTAACTTAAGGACATTAAATCTAACTGTTTTCATACACAGCAATGAGGGCAGGCTAGAATAGAAGTAGAAGTAGAAGTAGAACTAAAGATAAGTTTCAATACTAACAAGGGGGGTATCAATATCAATATCATGTTTGGTTGGGTGTGCCTACCTCTTTTCCAATCTATACAACAACGTACATGACTACATATATAACATAAACTTCATCAAAATCTTACCTTTGCTACTTCTTCACCCAACCCAATATCAATCAATGTTCTTCATCGTCTTACCACTTTGGCAGCTTCTGTTATATACTAGATACATCTCCAGTCAAAGAAAAAACAGACCACGCACATCTCAATCTACTTCCTAAAGTTTTACGAGTGGCACATAAGTTAGAGAGCCCTAACTTCGCCCAAAATTATGGTCAAAGGTGAATGATTGACCCCTACTTATATACCCATCAACATTGGGTGTGAATCCAGAGTAATAGTTTATGGGAAGGAAACATCTAGAGAATAGAGTGAGAGGGAAAGTAAGGAAGACAGTAGTCAGTAGGAAAGAGGATGGAGGGATAGGAGGAAAAAACAATATGTGTATTTGGTCCAGCGGTAGAAACCTCCCACCAGTTAAGGGTTCGAATCCTCTCTAGCACGAGGATGAGAATTCTTGGACCGGTCGAATCGGTTAGATTTGTAAGAACCGGTTCAAAATATAGATTAATTTTTTTTTTAATGGAAAATTTGCGAGGATTTCGGCCGCAATGGCAAAAATCTCAACGACAGTCTTTTTAGCGACAGACAGATCCGTCCCTAAAATCTGTCGGAAATTTGCGATTTTTTTTGTTGTGCAAATAGGACTCTAGAATAAACATCGTGCAACTTGTTGAGTACAATACTTAAATCAAAACTGCATCACGCGCATCAACTTACCCGATAATAAAACAACTTTTAGGTTTGAGAGCCTGACTAAGAGTGAAGAGCAAATCAAGTATGAAGTAGTGTTTGATTGACACACAGTCATATACTTGAAGCTTACACCAGGATGATCACGAAGATAAAGGAGACAAAATTTATACTAGTTCACTCAAGAGTATATGTTGATGCACGAAATTTAGTAAGATTGAATACTCGAAAAGAATGGAGAATTTTCTATTAAAAATGATGAACAATGTAGATGAAGTTGAGAGAGACCTCTCTTCTCATTCTCTTTTCCCATATTTATTACATTCGTTACATTAAATGCGTATAATGACGTCTAATAATGGGCTCGGTAACGGTCAAGACAATAAATGACCGACTCTTCATCGTCCAAGAGGAAACGACAGTACCTGTTGCAGTCCCCATCGAAGATCAACCCTTGCTCGTCGAACGGACTGGAGCATGTTCGTCGAACTTGTCAACCGAGCTCTCAAGGAGGCTTGAAAATAGGAGTTCAGTTCAGACTGCTCAAAGGCCGATATTTCGAGGCTCAATAGTATATATACATTATTACTAAAAATAAAAATCTCAACATAGAATTTGATATCCAGCCATTACACATAAGCAGAAGATTAAATTCAGAAGCAGCCAAAATGCTAAGACGCACAACAAAATTCATTCAATTAATCACAACCTCCGATTCCAATAAAATACGAAATGCAGATTCAATCCAACATACCCAAAAAGAAAATGAGAAAATGTGAAACCTAATCCAACGGACTTGTTGGAGCTGCAAAACACCTCTCCAATTAGATTTCAAAGCACAACAAAAGTGGGAAAAGTAAAAGTATCACAACACATTGGCTGCTTCAGAAACGAGAAATACAGATTAAATAAAATAATTTCAAATCTCAACAAAATAACATGAATATGTGCATTAGCGAAGGATTAGGTACCTACCTGTTCGGGCAAAGGATTAATGCAGAGTGGAATGTACGTACAAGTAGAACTATAATAATAATAAGAAGAAGAAGAACAATGAGAAATGGCAATATCTATCGTATCATAGATTGATTTATTTGGGTTGGGTTTAGGTTAGGGTTCTAGGAGTTGGGGCGGGCCAAGTCAATTGGCAATTGGCATGGGCCAACCACTAATTTATTTTATTTTGTTGATTCTGGGTTGTCAACTGCTATGGTATTGCATATGATGACCAATTTCTTTTCTACTTGTTTTTTTTTTTAAAAAAAATCAAATTAATTATATCTTTTAATCTCTTGAAAAAAAAACGGTTTGCACGAATTCCACCCAAAAAAATAATTGAATTAAATAGTAAAAGTTTAATTTGAAGATATTTTATGAAAAAGAAAATTATTGATGGGTCATTTAGATTTTTATTGGGAGGTTGCACCTTTGGCACGGTGTGTTAGTTGTGTGAATGTGAAATAAATGTGAAGGTGCACATGGCACGCCTCGAGTGAGAAGAGAAATAATGTTCACTATTTATTTTGCGGCTTCAATGATATTATTATTTAATTTTAATTTTAAATTTAAATTTAAGAAGAAAAGGAAATAATTGTTGCCTGAAAAATACGTAAAGATCTGACACGGGAATTAAAGACAAGGGTGAGGTGTGACTAATATCAATAATAATATTTATCTTGAATGCATATTTATCATAGATGATGGGTGCAGTTGGGAGTTGAGTTTTGATAAATGTTCTCTCTCCGTACATCTATCTATCTAACCCTAACATTAACATTACATGTGATTACATCCCTACCCTTACCTATATCATCATCATCATATGCACATTGTTTTTTGTTTTCTTTATATAAATAAATATATATATGTATATTATATTCATGTTGTATCTTCTGTGTTTGGTTTTGGTTTAGGCCCACGAGGGCGCTGGCAAGATTAATTTCACAACCAAAATACTCCCTCCGTCCCAAAACAATTGTCTTGTTTTCCTTTTTCGTCTGTCCCAAACAATTGTCTTCTTTCCTAAAATGGAAAGTTTATACACACTCACTAATAAAATACTAATTTCCTCTATCTCTACTCGCATTGGTATCTGTGCCATTTCCAAACAAGACAATTGTTATGGGACGGAGGTAGTATATATTTATATATGTATGGTGGTCATAGCATAACATAACATAAAATGAATGAGACGCTCCCAACAAATTGAGTTCATTATCATTAAAGGACGTATTAATGGACTAAAAACCTACCACATGCATATCCAAATGCAAAATGCAACTTGCCAGCTGCTTCCTTGCCATCATGGAATGGATCATATATACAAAATCCATTATTTTGAATGAGATGGAAATCTGATTTCACCTTTTAGATAAACTCTCTCTATGTCTAAACCAAGAAAATTAAATTCCCCAACTTCCCCCTGCCCCACCATTCCACATCGCTTAACTTCCCATTTCACCAAGTCCATATCCATGTGCCTGCGTGTGTATATATATACATACACGTATCAGCCAATGAAATGAGTCCTCCTAGTATATATCTTTCTGTGAATCACAGTATTAGATATAGTAAAAAAAAAAAAAAAAAGAATGAAGTGGAGAATAGAAGGGGTGGTGTTGGGATGCATTGTGATGCAGGTGATGATTGGTTTGGGAGGAGGCGACATAGCGAAAGATAGGGAGAAATGTGCGAATGAGTTGGTGGGGTTGGCGACGTGCCTGCCGTACGTGAGTGGGGAGGCGAAGGCGCCGCCCAGCGACTGCTGCTCGGGGTTCAAGCAAGTGCTGAAGAATAGCAAGGAGTGCATATGCCTGCTCATCAAGGACAGGGACGACCCCAGCCTCGGCCTCAAGATCAACGCCACCCTCGCCCTCTCCCTTCCCGCCAAATGCAACGCCCCCGTCAACGAGTCCATCACCGACTGCCCCAGTCAGTACTACTGGCTAAATCTCATCTGCTTAATTAATTACTTCCAACAATATTAATATTAATATTATTGGTTATTGCATTGCATGCAGCACTTCTTCATCTCCCACCAAACTCCCCGGAGGCTAAGATTTTTCAGGATTTCGCCAAGGGTGCCAACACCACCACCACCACGCCCTCTGCCCCGGGTACGTAAATAAAACATTTATATGTCTTATTTATTTATTTTTACACTATCTAATTTTTTAAAAATATTGTAGTGAGCTCGACCACCACGTCATCAGCAACATCTGATCAGAAGAGTGACGGAGGGGAGATGATGATGACGAAGAAGAAGAAGATATGGTTTGGAGCTCAAGTGGTTGCAGGGTTGTTGATAGCTTTGGCTCATCTCCACTGATATTTAATGTTGCAAATTCTTTTCTTTCTTTTTTTTTTGTTTTAAGAATGAATAATGCATTAGTGTAGAGCTCTACTATGTTCCTAATCCTATTTCTATAAAACATTTTAATAATTGCAATTTTATCCATAAGCTTCATAAAAATCGCCTAGAATAAAACGTTATAACAGTCTCTCTCTCTCTCTCTGCATTTAAAGGAGTAATGAAGGCGAAAACTTCAACAATAGCAGTTAAGAGCATCATATATTTACATTAAGGCAAGTAGTATAGTCTTACGGAGAGACGGTAAATAAAATGAGTTGTTGGTAGTCTGCTCAAGCAAACCTAGTAGAAACTAATCCTAGCTAGAATATTACAACAGCATCAAAGGTAGGGTTATATCTGCAGACACACAAAAAAAAACAAAAACAAAAAACAAGTTATATATATGCCTGCTGTGAGATAGCTAGAATGCTGAGTTTCTAACTGTAGTGTATATATTAGCATTATGAGTATTATAATAAACGGAAGTTACCGGAAGTAGAGCATAGCATAGCATAGAATCTGCCTAGTAGTGTAGATTCCAACTGCATCATACCACGTTCCCCACAGCCTTAGATGGATGGTAGCAGTAGAAGAAGGATTCCTACAGATTCATGGATTCTTCGTTAACGTGTTGGAAATCACCAGAATCCTGATTGGGAATTGTTTAGTCCCATGCACTGGTCATGGGAGGGCCATAACCTCCACCGCCCCCATATCCGCCCGATTGGCTGTAACCATTGTTCATGTTGCTTCCCCCATACATATCCAGCCCACCTCTACTGTAGGATGATTCTTTTCGAAAATCACGACCCCCAAATCTTCCTCCACCACCTCCCCCTCGGCGGCTCCGACCACCAAACGGAGACCGAGCTGCAAACCGCCCCAGCCAAGCAGGAACCTCTTGGTTTGCTTCTTTCATTAATTCAGCTAATGACCTTGCCAATGAGGTATTGTTCTCGTTGAAAAATGCAGTGGCCAGCCCTGATTTCCCAGCTCGCCCAGTACGTCCAATACGGTGGACATAATCATCAATGTCATTAGGAAGATCAAAGTTGACAACGTGTGCAACATGAGGGATGTCAAGGCCACGTGCGGCAACATCAGTTGCAACCAGAATTGGAGTTTTGCCACTTTTGAAAGATCTCAAAGCATATTCTCGCTCCTGCATCCAGAAACAAAATACTCCAATTTGAGTCTGAGAAAACAGTATTTCATTGTGGAGGATGTATACCTACCAATGAAATCAACAAAGTACTAGAGACAGCATATTAAAAGCATTACAAGAAGAAGAGATAGGAAAGAAATTCAAATATTCAAAACGATCAAGCCAAATGAGACAGGATACACATTAATAAATTCTTGGAAACCTGAGAAAAAAAGAAAATTTTAAATAAATCAAGCTTTTAACAATTTTGCAATAAGATGAGAGACAAATACAAGCTCACAAGACCCATAATTCAACATCCAGAACAGATCAAAGGTCCAAGCCAAAACAGATAAAATTATAGGACCTGTTGTGTTCTGTCACCATGAATGGAAGTCGCAGGAAAGCCATTAATGCAAAGCCAGTGTTCGAGTGAATCAGCTCCCTTCTTTGTCTCAACAAAAACCAATGTTAATGCTTGCTGCATTGTGAAATTCAAGATTAGCTTAGTAAAGGTCCACCGAATGGCATTAAAATTAAATCTAAGTCTGGAGAAAATATGAAAGAGATGGTGTATGACACAAATAAATTAAGAGTTTCTCCAACCAACTAGACTGTGTAAGTGTTTCAAGTTAAAAGGCCAAATGAAATCATTTCCTGGTTTCCAAAAGAGAACTCTATCAGATATGGGACCCTTTCCCCTGAACTCAAAGAAGATCAACACAACTGAACCAACTTTTCCATATAAATCCTCTATTACCACTCAAATCAGCAGTGCTATTTCATATATCACCTCCCTCACCCTCCAAAAAAAAAAAAGAAAAAAAAATATATAAAAAAAAGAAAGAAACATAAAATCTCCCTGACCATTCAATTCAGCATTCCTTACCTTGGCCTGAACACCATTTGCTCTTTGTGCATGGAGGAGGTCCATCAGGTGACTTCTTTTGTCAGTCTCAAGCACATATTCAACTCTTTGGACAATCAAATCAGTGCTAGAACCAACTCTTCCAACAGCCAGAAATATGTAATTCGAAAGAAAATCTGCAGCTAGCCTCTGGATGCAAAGTGAAATTTACATCAAATAACAAATTCAATAATAGATGGCTGCTTGAATTTTAAGTCCAAGTTAAAAAAAGGGTAGAAAGGTTGAAAGTTGAAACCCTATGCCCATCTTTGTTTCCAAGATAGAAATAGCTCGACTAAAAGTAAAGCAACTGTGAATTTTGCAAGCATCATGAATTAGGGTATATCATTCTATACTTCTCCTGTTAAGAGGGACGCAACTTTATGAATATAGTTAACAGACCTGAATCTCCTTCGGGAAAGTGGCACTAAATAGCAATGTCTGCCTTGCACCAGGTGGAGGCATGTCCATCTGCTGCACAATTCTCCTAATTTGAGGTTCAAAACCCATGTCCAGCATTCTATCCGCTTCATCCAGCGCTAAGTACCTAATCATTTGTAATGAGACTCTAGCCCTTTCCAACAAATCAACTAAACGTCCAGGAGTTGCAACAAGTATGTCCACACCTCTTTCTAGATCTCGAAGCTATCAAGAAATGATCAATCAGAGTAAACAGTAAATATAAAAGGAAAGGACACGGCCTCAAGATCAGAATAATAATTGGAAGTGGGCATAGTGAACAGGAATAACTGAAATCCGACCAACATCAAGAACAATTTTAAAGAATGATACCTGTTGATTGATAGGTGCACCACCATAAGCAACAACCACTCTGACACCAGTTTGGTAAGCAAATTTCCTAGCTTCTTCATGAATCTGAACAGCAGGACCCACCATAAGATTCTTTCCAGAGCAAATGATATAAAAAATAGCTTAATATGAACTCACTTGGATGGAAAGCTCCCTAGTTGGAGAAAGAATGAGTGCAAGCGGAAGTGCCATACGTGGCATGCGTAGTTGTCTTTGAGCGGATTGGCCACTTTTCATGATTCCACTAATTATTGGGAAACAGAAAGCTGCTGTCTTTCCTGAACCAGTCTGAGCGCAGGCCATCAAGTCCCGCCCAGTGAGTGAAATTGGTATGGCATGCCTCTGCACAGGTGTAGGTTTCACATACTTGCACCTCTTAATATTTAGGTTTAAGGCTTCGCCCAAATCAATCTCGAGAAATGTACTAACAGGAGGCGGAACATCCTTCCCACTCGTCTCCACAGGAATATCCTCGTAAGCATCAAAATTGATCCCCGTATTTTCCTGTGACACAAATTCTGGTTCTGCATCTGAATCATCTTGAAATGGATTAGCCTCTCTTTCCTTGCCACGATCCCAACCACCATTTCTACCATTCCAACCACTACCGCCACCGCGACCAAGACCACCTCCACTTCTATCTTTCCTAGGACCGACCGACTGATACCCACCTGCAGCTGGACCACCATATCCATGGGGGTCATTTCCTACCAAGGTCCCAGCATAGGAAACTGGAGCCGAGACCGGGTGAGGGTCTGTTGGGGCTGAAACTGCGGCTGAGGAAGGCCTATTTCTAAGATGCGGTGGGACATAAGTACTTCGAGAAGCATGAGAAGTAGCCCCAACACCATCGGAAGGAGCCTTGTCAACAGAATCAGACCACGTGGCAGGCATACTGAAAAGCACGCAAAATCACACAATTCCTCTCCCCTGTCAAAAAATACCTCCAACGCCGCAACTGTTTTCCAGGCAGAGATATTTTTCAACTCTGCATAGTCAGCCAAAAAATCCAAAACTTTCGTCATCATTATGCACAGAAAATTATACGCCAGACCAAAACATTTCAAGACCTCATAATAGATTCCCCGAAATATTTCTCAAAGCTGCATATTCTACAGCAAAGAATGCAAAAATTCAAATCCCACCCCAGATACCCCCAACTCCGGGCACGAGTGAGTAAAACGCCTTACATTTGTCCACCGGGTCATCGGTTCTACAATGAGGACATTTGAAGTGGGATTTAAATTAATGCATTATGTTTCCAAAAAAAAAAAAGGTTAAAAAAAACTTTCATCATAATCAAATCCTGAAAACCATACCCCAAACCACAATTTTCAAGGCCTCAAAACAGTATCGATGAAATATTTGTCAGAGCTTCATATATTTAACAACATTAATGAAAACCTTTCGTCATCGTCAAACCCAGAATCAAAATTCCAATCACGCATTTTTTGCCACCTCAAAACAAAAATCGTAGAGATGTTTATCAAAGCTGCAAATGCAACAACAACAAAAAAGCCTAAAACTTATGCCATCCTCAAACCCTGAAAACCATACCCGAACCACATTTTCACGACCTTAAAACAAAATCACCCTCAAATCCTGCGCGCATATAGCAGCAAGAAAAATCAGCATAGACACGAACATAAATAGAACCCAATTATCAAGCAAAGTTTATCTGTAAGCACACGCAAAACAGCAAATTAACATAACATAAAGCAAAATCACCGGCAGAAATGCAGCAATAAGTAAGCCACAACAAAATTCCGAAACAACATCGTTTCCTCAAAATTTCACCGTATAACTCAACCAGCAACGCAGGAATACGTACACAAACATAAAGAGATAGAAACAGTGCGTGTCGGAAAGTAAAAAAAAAAGGAAAAAATCCATACAATATAATTAAAGGTAGATGATAAAGAAACCCTAAATTTGGGTTGGGTAGAGGATGTGCGATCGGAGGCGCTGCGCGTAAAATATCTTGCGCGTTGCTGTTGAACTTCAGCTTTCTCTCTCTAAAAAGGTCTACAGATTTTCTCTCAAAATTTCTTGCAGCGTATTTATAGTCTTCCAAGTTTGCGCTTCTGCTTAATACGCGATATCACCATTATTTTCTTTGGGGCTCTATACCATTTTCCCTTTTTCTTTTCTCTATAATTCCAAATATAAAATCATTTACTCTCTTACTATTATATCTATCTTTATTTATGGATATTAATGAGTCAATATTTCGACTAGGCGATTTTACTCATAATATTGATTGATTATTATAAGTGGGGTAAAAAAGAAAAAGAAGTAAAAGCTCATCGTTAATGCCGAGATTCTACTCCATTGAAACAGTAGGGAATCTTGGATTAAATTAGTTACATTGGATTTTTTCAACATTTTAAATGCAGTAGTCAATTTAATAATGAATTAAAAAAGGCAAAATTTGAAATAGCCAAATTTAAAAAGCAAAACCAATGTATAGCAAGCCTTATGAAAAACTCCACAAAATAGCAAAAGTGTACTTTTTTTTAGGTTAAAATGTCTTAATTACAACATCACTTCTCTTGATTTTTGTGAAATATGTAACGGCTGCATTGTTTATTATTTTTTTGACTCAACTCATTTTTTTATTTATTTGCAGATAATAGAAAACAATTAAATATAATATTTCTAGTGCAATATTTTAAATTCGGCTGGAAATGTCCGTCCAGTTGGAACTCGAACAAATCCGGCTGGAAGTCGGGTTTAAAATATATTAAATCAAAAACGGGAAAATCTGGAAAAAAATTATTTGCTTATTAAATCCAGATTAAATTAAATAATTTTCTATTGAAATTGTGCTGGAAGTGGAACAATCAAGCTGTAAGTAGATTAAATTGAGATGGAAGTCGAATAAATTCGAATGGAAGTCGAACTTAAAATATATTAAATACAGATTTATTTAAATATTTTTTTACTGAAATTGTGCTAGAAGTGGAACAATTCAGATGGAAGTGGATTACATTGAGATGGAAGTCGAATAAATCCGGATGGAATTCGGATTAAAAATATATAAAATCCAGATTTAATTAAAATAATTTTTAATTGAAATTGGGTTGGAAGTATAGCAATCCAGCAGGAAGTATATAAAATTGAGATGGAAGTCGGGTATTTGGGATGGAATTCGGATTAAAACTATATAAAATCCAGATTTATTTAAAATATTTTTTATTGAAATTGGGCTGGAAATATAGCAATCCAGCTGGAAGTATATAAAATTGAGATGGAAGTCGGATATTTCGGATGGAATTCGGATTAAAAATATATTAAATTCACATTTAATGGTAATAATCTTTATTGAAATTGGGCTGGAAGTATAACTATTCAGCTGGAAGTCGATTATTACAGCTGGAAATCGGACTTCCCAGATGGAATTCGCGTTTACTTCCATCCCTTTTCACTTCCAATTCATATTAACCTAAAAATTGGGCGTGAAACATACAAATCCGGCAGGAGTTCGAATAGGCTTCACTTCCCACGTCCGTTTGAACGACCACCCATCTGCGAACCACCGGCAAACCGAACACCACCCACCGGCGACCGGCGAACTGAACACGAACCACCATCGAAATGTCTGCACAGGTATCATCCTCATTTAAAAAAAAACTGATTGAAGTCGGGCATGTTGATATGAGCATTGTTGTGGTTTGTATTGAATTTCTTCTTCTTTTTTTTTGCCTTGAATTGGTTGGTTAATGTTTCTTTCGAATGTGTTGAACCGTGCATATGAATTTCGTCCATTTTTTCCCTGTTTTATATGTTTGAACCGTGTATATGCATATGAACCGTGTGTGCATGTTTTTTTCCCTGTTTTTGTGTTTTATTTTTATTGAATTAGTTAGTTTGGTTTTGATATGCTGCAGGCTGCCTCTATTCGATATAAAGTCCATGGAAGTAAACCTAAGACTAATTTATATTATAAATGTAAGGTCCTAGATATCATTAAGAAGACATTGTTTGATATAGGACAAGAGGCGTTGGTTAATGAGTTTCGGGCTGGGGTTTTTGGACATTGGTTGGATTGGTCGGACAATGGACTTAGTTCGTCTTTATCATTAATTGAATTATTTAGTCATGAGACTCAGTCAAATAATCCAGAGTTGTTAAGGTTTAGAGTCAGTGGGCAGGATATCATGTTTTCACAGAGTGAATTCGCCCTTATTTCTGGTTTGAATTTTGGAAAAACCACTTTTGATCCTACTGCACGCCATGATTTAGAATCTAGTACTGTATTTCAAGTCTTTTGCGGTGGTCAAATCCTAAGTAGTAAAGAACTTTTGGATAGGTTTCAATACAAAAAGATTGATAGTACTCACAGTTTATTGTACCTTAGGGTGGCCAATATATTAGCATTTTGGTTTTTTGGACTATGGTATACTGAAAAAAGAAAAATAGAAAAGTGGCTGTATTTTTTAAGTGAGGATCAAAATGATTGGAACCGATTTCCATGGGGTACATATGCATACAAAGCACTGCTCTATTACAAAACGCATATACCCACTACTCGGATTCAACTTGAGAAAAAAGCCCTTCATCTTCCAGGTCCCTTTTGGGTACTACAGGTATGAAATTGTCACCATCTTTTGTTGGTCCCGGTTTATCAGAGTGTATAACGTTACACAGCGGAAATATTGAACTTATAAGTCTAACTTGCACTCTGTCCTGCTGGTTGCTCAGCTGGCTGGCTGACTGGCTGGTCAGCTGATAGCTCAACACTTAGAATATTTTAAGCCTAGTTTGCACAGTTATCAGTTTTCAGATATACACCAGCACTTGAGTGCTGGGTTTCAAATACAAATTTAAATACTGAAAGCAGATAAAGGCAAAGGATTTTTATAGTGGTTCGATCAACTGATCTACGTCCACTCTCCAGTCGACTCACTGGAAATTCACTATAAGAGTAATCCGGTACAAAGAGTCCTACGATCTATCTCCAGCTGGTAGATGCCCCGTCTACCAGTCCACTGGATCAACCGCTCCCGGTCCTTGTCCTTCTTCAACTCTTCGTCAGATGGATGGAGTGCGAGCACGTCACTTTGATCTCCTCCTCTGACTGGTTGGGTGTTGAGTTCTCCCAAGAACGTAAATCCTCTACGGCAAACTGCCCGTAATAACTCAAGAGCTGGCTGGCTCTAGAGCTGCTATGTTCTTCCTCAGAAAGAGAAAGAACACCAGGTGAGGTCTGTAACTTACAAGCTGGAAGCTTGAAGTCTCGTGTTTGAATAAATCAACACACGGATAGCCTTTAGATAGGCCTCGAAAGTTGTATGCTTTTACTTGCTTGAGCGTAATAAATTTCAGTCTTTCGGTAGGTGGAGAGTTGGCCAAGAACATTGAATGTTGATGGATCCCAGGTATTTATAGCCGAGGGATCCCATTCAAATATTCTAGCCGTTTGGACACATCCGGAATGGTCTCTGTCCCCGCATGTCCTTCTGACGGCGGCAGGTAGGAATTTCCGGAAAGCGCCATGCTTGTGTCCGCTTTTTCTGACACAGACCTCTTTGTGTCAGAACGGCTCTATTCGTCAGTACGAGGAATCGGAACTGGTGTCTTGAACTGATAGACTTTAAGGATATCCTTCCTTAAAGTCTTACTTTGTCAGTATATTCCTCAGACGAATCTTCTTTTTGTCTCTAAGACTCTGGGAGAACGAATCTTCAATTCTGCTGGTAACCTCCGACTGGTAGAACATACTGGTGATCTTGTGCTGGCAGTCTCTGCTGGTGACTTAGCGCTTGCACAATCTTAGTCTACCAATTTGTCTGGATGTTAACTCTTGGAATCTCCCATGACTGGTGGCTTCACCGCTGGTGAATAGTGTCAGCCAGAACACGTATTCTGCTGGTAGGATTTGTCAGCCTCCTGCTGGTGAAATCCTTCCAACTGGTGAACAGTAGCCAGTCATTAGCTCTTGACTCCATGTTGATGAACAGTGTCAGCATGGGTCTGTCAGTCGTCGGCTGGTGAAATCCTTCACCAGGTAAGAGATTCTCATGCTGATGAACAGTGTCAGCATGAGTCTTGATCAGCTTACGACTTACAACTCAAAAGACCTAAACAGGACTTTACATTTGAGACTAGAGCTATTCTAGAGACAAACTGACGCTGGTTGGACTTAGGATTTGATCCACCAAAACACATAAACACCAAATCAAAAGATCTAAGCTATCAACTGGGGAAGGGAAACTTTGATAATTTTCCCAACAATTTCCCCCTTTTTGGTGCGATCAAAGCCTAACCAGCGAGCACTCAGCTGATGAGGAAAGTTACAGAATATTTCTGGGTTTTACAAGTAAACCTATCAGATCTAAACCCATGAAACCACTTCCTCACATCAGCTCTAACCTAAGGATCTTCCCCCTCAAACTGGGAGAGATATTGCTCGATTAAATTATGAAGTAAGAATCTGAGCCAGGTTAGAAATAAAAGATACCAAATGGAGTGCTGGTGCTGATTACACAAAATGTGTAAGTTCAGCTGGTAAGTAAAAATCAGTAGACATTAGTTGGACAATGAGAAATTGTTGTCAACCCGTCAGTAATCAATCCATTAATGATGCAATTACAAGTACAGGATTAAAAAACTGACTAGTCTAACTGGTACAAAAATACTTACACAAAAAAAAATGAAGAGCACATGACCTATGGCTGAGAAGAAGATCCAGGAGATTGATTTCGATTAGCTAGGTTCCTCAAGATCTCAGTAAGAGCCGCCATGTCTTGTCTGCTCTTCTCCCTTTCTTCAGCAGCTATCCTCCTCTCCTCTTCAGCAAGGCGGAACCTCTCAGCCTCGGCACGTGCTCGCGCATCTTCCCCCTCTTGGATCCGCACCAAAAAGGAGTTCACTCCAGAGGTGAAGGTCTCCATTTGTTGCGCCATCTCTGCTCGGTAGGAGGAAAAGCGCTGGTCCATCCTGGCATCAATGAGATCAAGCAGTTGCGCAGGCGGATGGACCTCGGAGAGAGGCTGTGCTGAAACTGCAAGGGAAGAGGAAGGCACATCAGTTGCGGAAGGAGCCGCTGCTGGTTCAGATGCAGCTGATATCTCCATCGGGGCTGGCTCCTCCGCTGGCACTGCAGCAGCTGCTGGTGTCTCAACTTGTACTTCCTCAGCTGGCTCCTCAGCTGATACCACCACTGGCACTGTGGCTGGAGCTGGCTGGACTTGTTCAGTGAATTCCACCACTTGCCAGTCCATAGAATCAGGGACGAGATCGCCCGAGACAATAGGAACATGAGGGACGGCAAGGGTCAGCCACAAGCCACGAGAAGGATCCTCCTCCACAATATGGTCTACCAGCAAGGCGCAGGCAGCCATGTCGAACAGGATAGCATGATAGGGAGGGATCCTTGGGAGGGTAACCAGCACTCTGAGGCGTCGGAGCGCGTACGTCAGCTGGTACCCCCGACTGCTGACTCGGAACTGGAGAAAAGGTAACTTGACCTTTTGCCGTGGCGGGAGGCCGGAGCTTCCAGTCAGCTGCCTATACTCTGCAATCTTCAGCAAGCGGCGCTGGATCCTCCTTGTAGACAGTTGCTGGTGGCATTCAGGATCGGTGCCCATGAAAGCATTGGCCCACTCCTCCTCCGCTCTCCAGTAGCCAAGGCCCAGCCTGGCATAGAGAACCGCCCGCTTCTCCACAGTCAGCAGGCGCTGGCATCTGTCAAAAATTCTCCATCTCCGGAACTTCAGACATAGTTCCGGATCCACCCTCCAGAGCCTACGGTAGCTGGAAATTATCTCGTCATTGACGGCATTTTCCACCTCCACCGCGATGTTCTCAGCATACTCATAGAGAGTGGAGTTGTAATATTCCACTGGCTGCAGAGGCAGGCACCAGGCAGTGATTCTGGAGGCATATACCGACTGGTGAGGGAGTCCGCTGAGAGGTATGATGTTGAATGCAGATGGCTCTGGCACTCTTGAATTATGAAATGACATCTCCCCGCGCTGCTCCCACCGGTGCACTCCTGTCACTCGTGCCTGGAAAGTATCCTCATCAACCAGTTGATGCTCTTGGATGCAGAGCATATAAGGACGCCTTTCAGATCGTGCACGCCTAACTGGTGATGTTGAGGATGCTGCTGGTCGCCCAGAAGTTGATGTCGAGGCATCTGTGGATCGGGGGCGACGGGCAGAAACTTGAGCCTTAGCTTCAAAGTCTGGGAACAGATCCCTTGGCTCCATCCTCTGCACCATAGAGTGATGCACCACCTCCGTAGCTTGCTCCTTCTCTGGCTTCTCAGCCCTTGGTTCTTCTTCATCCTCGGATTCAGAACTGACATCCGAGGAGCTCGCCAGTTGTACCGGGGTGGTCGCCCGCTCTTCTTCTCCTCCACTGGCACCCCCTTGCGCGGCCAGTGGGACGTCGTCACCTCCACCACCCCCTTGCACGGGTGGAGGGACATCAGCGGTTTCCTCCTCCGGCTGGTACTCATCCACAAGGGATAGTACATCCTTGTCAGCGCCCATCACCAGCAGGCGTTCAAAAGTTTCTTCAGATAAGATTTCGCCTGGTGCTGGTGCTGGTGGCCTTGCACTTGTGGATTCGAACGCTTTTCCTTTGCCCCTGGTCGCCAGCCTCAGTTGCTCCTGTATTTCCTGCTGGCGCCTGGCCTCAGTCTCAGCCTTGATCTGAGCAAAGCGCTCATCCCTGGCCGCCAGCTCCGCCTCTCGCTTCTGCTTCGCCAGCAGAGCCCGGAGCCTTGACTTGGCCTGCTTCTTCCTTACCAAGGAAGCACTCCTTGCCTTCTTGGCGTGCTTCTCAGCCTTCTACGCCTTGGTCATGACTCGCTTGCGCTTGCGAGTCATCTTCTCCAGCGTCTCCTCCTCAGTCAGCCCCAGAACGGACTTCTTGACTGGGATGGAGATCTTCCCAGACTCGGGGTTGTATGCCACAGCTGATGGTGGCTGCTGGTGCTGGGAAGTCTTAGGCTTCTTGCGGGAGGGCTTCTTGGTGACTGGCGCCTTCATAACTGGTTGAGGGCGACTGCCAGAAGCCTCCACTTCCGCATCCTCCAGTTGGGTAAAAAGAGACTCGGTCTCCATTTTCCTTTTCAACTCGGCCCTTGCCTCCTCCGTCAGAGGCTGTGCCATGACTGGCACCTGTTCCCCCTCATCCTCCTCTTCTTCCTCCGAAACGACCGTGGCTGGGTCGACTGCTGTCTTTCCCCTCAGCCTCCGCGGCTTATGGTAGTCAGGGCGGGGCAACTTTGCCTGCTCCTTGGTGGGCGGAATGAAATCCGAACTCACCAGTTGCTCCCCCTGGTCCACTCCATCTCCAATCTCCATCTCCAAAATATGGCTGATCCGCAGCCCAAAGGATACGGAGTGAGTGAACGTCCCATCAATTGGAATGTTGATGTTGCGGTCAACATTCTCCAGCAGTCTCCCGAAAAAGAACTCGGCCCAGTTCCCTTCCACGCCATCCACCAGCGCGCACATCACGGAGAATTTGCGCAGGCTCAACTCAGCATATGAGCCAACTTCGCACTGCAGCATCCTGACGACGATGTCGCACACCATCTGCCACCAGTCGTCCATCTCCGACTTCCGCATTCCAGTGCGAAAACTTGTCACCCCCTCCCTCTTCC
>JAPKLW010000516.1:138594-174794 GCA_026898455.1 Plectranthus barbatus
TTATAATTCTTAAGATTAAAGTTATAAATTCGTACATTATAGTTCAAATTCATCTATAATGTAACCATAACTTATAATTCTTAAGATTAAAGTTATAAATTCGTACATTATAGTTTAATTTTATCTATAATGTAACCAAATTAGCAATTTTTCATCCCAATTGGGATGGAACTCGATAAATTGGGATGGACCTCATCCAAATTGCGATGGAACTTGATAATTTGGGATGGATCTCGCAAATATTAGCAATATTTCATATAAATTGGGATGGAACTCGCTATTTTTTGATGGAACTCGTCCAATTTGGGAAGGAATTCGATCAATTGAGATGGATATCGAATCAATTGGTAGGGAATTCGGTCATGTACTTGTATTTCATTGACATATCACAGCATATTTGCTTTTACACATCAAAGTATGTGCCAATTTTATCTTTTGAGTCAATAAATGCTCAAATAATTCAAGCATGCCAATTCAGATTCACGTGAAAATGAAACTCTGCAAAGATGCTCAAATAATTCATGCATGCCACTACACATGTCGACCACTTAGGATTATTAATTTTTTTAAAACAATTGTTTTTTAAAATTTAACTTCTATTTAAGGGTGGAGGAATTTACTCAAACTATATTTCATTCAAAATATGTTATTCCTCTTTATTCCCCTCATACGAAGTAATAAAAAATAGAGCCAAGATATCGTGCACTTGCTCAAATGGAAGAGGATTTTTTCTACGTCAAACAGTCCGGAAGAGGATTTTTCCTACGTCACATGGAGTAGCGATCACGTTATGGAGATATAACCTCCATAACCAGGGAAAGCAATCAAAAGATGGTTGCTAGGTTTCTGGAAAAGACATCAAGGTGAAGGAACAAATACAACATCTCCTTCACTAGCTCGGTGTTTTCTATCAAAATGTGTATCAAATTGTGTAATATTTTAGAAAATTATTAATAAAATTGTGAGTTTGCTTGTAATTTATTGCTTCGAATTTTGTAGCAAATTGTTTTATTATTTACGTAAATTCAATTGGGAGTGTGCTTGAATTTACGATGTTAATCATTTATAATCTTATAAAAAACAAAATAATACGCATATGGGATGTTGGTCTTCATTAAGTCAATAGCATTGGGATGGAACTCGCCCAAATGGGATGGACCTTAACAAATTTCGTATGGAACTCGTCAATTTTGGATGGAACTCGCCGATTTCGGATGGAACTCACCGATTTTGGATGGAATCATCCAAATTGGGATGGAACTCGCTATTTATCCTGCCAAAATTCAATTCGACTTTATTCAATTGAATAAACAAATGGAACTCTGTCAAATTGTATGGAACTTGACAAATGAAGATGGAACTCGGCGAAATGGGATGGAATTAGGCCAAAATTGATCAAAATAATTCACTTGCAAGTCATTGACATATCACATCACTCTTGCATTTACACATCAAAGTCTGTGCAAATTTAACTTTTCAGTGAATAACTGCACACATAATTCATGCAAAAAAATTCAGTTTCACGTGAAAGTGAAACTGTGCAAAGATTCTCAAATAATTCATGTATGTCACTACACATTTATGTCACTACACATTTATCGATCAAGTAGATTGTTCAAATTCATTCCACTAGTCCCTTCTATTTAAGGGAGAATTTGTGAGTGTTCAAATTCACTTAATTTCATTCCAAAACCATAACAACAACAAATGACTTTTCTCTTGCTCTTATTCCTTTTTTGATTCGAATCATAGATCCCATATTTCTTTTGATTCCAATCAATTAGAAGAGGATTTTTCCTACGTCACATGTAGTTAAAATCCTTCATCCGGATTACTTCACATCTTTCTCCTTTTTCCAAAACCAGAAATAAGGAAAGCAACCAAAAGAGGGTTCCAGCCCATCAACCCTTGCTTCTCCGTTACGGGAAAAGAGATGAAAGGTTCTAGTTAGTGAGCATCAATGATAGCTATTTCTGATGGAAACCCGGTGGCTTACGAGAAGCAGAAAGTCTCTCCACCGACAAACAATTTCGGTGCTCACTAATTAATATATTTAAGCAGCGAAAGAGATGAAGGAGACCCAGCGGCACTGCTATCTCCTCCCCGTCTGTCTGCACTTCCTTCACTAATTCGCCTACTGCTATCAAAATGTGTAATATTTTAGACATATTGTCGAATAATATTCGAATTCAAATTAATACAATTGTGAGTGTGCTTCTATTTTATTGCTTCGAAATTTGTAGCAAATTATTAAATTATTTATCGTAATTAAAAATTTAAATAAAGTTCAATTGGGAGTGTGCTTGAATTTAAGATGTTAATCATTTACAATTTTAAAAAAAATAAAAGAATTCGCCTAGATGGATGTCGGTCCATGAAGTCAATAGAAATGGGATGGAACTCGCCAAATTCGGATGGAACTCGGCCGATTAGATATGGAACTCGACAAATTGGGATGGAACTCGCTATTTATTAAACAAATGGAACTTCGCCGAATTGGGATGGAACTTAGCCAAATTGGGATGGAAGTCGCTGATTTGGGATGGAACTCGCCAATTATGGATGAAACTCGTTAATTATTTAACAAATGGAACTATGTCAAATTGGATGGAAATCGCCAATTGTGGATGGAACTCGCCGAAATGGGATGGAACTCGCTCAAGGTTACTTTTTTCACGTGAAATTCTGCTTTTTATCCTGCCAAAATTGATCGAATTAATTCACATGCATGCAAACACATTCAATTCGACTTTAGTCAATTCAATAAAGCCAACATTTGCGGAGTTGGAAGAAATTTCACATGTATTTCTGAACTTAATAGTACAAAGATGCAGAAATAATTGAAGTACTACTATTAAATATTACTATTCATGACTGAAATTATTTGGTCAAAAAGTGAAACACTCCTTAAATTTGAAACACTCTCTCATGCAATCGAATACTCATTCTCAGAAAACTCTCTCAAAAATCAAACACGTTTTCTCAAAAAAATATGTCAAATTTTCGTTCTCTCATTGTGCATTACAATGGTCAATGGGACAATGAATACAACTACATCGGTGGAGAAGAACGAGTTGTCATGCTACCCTCTGATGATACCACGATAGAAGAATTGCGGAGAAATGTTCAATACATTCTCCATTCTCATGGCATGGTGGGCTCTTACACCCTATATAATGTTGCTGAAACAAGAATTGGGAGGAAGGTTCCTTCGGTTCTCGCAACGGATACACACCTTCAACGGCTTTGTAACATCTTGTGGGAGCCGAATGTTTATCTACTGATGAACATGCAATCCGATGAAGCTGCTGGAAGCTCTCGGCGACAACCGTCTCCGTACAGGCCAATTATGGCTTCATTAAGTCCACAACCGCACAACCCTTATAGTCCAACTCCAGAAGAACTACATTGTTTTTCATCATCGATGATGTTTGGAGAAGGAAGCAGTGGAAGTCGAAGTTCTCCTGTCCCCGATTTAAACTTCAATGCACCTGATGATGAGGGTGATGATGATGATGATGAAGACGGTGCCGACACACAAAATCCGAATGTAGTTGTCCAGTCAGATGAGGACGACGAAGCAGAATTCGATACGGAATCATCCGATGGTGATGAATGCCACAATTACAATGCTTCGTTATTCAATTGTACAATTGAAGATTTCACCGCTTGGGTCCGAGAACAAGGTGGTATAGATTCCATTGTATCAAGCCTGGTCCCGACTCAGCCTTTACCGGCTGAAACAGTTGATGTCCTAAGTCAACAAATGAACAACTGGTTATTGCCGATAATTCCAGTAGATACATCTGACGTACCTATATCACGAGATGTTCAAGCAGTATTGGACGAGGAATTGCAAAAAGGATCATTGTTTTGGTCTAAAGAAGACTTGTATGTGGCTGTCGGACTTTGGCACATGGAGCATCAAGTTGAGTTTAAAGTGTCGCGATCTACCAAAACTCGGGTGGAATATAGTTGCAGCCGCAGTGATAACTGTTCGTTCATGATTCGAGCCGCTAATTCAGATGGATGTTGGATTGTATACAAATTCTGCTCGAGTCATACTTGTGTTACAAGTATGGACAACATCCGAAGCAGAACTATACGCTCGAAGGCTATCTCTGCATATTTTGCCCGGAGAATGCGCCGACAAGGATCGATCATGAAACCGCGAGATATAATGGCGGAGCTGCAACATAATTTCGGAATTAAGGTGAGCTACAACAATGCACTACGAGCTCGAAATGGAGCCATAACTATGATATATGGTGGCTTAGAGGATTCTTTCAACTTGCTGCCGAAATATTTTTATGTTCTCGAACAGCACAATCCCGGCACCATTACCGATCTTAATATCGACGAAGATGGACGACTACGACAGTTTTTTGTTTGTTTGGGTGTGTCGCGTGCAGCATTCTCAACTTTATTACGGCAAGTGATTGTCGTTGATGCCACACACCTCAAGGGCAGAAATAAAGGTGTGCTATTGGTTGCTGTAACCAAAGACGGCAACGAGCAGATATTTCCTTTGGCAATTGGATTTGCACCGATCGAGAATGATGAGAGCTAGACTTGGTTTATGTCCCGGATCCGGATGGCTTTCCATTCTAATGAGCATTTGCTGATTGTTTCAAATCAACGCATCAGCATAGCAAACGCAGTAAGTACGGTTTATCCAGAGGCAACACACGCTTTGTGTTGTTACCATATCCAGAGCAAGTTGACAACCTTCACTGCTCCAATTGTGAGGTTATACCATAAGGTAGCCTATGCTTACCGTCCTATAATCTATCAGAAGGCAATTGACCAGATTGCACAATATTGCCCAGCAGCTTACGACAAACTCATGATGCTCGGACCGACAAAGTGGGCAAGGTCAAAATGCCCAGTTCGCCGATATAGCTTCATGACATCGAATGCAGCCGAAGTATTGAACTCCCGACTGTTAGATGCTAGACGTCTGCCGATCTGTTCCGTTGTCGAGCTATATAGGCACATTGTAGAAAAATGGTTTGACGAAAGGCGTGCTAAGGCGTTTGCAAGAACCGAAGAGTTGACTGAGGAATGCGTGGCCAAAATGACTCCAATGCTGGAGCTCTCAAACAAATACTCTGTTGTGGCTATTACTGATGATCAATTTAAAGTCAGCCTCAAAGATACAACGTGGAAGGTTGATCTCCAAGACAACTTGTGCGACTGTCGTGAATTTCAGCTGGATCTTATTCCATGCTCGCATGCTATTGCTGCAATTCGGTTAGTAAATATATAAATACATCATTCTTTAATTATATTGTTCACTACTTAATCTTTGTTGTTGACACAGCTTCAAGGGTACGAGTATATATGACTACGTTTGGTCATACTACAAGACATCGAATTGGCAAAAAATATATGGAGGGGTCATACACCCACTGCCTCCCAAAGATGAGTGGATTGTATCACCAGAAGTACAAGCTTGTGTTGTTTTGCCGCCGATTGTGAATCGGCAAGCCGGTCGACCAAGAAATAGTCGTCGTCCTTCAGGAGCAGAGGCGGGACAAACATCAACCACTAGACGACAAGCTACAAAGAAATGCAGTATATGTGGATCTACAAGTCACACGAAACGTGGCTGTCTAGAAAGAGTTCCGCCTGATTAATTTGTTTGGTTTTTAGGAAATGTATTGCATAACGTATTGTAATATGTTTGATTTAATTGTCTTAAATTGAGGACATGAAATTCCGATTGAATGTTCTTGTGATTCCCATAATTTATATTTTATGTGCTTATTATTTCATTTCTAAATACAAACAAATTTTACATGATTTATATTACTTGAGAATCGCAACATGTAATGGAATTTTCAAAAGATCCCACACGACCCTAAATCCTAAAATGGACTTCCATTCCATTTTTGTTGAGTTCCACCTCATTTAAGCGAGTTCCATCTGATTTAATCCGAATTCCATACGAAGTCCAACCGATTTTCATACGAATTTCATACAATAAAGCAGAAATAAACCGAATTCCATACGAAATAATTTCGGATTTAACCAAGTACCGAATTCTAGCTAGAATGGCCGACTTCCATCTGAATTGATTTACTTCCAGCCAATTCAAAGCGAGTTCCATCCCATTTTCAAATCTGAAGTCCGCCCAAATTTTTTATTACATTTTAAATTCAACCCTAAATGAATAATAATAAAATAATCAAACAGTTGGACTTTTCACACTAATCGACAAAAATGATTGGGAGATTGAGACAGTTTTGACAGAGAAAGTACACTTTTGCTATTTTGTGGAGTTTTTCATAAGAGGTGCTATTTGGTGGATGTGTTTTATAACTTTTGCTATTAAAAATTATTCCCTCAATTAAAAATGTATCATAACATTGTAATGGGATTATTGGTGGATACATTAACTATAAGTGCACAAAGATTAATTTTATGACTATAAAGAAAGGCAAAAACTTGCATTAGGCAGGCCTAAACGGTTTAGGCGAGTTTTATCCTATCCAAATGGGTTGACCCATCCTAAATAAGGTTTATTAATCCCAATTAGGGTATATTATATGAGTTTGAGCTTGAGTTAATGGATAAAACCCGCCTAAATCGTTTAGGTCTGCCTAACCCAAAACCTTCCCAGAAAGAAATGAATGAATCAAGTAGGAATAAACTAACTCCACTCTACAGTCTACATCAATAATAAATAAAGAACAATAGGTTGCACATCTAATAATATTAAAAACTGAATAAGTAAATGTGGTAAAATCATATATTATTATACATATTTACAAAATTTGAAATTCCATCGTCTTCCCAAACTTGACTACTTTCTCTCACTAGGGATGGGATAGCATAGGATATGACTTATAAGCACTATATTTTACAAAAAAAAAAAAAAAAAAAAAAAAGCTTCTTTTCTTTTTTTCCTTAGCACACTCTTACCATAGTAGTAGTAGTAGTAGTCTCATAAAATGCACCTACTTCTCAAATCCTCCCACAGCCCAGCATTTCTTGCCCCTTCATGGAAGTTCCTGGTTTTACATATCTTCAGCTTGCTCCACATTCTCCTCACGTCAATCAGTTGAAGACCAAGGCGCCTCCACTCCCCGAAAATCCTCAAATTCAGACGTGGGATACAGGCCACCCATAGTGCTACTACATCACATGCAATTTCTGGAAACATATACAGAAAAGCCCTCAACAACACAAATACTAAGGATAGTGCTAGATAAGGATCCCTCAAGAAAGTTTCCTTGAGTGAAGCTCCATCCAAGAGCCGAAAGGGCTCGATACAGATCTCTGAACAAGGCATTTCTTCAGTAATGTCCACCACCGCATCCAGTCCTAAGGAGATAAAAACATATTCATGTTTGAGATAAAAAAGAGCTCGGCATTTCTCATCAATGATGAAGGATTGAAGTATTCACACAACCAATACCATTTTAAGTTAAGCAGCTCTTATATAACATTACACTAAGTTACTAACAGCCCAGTACAACTTTACCTGCATCTTTATCTATATTCCTCTAAATTTATAAAAGTTACATTTCAGTTTAGAATCACAAAGATCATACGATACTCAAGCATCCATGATCCACCAAGTTCAGTGAGGAATGCATCTCAGCTCTACCGTTTATATAGCAACTAATATTAATATTCTGATTTGGGTTGCCATAGAGGAGCGCAACAAAAATATTGAATACAATAGACAACCATTTCAGATATGTCATCAGCAATCTGAATACCAACAAGAAAGAAAAAATATTTTGAATTGCTACCTGTAGTTCTTTTGTAGAAGGAAATAAGTGACTGGAGATCTTTGCTGCCACGATGCCTAATTTGTATTGTCTGATTCACAATTAACAGTGAGGGCACACTGTGAATCCCATATCTTGAGAAGAAACTGCATATAAGACAGGTTAGAATTTGATGATGGCTGATACTTGAATGCAGAAAATGGGCTATAACCTCAAGGAGGTGTCCACAAATAAGTCTATGCTCATTAGAGCATTAGAAGAATAGCTAAATTATGTATTTGGTCCCAATAATATTTCCAAGGAGTTGACTCATTTGAATCAAACAGGCCATGAACCACACTCTACAATGAATGTATGTAGTTGGACAGTATGTACCAAGCGTTTTAATAGGAAGCCTGCATTATGTGGATTCCAGAGAACAAAATGTACAAGAGAACAGAGATTAGAAAAACCCACCTAGGCATTGCTGAAGATTGTTCGATCATCATATGTTTGATCTGAGGATACATGGAACTCAGAGTAGAAAGCCTATGCTTGAAGATGCTTGAGAATGGACACCAGGAGGAATAAAACAAAATCACCATGTATTCATTCTTCTGAATGGAGGCCATTGCTTTATCAAATGCTTCTCCATTAACCTTCAGTGACATTTATTTATAAATTCACGATCAATAAAACGAACCAAAACTACTATCACAAGCCGGACATCCAAAAAGGAACAGAAATCAAAAGTTTACTCAACAAACTTCACTAATTATTATCATTCAAGAGCAGATTATGCCATACTGTCACTCAGCACCACTAAAATAGTTAGCACAGCACAAGATATGTTAGAAGTAGAAACCCAAATCACGTACAAGATGTGACCAAAGCGAATTAATTCTCCCAAAATAATAATTTTATTCCCTGCTTAACCAAGTCCAGAACGGGGAACTAAATACCCCAACTAATACAACTCAAAAGGATACAATTAACTCAAATTGTGAAGAAACAATTAAAGGAAATTGATTGCTAAATATTGCCTTGAAAACTGATTGCTAAATTATTGCCTTGATTGATTAATCAAATCAATCAATCTCATCTTCCTACGTCTCACCCAAATCTCGATTATGCTCTCTATCAAGATATTTGTGAAACTACATCATACATCACTCGACAAAACACTGAATTTCAAAGAATGTAAGCATTTAATAAACAAAATCTCATTCTTGGATCCCTTTAACCAAACTATCATATTTAATTAGTCAGCTCCGTTTTGTGATGTGATCTGTGTTGGTCCCAAAAATTGTGAAACTACATTATACATCATTCGACAAAACACTGAATTTCAAAGAATGTAAGCATGTAATAAACAAAATCTCTACCATGGATCCCTTTAAATAAACTATCATCTTTAATTAGTAAGCTCTGTTTTGTGATCTGTGTTGGTCCCAACAATTAGTTTACACAGCGAAAGTCTTAAATGTAGTGAACCTAACTGACTCTTACTCAAATCAGTCGGGGCTTTTCGAAAGTTTAAGTTCGTTAAGATATTTATAGGATTGAGGTTGATTCAGATGCATGCACCAACAACCTAGCCAATTGTTGGGTTTTAAGTGAACAGATAAGCAAATAATCAAGAATAAGCAAAGCATTACACAACACTATATTTATAGTGGTTCAGATACTAAAAATCCTACGTCCGCTCTTCGAGGAGTCCAACTGAATCTCTTCTCTGTTTGTTCTTTTCGTTGTCCCTTTCTTACTTCTCCCTTATCCTTGTCAATTAAGTCTCATTCTTGATTGCAAGTTTGTTCTACGATGGTTTCGTCCAATTGTCTGATCGAGAACTGATTACAACTCAATTTCCTATACAAAGTTACATAAACTGGACTAAACCTAAGTCAGTTCTATACAATAATAATTAATAACTGACTCGATATATGGTTTGACTCATCAAAATACAATTTTCCTAAGAATCTGTAGCTTCAAGATTTCAGATTTGTGAAGTTAGTATCATAGCTTGATGTGATTGTGTTTGAGGTTCCTCGAATCATGTTTTCTTTTCCTGTTTACTGATAGCTTGAAGATACAGGACTATGTGATTTATGAATCACTCAATTGAATAATGAGCTACTAGGTCAATGAAGCAACGAACAGACAACAGTATCAATACATACATGGCCAATTACACTATTTCCTCTTTCAAGCATACCCGTGCATTACAATTAAAGTATTTTCCTATTCATCCACCCCATCACCTTTTGCTATGGCCCCCTTAACTTAGTCAAATCCAAGGGTATCCGTTTTCTCTCAAAGCTAGTTTTGTAAGACTTCAAGATAGGGAAATTGAAGTGAATTTCGCAAAGACCAAATTGTGCAATATTTTAGCTGGTCTAAGCAAACCTAGAAGAAAGGTTTCAGTTCCACATCAATTCATCACCAATCTGTTTCCTTGTTTCATTGATTATTTGCTAACAAACCCCAGTAGTTGAACACTGATTCCATCAGCTGCCTCAGTTGAGTAACTCGTGCATGCATATCTTACAGATCAAAACTGAAAGAAAGCCGTGCTATAGTAACTTTAGATGAATACACGGAGATGCATGAGCTTTGGTTAACAAAGGAACCGGACATACGCTGTAATTATACTTAAAGCTAAAGTGCTGTGAATTTGTGATAGTAACCTAGAAAAGGCAAAGCACCACCAGCTGCTTGAACGTGAAGCCTAACCGTAACCAATCAATCATATCATCGTCAACTATAATTTAATAAAAAGAACAGCAACCGATAAAAGAAACTTAAAGGCTGAGGAACCCTTAATTTATCTATAAACAATTTCACCAACTGATATTTGAAAGCAATATCAATAAACACGAAACAAAGTAAAAAGGAAATACCTGAATTGGTGAAGAACAGATGTGAGTAGAAGGCGGGCACTGAGAATTGAGATGGAGAAGAACCAGCTGACAGGAAGAATCCGAAAGACAAGGCGACGCAGATTCCGCGAAAACACACAGCATCAGCAAAGAAAACCATTTCCCCATCGAAATATCCATGGACAACTTCCAAAATCTCGGGGTCGACGAATTTTGGAAAAAGAAAAAGAAACCTGGGACTGGGAGATTGAGCAGCGAATAATCTAAGGATCGAAGAATCTCTTACTTCTTCTTCTCCATGTTTGTTTTTTTCAAATTTCGTTGGATTAATTTTTGCAACTCTAAAAAAATTTTCAATCTGCAGCGATTTAATTAATTAATTACTATAATCCCATTCCCGGTTAAGTTGTGAAATTTGCAATTGTCATCAAAATTAATTAAGGGGAATATTTGTTCCTCTCATAACATAAACATAGCAATTAGCAAAGATGGGGTGTCACGAATTTCAGTGGTTGGATTTTATGTATTTAAAATATTTTATTTCGAGTTAGAGGGGAAAAACAAATAATTTATAGATAAAAGTAAGAGTAGGGATAGGAACTGCATGTATATATACTATAAACAAGTGTTAATAAAGTGGAATGCCATAATATAATATTAATAATAAAATTAATTTCAATTATTTTAAGAATATCTAATTTATTATTAGATGACTTGTGGATGCATAACTAAATTCTTAATAAGGTATTATACAGTAAAAAAAAGTCTTCGATATAATAAAAATATGACCATTATAATATTTACCGTATATTAGCCGAAAAATATTATATTATTTTTATTATCTTTTTCCTCATTATTATTTTAAACTTACAAGTTACAGATAAAATCATATTTTTCATCTTTACTTTAAAGTATTATTATTTATATTGATACATTTTTTAAATAAATTTCACTAAAGACAACCATAAAAATTATAGTATATTTAAGATTCTGGTCTCAATAATGATGTACCGAAAATTGTAACAGTACACCATGTTATATACCGAACTATTGTTTATTGAAAAGCTCAATACAATAATAGTATAAATATTTCTCATATCATAAAATTCACTACGATATACTCCCTCCGTCCCAAGTAAATTGTCCACATTTCCTTTTTTGTTTGTCCCACAATATTAGTCCACTTTCCTAAAATAGCAAATTTTCTACACTCATCAATAAAATATTCATCTCACTAACTCCCACTACCACTCACATGCATTGGTTATCGTGCCCGGTCAAATGTGGACAATTTGACCGGGACGGAGGGAGTACTATATAAAAAAAATGTAAGACATACCTAGCAAAATCATCCCTAATTCACAGTGGATATTAAAACATTATTGATGTAAACCATTGGCATTTGCAAATTTGATGATCATATTTGAAATGTCTCATTGATAATTTTGTTAAAAAACTTAATTAAAAGAAAAACATCAAAACTTCAAGGTAAAAAAAATTAAGATAAGAGAACTGAAAAATCAGGTAAAAAAAAAATGGAGGCATGGGGGGTATCATAGTCCATGTAATAGAAAATCAAAAGAAAAGGATGTGTGCAGTGCAGTAGTAGAATAGTAGAATGTCAATTATTATGAGAAAAAACAATGAGAGTGAATTGAGATTATCCTCAAAAAAACTGGAACTGGAATGAATCAATCCTGTCTGTTGAGTGCAAAAATTATGGTTTGTCTTGTCAAACATTATTCTTCTTACTTCAAACCTCCTCCTCTCTTACAACCCCACCTTCTTCTCCAGTTTCTGGAGCTGGTTCAAAAATATCCACGTCATCTGCAACACCACCCACACATCATCATCATTCAACTCACCCTGCTATATGCAACCTAGCTAGAGAGAGAGAGAGAGAGAGTGTGTGCAATAATAAGAATACCATGACATGAGGGGCAATCCTGACGCAGTAGACTGGAAATCCAGTGTAGAATTTGAAGGGACCTCCAGCTTTCAGAGTCTTCATGGCACAGTCCATGGAGCCCGTGTACGGATACTTCCCTTCCGCATCCGGCTGCATTTTCTGTATCTGCGTCTTCACATAGTCGAATGGCAAACTACACGCTGCTGCAAAGAACCCCGATACCGTACTCGCCCCTGCAACCACCATCACAACAAATACCATGTCAACACTCAACCTTTCCTACTTCTAACTAACTGATAGGGGACTTTAAAGTTAAGTACACCCTACCAACAACAGTTGCAGCTTCACCGAAACCCAGAGAATCCCTGCAGAACTCCACGCTCTGATCGTACGAAGCAAGCATACCCATGTTGAGAGCCATAGCCCTCACCACAGTTGGCCCCGCACCTTTCCACAGGGCTAGCACTCCTTCATCAGCAGCAATTCGGTACAGTGCTTGGAATGCATTGGTGTAATTCCTTCGTTGCGCAGCAGGTAATGTAGCGTCAGCCTGCATACGGATGAGTGCCAGATCAGCTGGACTGCCAACACACGCTCCGATTGCTCCTGCTGTCAACCCACATAGAGCTTTCTGATAAAGCGGCAAGGGCTTCCCTTCATTCGCCTCTATCGCTTTGTTGGTCAAAATCCTATTACAGGGGAAAAAAAATTCAAAGTTAAAAATGAAAATAGCATATGTAATGAGATTTTTAAGTGTCTTCTCCATTAGAAAGCAGCCATATCTATCTTATCGAATGCAGGAGCATAAACGAAAACTCATGATCCCATTCAGAAACAAGATCCAGCTAAATACTCACCTAAATGACCCAAGACGAGCGGTTGTATAAGTTGCCTGTCTGAGAAGCCCCGCAGACAAGCCCTGTCAACAAAATAATATTAGTGATGGAGTCCCTGTTGAAATGGTAAAATACAGAAGATGTTGATTGAATACTGATGCAATCTACAAAGCAACGAATATCTTAAGTTGTCACCCATTGCGGCGGCTAAACAGTAGCACAAAACTCAAATGTAACCACTACCACTATCAGAGGACTCCCATATTGTCATCCAACAAGGAGATTAGTTATTATAAGTTGTTCTAAAAATAGCAATTATGCATATGCAATACATGAATCCATTTACATTACATTAAAAAGAAGTAAATTAAAAAAACACAAATGTATAACACAGTCTTCAGCTACCTATAGACTCCAAGAAGAGCATGACCTGACAGCTGATCATCAAGTCAAAATGAAATTATACCAAGTTTGACCCTCCAATGACACTAGTCTAGGCAAGTCAACACATAGCCATAAAATAAAACTGCTTTCACTAGTTGCAACCACCAAAAGCTTAACATTCAGAAAATCTCAAATGCTCAAAACCATCATTTGGAAGGCAAAGAAACACAGAAAAAGAAGGTAACATCATCAGCTCAATCAATCCAAACCAACCTTGTAAAAGGCACCAATTCCCTCATTCTTCAGCATGGTCTTGGTAACCTCACCAGCTGATCCCTGGCCCAGTTGTATTCTCACCTGAAATTAAACATACGAACTTCACAGATCAAGATCAATAGGACTTCCAACATCACCCCAAATCGATGATTCCCATGTTCACAAAACATCAATTGAGATTAGATCTAACAACTCCCATCAAGAATCCATCTCCCAACCATCTAACTCTACAATCAAAGGTTACTCGTTCAACAAAAATGAAACATTTTTTAACCCTAAAAGCAAAAGGAGATCTATAACCCATGACAAAGGCTAGAAGAAAGAAGCCAGAAAAGGTATCCAAATAGGCACCAATCCTTAACAAGATTCATTTTTTAACATTCAAACATAAATCCCTATCACCTAAGATCTGAGACCATGCCGAAAACCAGACAAATCCCAGATCCCATATATGTATTAACCAAAAAGAAAAAACTTTTGAAGCAATAAGCAGGAAGAGGAAAAGGTATTGAAGAGGGAAATTGAGATACCTTGATCATATCGATGGGCTGAATAACGCAGGTAGCGAGCATACCAGATGCACCGCCATTAACGAATGGCTTGACCGTGGGCCAAACTCCAAGGGATTTCGGCTTCTCCTCGGCCATTCTCTCTAGCTGAACTCGAGCAAAAAGGGGAGCGAGCAGAGAGAAAAAAGAGAGCGCACTACTGGGGAGAAGAAAACTAAGGGAGGGCTTGTGTCAGTTGAGTATGGAGAGGGTTTTTAAGGCCGCCGTTGCGATTAAAATATATTATTGTACATAAAAATTATGTGTGCATATATTTTCAGCAAACAACGCTCTCTCTCAAATCTCAATGCTACATTTGTCGTTTTTTCGGACAAGTATAATATTATTATTACATACGACCTTTTTAAAAATACAAGGAAGATATTTGTATTAGTGAAGGGAGGATGCATCAAAATACCTTCTTTCATACACACGCATATATATATATCATTACTCAATACATACAATAGTTAGTTGTTAAAGAAAATAATAAGTATTAATTGGGTGATAAAATTTAGTTGCTCTTTTAAATTAGGAACGGGTGAATCTTGGTCTTGCAAGATTATGCATAGCTGGCAAAAATTATTTCTCCCAGAAAAAAAATAAAAAAAATTCTTACTACTGGTTTACAAAGCTAGTGCTAGTTTTTTGTTTAATCTTCCTCGGAAAACGTAACAAAATATTTAGAAATATACCCTTTTTCTAATGTGCTTATATTTTAGAACCCTCCAAAATTATATGTAATTGAATTAGTATTTGAACACTATTTTACACAAGTATCCGTATTCGGTACTTATATTCAATTCTTTATTATATCTTTATATTGTGAGATGTAAAAATACAATACATGGAAAAACAAAATAACAAGCAATGATGAGAATATATATATATATATATAGAGCTTGTTTGAAATTTGAATTGAGGTTTAACTTTCAATATTTGTTGGCCTGAACTCAAGTGAATATTCTTGTTTGCCGTCATTTTTCAATAATTTACTTTAGTTGGAAAAATTGTCTGGACTGGACGATGGGCTGAGAAACAGAGAGGCCATGTGAGTTGTAGTTGTATATTATATGGGGGATGAAAATAAGATATAAGGAAAGTAGAGGGACGACATTGTAAAAACAAAAGGCAGAGGACCAAGTTGGCTGGGCGATGCCAATCAACCTCATCATTTATTTGGTTATAATCCCTCTACTCCACGCATTCGCATTTTTCCTGGATAGCTAAGTAGAGGTCAATCACTTTTACTATGTCATTTTCAGCATTTTTTTTTTCTTAAAAAGAATTCATTTGGCGGATAATATACAACATATACCAACACAAGATTCCATTTCATTTCTATTTCATACTCATATATAGTGAGACATTGAATTATGTGAGCAGTGTGCATGTGAAGGTATATATTCTAGTGCCTTTGATCAAAGTTATAATTTAGAAGAAAACATTAGGTGGAAAATAATTTGCTTAACACTAATCGTTTATCTTCCCCACCAAAAAAAAAAGTCGGATATAATATAAGTGGGAAGGAAAGAAAAAGGTCAGTGACAGTCCTAATTGGTGGACTGCATATTTTGAAATTTAAGATTATAATTATAAATATATATGGGAGTCGACTCGACATTGCATCCCAAATTGTGGGTCGAAGCCCTTTAGCGATTCTCTTTCATTTGAACTTAAGAAAATATACATTGGGCTAATATTTTTCAATGGGCTTCAATAACTAGCCCATATATTTGGCGGGTTATCTTAAACATATACTACACTCTTTACGGATAAATTTTCATACGAGAGGCTGAAACTTATTTTCATCCATTTTTTCTTCTATAAAGGGGGATTATATCGTAAAATATCGAATTACGATACTAGAAAAATGAAAAAATTCCGACTAGGGAGCTCCCAAGGTAGATCCGCCAGTGCTCTTCACTGAATAGTACTCTCTCCGTTCCAACTTAATCGTTCCACTTTCCTTTTTCGTCTGTCCCAGCTCAATTGTCACGTTACTAAAAAAAGATAATTTTTTCACACTCAACAATAAAATATTAATTCCACTCAACTTATTATACACTCACACTCATTGGTTATTATGCTCGGTTAACTTGGGATAATTAAACTGGGACAGAGGGAGTACTTACTAGCATGGTGAATGGTGAGTAGCCCTATATTATTATTTGATCCATATGTATTTGTAATTGTAAGTAGAATGATGATTTAGTTTGAGGTGGAATGGAATTAATACGATACAAGATGTGCAATGCACACACTAAAAGATATACAAGCACATATAAACTATAAGTATATACATGTATATTACGGTTCTTATTTATTTATTTTTTACACAAAAAAGGTTTGTGTGAATAATGTGTGATGAAAGAAATGAGACATTCATGGTTGTCATAACGTGTTTCTCCTACTTACTCCCAACATATAAAATTAATAAATGCGGGTCCTCCCTTTGCCACTTGCTATTTTCATTTTTGGGTAAATGAGATTTTTGAATTTATGAATATATACCTTAAACAATCACCAAATATAACTAAACCATTTAATTGGGTTCTTAGGTAAAAAACAAATAATATTTGATTTAGTATATGTTGAGGTTCGATTTGAATACAGATCGGAGCCCCGAGAACTGGAATATAATATAATACAAAAACTTTTACAGGGATAGGGCGAACTGGAATGGTTTATGCAGGCGTACAAGAAATGCTAGCGACTAAACTATTGATTAAAATTGCTATATATGTTGGAACAAAAAGATGATATAAGTGTGGTGTAGAAAACTCAGCACTAGCGTTCTTGACAGTAGAAAATCCCTGCTTTTTCCCTGATTTGGTGAAGTATTTATAGGATATCTTGCAGCACTAGGGTTTCCGCGCCGTCCTCAACCACCTAGATTCGAGCCCACGATTATCGGGGTGGTTGGCTGGTAGTGGGGCCTGGCAGTTACGAATCCTTCGCGTGGCAGCCGTTGGTCCACCCGTTGAGATGTTTAAGGGAGCGAGGTGCGTGGTTCTTTCATCGAGCTCCCTTCTTTGTTGAAATCGAACTAGATCGAGTTGCGGGAGGAGCTGACCGGACTCATTTCGGTGCTATGCGAGCTGCTTCTGTCGTTCGAACTGCTCCGTACTTGATCCTATTCAGTTCGAACCGGATGTTTTTCCTGTTGTTGGGTCGATAACGGGCTTGGCCTGCGGTTAGGATTACTTTTATCGGGTCGGATCGGGTCCGGACCTCCAACAGTATACTAGGGATAATAATTGAGAGACTTATCAATTATATAGTGCATGGACTTAAACTCTATTTAGATCACTTAATTAATCCATCATTAAATACATAAGCAATATAGTTGTTATAAATAAATAAGTTGCCCATATAAAAGAAAATAAAATAGATTCTCCTACTAACATATTTGCCACAAGCATCAATACTCAATTGAAACAAATAAACTTTCTTAAGGGAAAACACGGAATTCTATCTAAAAAGTTAACTTCTCAGAATTTTATTCGAAATCTTATTCGTTAGGGATTTTTATTCAAAAGAATTTTATGTTTGGGAATTACATCCAATTTAATTGACATTAGTTTTTTTTAACGATGAATCACCCGTTAAATCCCACATAATGTCCACATCGCGTCCGACTAACGTTTACGTGGATTATTAATGAGTTGGATACTATGCAGAATTTAACGAGAGTTTCATCGTACAAAAATTCCGTCAGTTAAATTGGATAAAATTTTCAAACAGAAAATTATTTTGAATAAAATTCACTAACAAATAAAAATTTGGATAAAATTCCCTAACAGATAAAATTTTAGATAAAATTATGAAAAGTAAAAATATTTAAGATAAAATTCCGTATTTTCCCATTTTCTTAATGCTTCAAATTGCTACTTCCTGCATAAATGAAATAAAATTCTAAACATTTAAAAAAAAAAAAAAAAGTATGTATGCAATTCACGAGTTTAAGATTGAAATATAAAAAAATTAATTTAATATACTGAAGAATCGACTTAGGAAAAAAAAATCCAAGATTGCCGTTTGGACATTACAGCCATATGATGGCGATGTTTGTGTGGCGGTGGGGGCCGGCGATGAGGCTGGCGCCATATGGCGGGCCATTGGATTCCAATCCCTTTTCTTTATTCTCACTCTCCTTTCCACTTTCCGGTCAACCTTACATATTACTACTATTATAGGAGACTGCAATTGCAATTGCAATTGCAATAGCAGCAGTAGACTGACCTAGATTTTGAGATATTGAAGAAAAAATGAGGGAAATCATAAGCATTCACATTGGCCAAGCTGGGATTCAGGTAGGAAATTCATGCTGGGAGCTCTACTGCCTTGAGCATGGCATTCAGCCTGATGGCATGATGCCCAGGTATTTCGAATCTAATCTAAGCCTGATCTACCGTTTCTCTAGATAATCGAGTTTGCAATTTTAGGTTATAGCTGTGCAGGATCTGATGCTGCATTTGTTTTGTTTAGTGACACTAGTTTGGGAGTGGGGAATGATGCGTTCAACACCTTCTTCAGCGAGACTGGATCAGGGAAGCATGTGCCCCGGGCTATATTTGTCGATCTCGAACCAACTGTAATCGATGAGGTTAGGTGTGGGGGTTATCGCCAGCTTTTCCACCCTGAACAGCTCATCTCCGGCAAGGAAGATGCTGCCAATAACTTTGCCCGAGGCCATTACACAGGTCTCTTTTGCATTTGCTTATTAGCTAATTAAGGTTGTAATGAATGCTCTTTGTTTGTTTACTTATTTCTGCAATGAATCAATGAATCAGTGGGAAAGGAGATAGTTGATGTATGCTTGGACAGAGTGAGGAAGTTGGCTGATAACTGCACCGGCTTGCAAGGCTTCCTGGTGTTCAGTGCTGTTGGTGGGGGCACCGGTTCTGGCTTGGGCTCCCTGCTTCTCGAGCGCTTGTCTGTCGATTATGGCAAGAAGTCTAAGCTCGGCTTCACCATCTATCCTTCACCCCAGGTGGGTGAAGCTGCTCATTCATGCTTCTTCTTCAAATACAATTTGACAATAAGAAGTTGCTACATTTTGTAATTGCAGGTATCAACCGCGGTTGTGGAGCCTTACAACAGCGTTCTCTCCACTCACTCCCTTCTCGAGCACACGGACGTAGCTGTGCTCTTGGACAACGAAGCCATTTACGATATTTGCAGGAGGTCTCTTGACATCGAGAGGCCTACTTACACCAATTTAAACCGGCTGATTTCCCAAATCATTTCCTCCCTGACCACATCCCTCCGGTTTGATGGAGCCATCAACGTGGACATCACCGAGTTTCAGACCAACCTCGTACCATACCCTCGCATACACTTCATGCTGTCATCATACGCCCCGGTGATCTCTGCAGCAAAAGCGTACCACGAGCAGCTATCGGTCCCAGAGATCACCAACGCGGTGTTTGAGCCATCGAGCATGATGGCTAAGTGTGACCCCAGGCATGGGAAGTACATGGCTTGCTGCTTGATGTACAGGGGAGATGTGGTTCCCAAGGATGTGAACGCTGCAGTGGGCACCATCAAAACGAAACGGACGGTTCAGTTCGTGGACTGGTGCCCGACAGGGTTTAAGTGCGGGATCAACTATCAGGCTCCATCGGTGGTGCCCGGAGGAGACCTTGCGAAGGTGCAGAGGGCGGTGTGCATGATCAGCAACAACACGGCGGTGGCGGAGGTGTTTTCGAGGATAGACCACAAGTTTGATCTCATGTATGCGAAGAGGGCGTTTGTGCATTGGTATGTGGGGGAGGGGATGGAGGAGGGGGAGTTCAGCGAAGCAAGGGAGGATCTGGCGGCACTGGAGAGGGACTACGAAGAAGTTGGGGCAGAGGGTGGGGATGAGGAGGAGGAACATGAAGACTATTAGTTCATTATTCCACTTTGGTGTTTATTACATCTGCCGCTACTACTAGTTATTACACACATTTTGTTTCTTCAAGATAAAATGTGTGCTATGTTTGTTATTGATCGACATTCCTAAAAAAGAAGCATCAAAGATTGATTGCTTTTTTTTAAAAAAATTTCTTTCAAACTTGTTTGGAGTCATAGCACGAGTATAGTTACAACTATAGAGTATTCTAAATTTAAAATGTATGAAAACAACTAATCATCATATCTATTAAATTATTCACAATGTCGCGTGTCTCTTTAACTCAAACTCAAGCTTCAGTCTAAAGAATTAGTTATTTACTGTAAATAAACTAAATTATTTGTAAGTTATCCAGATCTCAATTCAATAAAAATTTATTCAAATTTATTTAGTGAAACTTTCGTTAGTTAAAATTAGTAAAAAATATTAAAAAATTAATTTTATAAATAATATATTTTAATAATTTAAAAATAACAATAATAATAAATCTTTGTAGCAATAAGAAAAAATTGAATTTGAGCATATATGTGATATTAGTTTTTGATAAATAACATTTTCAGTAAAAATAAAAATTAATCTTTTAAATATACAATAAAATTTTAAAAATTCGTTTAGGTTCGATTAAGACTCGATAGAATTCGCAAACTTCAAAGTATTAGATAAAAAAACTTGAAGCTTGACTCGATACTAAACGAGTCAAACTTGAGCACGACACTACTCGGTTTGATTGGTGCCTAGTGACAAATAGCAGAAATAGGAAGAAGAAAACACAAATCTAATTGGAAAAAGAAAAGGAAAGAACAATAAACAAGAGAGGGAGGGCTACATAATATAATAGTAATATTTATACAGCAGGATTAATAAAATAATAATAAAAGCATGGACATATTTCCATCCATAACCATAATGATTAATAGACTCAGGTGAGCCTGAAACTGCAATTGCATTTGCATGACAACTAAAACACCCAAAATGTAGTTCAATTCCAAAACTCCCAAGTAATTCAAACTGACTCCAACTCCAACATCAAACTACTTTTGTTTTGTTGAGATGATGATCATTCAAGTGAAGCAATTTCTCTGTACTACTACACCAACCTCACCTGCACCTGCACCTGCACCTACAAACACAACAATCTTATTGCACCTCCTTCTCAATCTCACATGACATATTAAGGGAAATGAAATCAATCATATCTAAGAACTCAGTTGATACAAGCATACCGTTTTTCAGTCACCACCAAAGCAGTGAAATCTCAAACTATCAGATTCGGGGTCCAAATTCTCGACATCCCCTGGAGAAGATAAGATGATGATGAGAGTACAAGGTCAGTCACATTATATCAACAATGCACAAGAGAGAGCTGCTGATCAGCATTGAGCACCCACCAAAGTTGTTGCCATCTGATGGTAGGAAGGGAGGCCTACAGTAACTCTCCAGTAAATCTGGTACACGAGTTCCGTTATATACAGTACACAAGAAAACATTCAAAAATAGCCAGCCTCAGTTTATCTTAACAAAAACTTGAATGACAGAGAAAGAGATCAGACCAGCACTGGTGGTGAAATCCGCACCCAGCTCTGGGAAAGTTTGCGGCATTTGAGCCAAAAACCCAAAGGAGGAAGTATCACCATCCAAGAGGGTGTCATTAAGATGCTGTGCATTAGAATCTACACTACTGAAAGACGACACAGACGCATCACCCATCAGAGGGCGTGATTCCAGATAATTGCTAGGTGGACTGAAAGCGAAATGTGAACTACCAGCATAACCAGCTTCTGTTTTGACACTCTTTCCATTCATCATTTGGGACAACCCCATGTCTATGTTTTGAGACAGGAGCAAGTTTGGAGAAACATCCATCTTTCTACTGTGTACAGACCCATCAATAGTTCCTTGCAAACATGATTGGATTGCTGCTGATCCACAATTATTGAACATATTTGCCTGCTGCATGTTGTCTGCTTTTGCAGGCCTCGCATTTTGCACAGGACTAGGGGAGATGTGCTGTGCTGTAAGATTAAAATATTAACTTCTTAGTAACAGGAGACTGTGCCGGCAGCATCAAAGTCCAGTAAAATTTATATAAACTGTCGTATTAATTTATTAAACCTACACCGGAAGATGATACAATGTTTTGTGGCTGAAAATATGTAATCAATATAACAAAAATCTAGTGGCTGAATTTCCAGACAATATGGATCAATCCCTAGATTTAAAAGTTGAACAGAAAAATATATTTATGTAGAAATATTGTCTTACCTGGTGAAACATGTGATCCATTAGCTGGAAGGAAAGGAGTAACTCCACTTAATCCAGTTCTACGCATCAAATCTACCTGCTCTGAAAGCAACCTGTTGAATTCCATTATCTGCTCTTTAACCAACAGTTTGAGATAATATGCCTTGAAAAACTCATGATTTTCTTGTTCAAGCCTCTGCCAAACTGGAAACAAGCATAAAAAAAGTCTCAAAAGGAGGAACATCCAAATAAATATGAGACCTACAAGAAAAATTAATAGCCAATTGGGGGCATTCGAGAACACCATGAGCAACATACCTTCAATTCAACATGCGCGATACAACAATGATAGATAACACATAAGACTCATCACTTTCTGATATAAGGAAGGATAACAGCACGCTAACGAATATTTTTCTGTAGAATATACTAAACTATACATCTTTCCATCTGAGTCCAATAGGTTTTATATTAAAATCACAATGCAGAAAAGACAGGAAATGTCTGAACTTCCTTCTCTTTTCAAATTCCAAGCATTTATACATTCCACAATAATTTAAAGCACGACTCAATGAACTATACATGTTCCAAGGGCTTAAAAGCAATCATCAATCTCTTCATAGCATAACCTAAAACAAGAATAAAAATATGGAGGCAACCTCAAATTTTGGAATTGCTGAAGCTTTGGTTTATTTTTTCTTTCCATAAAAGAAAGAAGATAAGAAGTATGATTGAAATTCTATATTTCATTTACAATCCTGGAAAAAAATAATTTCAAATTGACATTGAATGAAAATTGTACAATGATAAGCGATAAGCCTGAAAGATGCTCAAGCCTGCTCTCTATTCTGAACATAGCAAGAGGAAGTGAAATAACCACATCCATTGATGTTCAGGAAATGCTCTATTTCACCCTTTATTGATGGGTTAGCTAGATTATACAACAAATAACACTTGTCAACCAATGTATCGCCTCCAAATCATAAATAACACGTGTCAAAACACTATATCGCCTCCAAATTCAGCATGAGCAGCACGCGCACAACTAGCCAGATAGGAGTAAATGACAGATGCATGCACATAAAAGCACATTAATTTGTAAAAGTTCAATAATTTGGACGTATAGTCGTATACATATATAGAGATAAGAAGAAAAAGACAATATAAAAAAACCGAATACCTCCAAACCCAGCGTAATCATGCATGCATACGACTAGCTACGTAGGAGTAAATGACATGCTTTAGTAGAAGTTCATAAATTTCGAATACTACACATATTGAGATAAATTATCTGCAGACTCAAATAGTCAAGGTTAGAAATAGCAAAAGACCTGTTGAAAGACAAATAACTTAGCAGCACCAGGAATTATCAATATAAAACATATGTGAGATAGAAGCAGAAAATTAAACCTAATTCAGTAATACACGGCTCGATGTTGCCCTGAATGATGAGAGCGTTGATGACTTCCTTTTTGTTCATGTAATGCTGAAGACACTGTTCGATGCGATTTTTGACCTGAGACAGAATTAGATGGCATGAAAAATATAATCCATCATATAAATTATGTCTCCATGTTAAAACCATTTAAATCCGGTGTCAAAATTGAATCACTTTCTAAAGCTTATGATCTCCATAACAGTTACACAACCTAAATAAAATTCTTCCTTATTATTCTTATCTTGAAGAGTAAATGTGTGCATTACATGTTCAAACTAATCTAATCACAAAAGCTTACCAGTTGTATATCTTCATTCGAAAGTTTTCTGACCTCCCCACCAGACATTTTTCCTGATAGGGCGTTCAAGCAATTGGACTAATGAGAGAAAACAATTAATATATACACAACACCAGCATTCCCAAATCTTTAAGCATTGGAGTAGCCATATTTGGAAAAGGAAGCGAAGTACATGCCACAGAGAAAACAAAAACAGCAATAAGTCATGCAACTCATAAAAAAACTGCTTTAGGCATAAGAAAGGTTAAATGAGTAATCATGAATCGCGATAGCCATGAGAAACAACTTCCATCAAATTTTCCATCTATGCATATACTAATTAAACCAAAAAAGGAGAAAGGAAAAGTAAACATCGATCTACCTACTTCTTCACATAAAGAAAAAGTGAGAAAAAGCTCTCTTCACTTCTCGGCTTGTCAGTTTCAGATTTTTGAACAGAAACAAGGTAGACACAACAGTAAGATAAAATTTTGGAAATAACAGAAGGAATTCTCAATTTCTCATACACGACCACAATTCATTCAAAAAAAAAAAAAAATACACATTCTGATACTTTCAATAAAATGAAGAAAAAAGGGTGCGCGGCTCCAGAGTTAGTAGCACAAAGAACATCATTCAAACACTGAACTTTTTAATATTCAAGATAAAACACAGAAAATAGAAACTCGTAAAAAAAATTTAAAAAAAGAGCCAATTTTTCGATAAAAAGAACTGGAAGAGAATATGCTTACATACGTTATGCGGATGAAAAGAAAAGAAAAGAAAAGAGAAATACAAGAAGAAGAAGAAGCGAACCCAGAAACCCTATATAATGGAAGCAGCGAAGAAGACAAGAATCGAGCGGAAATTCATAACAGAAAAGCAAAATTTAGCAGAATCTGGGCAATAAATGAGCTGGGGTACATCTTTCATCACTTACCGATGAATTAAGCAATGAATAAATTATAGATACAGGTAGTAAATGGGGAGAAAAGGGGGAAAAGTAAAGAGAAGTGAAATTAAAAGGAAGTGAATAACAATAAAAATAATAATGAGAAAGAGGAAAGGAAAGGAAAGGGGTTCCGATTGAAGCAGTGAGATTGAAGTGAAGAAGGGTGTTTGAGGATAGTATTAAGAGTGGAGTATTTGATTCAAATGTTGGGTCTTTTTATTGTAGAAAGGGAAAGCTAAGGAAATGACTGACGTGGCTACATGCCCCTCACTTGTGCTTTTCTTCCGTGTAATTCCATTTCCACCACACTCCATCTCCATCTCCATCTCCATCTCCATCCCTCTTCATTTTAATTTGCATTCATTAATTCTCAACAAAATCTGTAACTACTTGTTGAAGACTCTGTTGATTTCTTGTTGGGTAGGATGTAACTGAGGATGGCCAATTCAATTCAATTCAATTCAAAGTAATAAAGGTTTTGACTCATATACTGACTAGTTTGTACATACATATATGCACATGTACAAGTAAGTCACATGCATTTATTTGGTTAATTTAATTAAAATGTACTTACAAAGTAAATAAGAAGTATTTGATGCTACACAACTTCATTACTACACAAGTAATGATTATTTAATTTAATAGGGAAGCAAAACCTTATGTGTTGTATTCAATCTAATTAAATTAGATCATGACTATCGACTCATGTATACTTAACTGATTTCGATTTAGGGTTTGCATGGATTACATAAATTATATATATGCACAATTAATTTACGGGTGATTCTAAATGCAGTCACATTTTATCTCTTTACAGCCCCTTTTAAAAAAATAAAATATGACATTCTAATTTTAACCTTACATCTTTAATTAAAATCTTTATTTAAAAGAATGATATTCAAATATATAATCCCTTAATACAGCCCTATCAAAACCCATAAAATTAATAAAACCCCCGTAAAACAATAAAATTCGTAACACGAAGATTATGCCATTGCTGATCAAATTTCAAGAAAGCAATCTAGATCGAAACTGAATTAGGAAAGTTGAAAGTAGTGTACACACGATTCTTAGGTTTTGTTTTTCTAGTTTCAGTGTTTCCACACACATGTTATAGCCAGAAAAATATTCTCCCAATTAAGATTTGTGTAAACATCTGCGATTGGTTGTCGAATAAGTAAGATTCTTATTCAGTGTTGGAGGTGAAAACACTTGAAACACAACTAAAAGAGATGATTTTAATGTGGCTAAAGCTCATCATTACCAGAATTTTGTTGTTTCTTTCTTATTCCATCTCCACGGTTAACATTAATCAGCAATGGAAAAAGGCAAACTTTTCCTAATTTTCAGATTGAATATTGCTTTGTGGGTATGGAAGATGAATTGAAACAAATTGTTTCTCTTGCACTTGATGATAAATAACATCCTGTGGTATTAGTATGGGAATGGCCGGTCGGCAAAACCACCGTTGACAAAAAAATGTATAATCACGTTGAAAGGTTTTATTTTACCAGGGATTTTATTTGAGGGGCTTGATTTTAGGGTTTTGACGTGGCTTTACTTTAAGGTTTATATATTTAATTAAAGCTATAAAATAAAGGATAAAATTGGAATATTATCTGTTATTTTTTTTTAAGGGGCTGTTAGAATTACCCTTAATACACTCCTTAGGTAATTAAGTTTCCCTCTCATATTTAACGAGTAGACTATATGTAATATCTATATCATTATATGCATATGATAGACCAATATGTTTCGTAAAAGACGACCAATGTGTATGCCAATCAAGATGTAGGTAGTACTAATGGTTTGCCTGAGAAAATAATAGAATAGGTAGATATATAGGGCCTAGGGGGTTCATGCATATATATTGAATGAGATGGACAGATATAATGAAGCAGTGAATTTGTTTTTGGCTACTATATATATATATCTTGATTTAGAGAAGCCTAGCTACATTTGTTTATGTGGGAATACATATAACTAGCCACTTTAAATAAGTGGGTATGTTTTATAGCCACAAGGATAAAAATATAAGTTTTCTAGCCACTTTGTACTTTTGTCTTTTTCTCTCTTCCATTTTCGGCTACAAGACAAAATTTACTTTATTAAAGTTGTTTCCATTTTCGGAAATATTCATTATTTCATTTATTTATTCATTTATTTAATTTTGAACAATTAATTTGAACTACCAAGGTAGTTGTAAATTTATTATTACAACCTTTTACAAACAAATATTTTCGGTTGTACGAGGAAGCAAACATTTTAAAAATTATTTGAAGATTGTTGAGAGGGTTTAGAGAGAGAAAAATCGAAGGTATGTTGATTTCAACCATTTTTTCTTACTTTCGATTCGTTTTCTGCGTTATAATGTTGTTATGTGTTCAAAATCGACATGCATATCTTAGTATCGACTTGTATATCTTAGTTTTTTAGAAAATATCGCGATTTTAGGACTGTTGTTCGTAAAAAAATACGCAGAGAACTTAGGGAGAAACCCAGGAAAATTGCGATCTCGTGATAAATCGAGATCTCGAGATGATGTCGAGATCTCGATTTCACCATATCGAGATCTCGACGTCATCTCGAGATCTCGATTTATCACGAGAACTCAATGAATTTTAATTAAATTCCGATATCTCGATATTATTATCGAGATCTCGAATTATCTGCTGGAAAATGCTCCTGATTTTTTTTTAATATTTTCGTTTCATTTATCACAGATGTCGTATCAACGTTTCATCATACGTCATGGTGGGGCTTGGGACAGATCCGAGTATATGGGCGGAGACGAGCAATTGATTTGTTTGAGACGTGAACGGATCTCCTACAATACCATTTTGTCCGAGATTCACGAGATCATGCACTGTGATCTCCTCAGTACTAGCTACTGCTTGTTTTACATGAGCAGTATATCTGGGGGCTCGAGGCATGTCAAGGCTGGACTGAAGACCGACGAAGATATTATGCGGATGCTATATGAAAATAGCATTGATCCAATTATATATGTGGTCACCAAATTGAAGCAAAATCAGTCCGGATTTCAGGCACCTCAGTCACAATCACAGCGATCAACACGAATGGGTGGTCCTAGCATCTCATTAGCTGATGATTTCGTAGATGAGTATGAGGCAGAATCTACAGATGATGATGATGATGATGATGATTGTGATGATGATGATGAGGAGGAGGAGGAGGCAAGCGAGGAGGAGAGGGACGAGGAGGAGGGGCGGAGTCGGTTGTTTGAGTCCTTGGTCAGTGATTTTTCTAGATGGATTCTAGCTCCTGGGCGAATGGATCAGTACGGACTATCTAACAATAACTTGAGTCTGTCCGTGGCTGCAGCTCGACATGATCAGGAAGTAAGGAGTTGGGTGCTTCCTTTAATAGAGGTTGATGCTCCTGAGCGTTTGGAGTGGATTATTCCCGCAGATTGGGCCCCGACTCAGCTGTGCATTGGAGCGACATTTAGCAGCAAGGATGAACTTGACCTTGCTGTAGGACTGCATCACTTGCATCACCGATTGGAGTACTCCACAGAGAGGTCCAGCACTACTCGGCTCAACTACAGATGCAAGCATGGGAATGGTTGTCCTTTTATGCTGCGTGCAAGACAATCTGGAACTGTTTGGAGAGTATTCAAGTGTGATCTGATGCACAGCTGCCAGACGGATATTGATCGTGTTGCTCCCCGCAGAGTGCCCGCAAGAGTGTTGGGTAAGTATTTCTCCAGTAAGTTGGCGGCGGAGGGCGCTATTCTAAAGCCGAAGGAGATGATGTCTGAATTGTTGATTCAATTCGGCATCAAGATTGATTACAGTTTTGCCCTGCGGGCAAGAAACATAGCCATTGCAATGGTATTCGGCGAGTGGGAGAAGTCTTATGCGATGCTGCCGGGCTACTTACACATGCTACAGTCTCGTAACCCAGGCACGATGTATGATATATCCACTTCTTCGGAGAGTTTGTTCAAGCACATGTTTCTGGCGCTTGCTCCTTGCATCGATGCATTTCACAGCTTCATGCGCCCAGTGATTGTTGTAGATGGCACGCATCTGAAGGGCAAGAATAAGGGAATGTTGTTTGTTGCGGTGACGAAAGACGGCAATGAACAATTATTTCCCCTTGCTATCGGGATTGGACCCATAGAGGATGATGAGTCGTGGATGTGGTTCATGCATCGCTTGCATGTGTGCTTCGGGGATCGCGAAGGACTGATCATTGTCAGTGATCAGCACAAGAGCATAAAAAATGCAGTTGAGTTAGCATTTCCGAATGCTACGCATGCTATTTGCTATTACCACTTGGCGAATAACATGTCGAGGTACGGTCCGCAAGTTGGTGCTGTTTTACGAGATGCAGCCTACTGTTATAGGCACGATGCATTTCAAAAGCACATGTCTACTTTGGAGATTCTGAGCAAAGAAGGAGCTTACAAGAGGCTTCTGGATATAGGAGTCCACCGTTGGTCGAGATCTCAGTGCCCTGGTACCCGATTCAGCTTCATGACGTCCAATGCAGCCGAATCCCTCAACTCTCGTTTGTTATGGGCAAGGCGATTACCTATATGTGCCCTTCTTGAGACTTACAGAGCTATGGTTGAGCGATGGTTTGACGAGCGACGAGCGGCTGCACGGTCTAGAGATCATGCTCTGACACACGTAGCTATGACGAAATTAACAGAATCGTCCGAATATGGGCGACAGCTTGTAGTCAGAGGCACCACCATGCCACACATATACAAGGTGGAAGGGCAACAGAGAAGCTACAGTGTCGACTTAGAGCACAGAACGTGTGAGTGTCGTCAGTTTGATCTCGATCTGATTCCATGTTGTCATGCGGCTGCCGTCCTCAGGTAATATGTTAATTCGAACTTTCATTATTTCAAATATCTTAATAAAGAGTATTATAACATGTGTGTCTTATTTTTCGATTGTCAGATATATTTCGCAGCCGATATCAGAGTACGTGCCACACTACTACAAGCAATTCACTCTGCTACAGACATATCATCACACCATTATGACTGTGCCGCATCCATCGGATTGGGTACTCCCATCGGAGGTAACATCCTATGTTGTGAGACCACCGATAGTAGTTCGACAGGCTGGCCGTCCGAGGATGAGTAGAGCACGTTCTGGTGCTGAGAGTTCGACCACGCGCAGATCTCAAGTATGTAGGAGGTGTCGACAATCCGGTCACAACTCACGTGCCTGCACTGCTTATATTGCCATTGGTGAGGTGGATTTGAACAGTCCTCCACCCCAAGACGGGCCACGTAGGCGACGGGCAAAGACATGTAGTATCTGTCAGCAGACGGGGCATACAAAAAGAAAATGTCCGGAGAGAGTTGACCATATGAGTGAGTAGTGGTACTTGCTTTATTTTTGTTTGCGCATTTATGACGAATTGATCAGTTGTTGTTAATGGAAATTTGTTTATATTAATTGTGGTGATATTTGGACGATTTTTTGAGTTCTTATTTGATCTGTTTTGGTGTTTTGGTTTGTATACGAATTCAGGTGGATTTTACAAAATTGAAATAGAATATCGTGATTTGGAGTTCAATATGTCAAGATCTCGGCATGATGATTTCGAGATCTCGACATCATATCGAGATCTCGAAATCATGATGTCGAGATCTCGACAAATTGAACTCCAATAATTGAATCAAGGCAATAATTGAATAACTTTCACGTGAATACCCCCATTTTCGACTTATCACATCACTGAACAACTTTCACTGCAAAGATTCTCAATTTGACTACATTATAGAACAACTTTCACGTGAACTACTCTGCACAATAATTTATTTTTTTAAAACAATTTTTTTTTTCTAAATTTAACTTCTATTTAAGGGTGGAGGAATTTACTCAAACTCTATTCCATTCAAAATATGTTCTTCCTCTTTATTCCCCTCATACGTGCACTTCCTCAAATAGAAGATGATGATTTTTTCATATTTTACTCAAGAATAAAGGCACTTGCTCAAATGGAAGAGGATTTTTTCTACGTCAAACAGTCCGGAAGATGATTTTTCCTACGTCACATGTAGGAAAAAGTCCTTCATCAGGAAAAGACATCAAGGACGAGGAGCAAATACAACGTCTCCTTCACTAGCTCGGTCCTTGTTCCAGATTCCCGAAACTACAAATGGGGCAAGATTTTAGCTTCATTGTTTGTAGAAACGGGAAAGAGATGAAAGCTTATAGCAGTAAGTGAGTTGCTGCAACATCTCATGCAAGCACAAAATGGGCACGGGAACCCCCCGGCAATGCTATCTCCTTAAATGGAAGAGGATTTTTCCTACGTCAAAATGTGTACCAAATTGTCTAATATTTTAGACATATTGTCGAATAATATTCGCATTCAATTTTCTGTCATTTGAAATTTATTTCGGATTTTATTTAAATGGGAATATCGTGATTTGAAAATGACGAAGTCGAGATCTCATCATCCAATCGAGATCTCGATTTGAAATCGAGATCTCGACTTGGTCATTTTCAAAATCACGATACCCCATTTCGCGATTTGTAGGGTTTGAGTCGAGACAAATTCAATTTGTTGTCTCGACATGTCTCGAAATCAATTTCGAGATCTCGATTAACTGGATTATTGTCTAATTGGATGTTTAATTCACTAATTTTCGAGGATAATCAACTCATATAACACTCATTTAAGGAAATATAGATTAGATAACAAAGAAACTTGCAAAAATTCATTCATTACAAAGATGTTTGATTTGTATTATACTACTTCTACTTCATCCTATTCAAACATGAATAATGTATGAACATTTCAAATAGAAACATCTTATGCATGCATAGATTCAAATGTATAATGTCTTATGTTAAATGAACTTTAAAGTGTTAAATAAATGTTAATTAATGTATGTTTAAACTGTATAATGTTTTAATTTAAGATTAATTAAAATTAATTACCTAATTACGCATTTCGAGATGAAATAGGAGATGTCGAGATCTCGAAATCAAATCGAGATCTCGAAATCTCCTATTCCATCTCGAAATGCGTAATTAATTATACAGCTTAAATTAATCTTAAATTAAAACATTATACAGCTTAAATATTAATAATAACAATAGAAAATAAACCATTTAATCCTGTTCAGCTTAAATACACCAAAATCCAAATTCATATCAATCACAAAATAAACCAAAATTCGAATTCAATATTAATAATAACAATAGAAAATAGTACTACAACTGTTCAGTTTCTCGAGCTTCTATTTCTCTACACCAACTTACAATCCTAGCACCTACAAGCTGCCTATAATGAACTGTAAACTCATAAGTAAGGTCACTAACTGGAGCTCTCCTCCTTCTAAATAGTAACCTATCAACAAAAATCATACAGTATACTCCACAACTATGTGAATCTACCTGCATGGGCATCTCAGTAAAATCCTTAATCAGAGAAAAATTACCAAGGATTCTAACACGAGGAGGATCGACCATGTCCCAGTACCCGGCAGTTTCAAGGACACGGGGGAGTAATACAAGAAGTGGTCGGAGTTCCTTGTCCCGCTTCAGATAGAGAACTGGGTCAGATGGATCATTTAAAGCGTGGAGAAGTGAGTCATATAACTCAACGGTCCAGCTATGAAGATCAATCCGTACAGTGACCCAGTGATCGTAGAGATGGACAATCCCGATCACCTAAAATACAAATCAACACAATTAAAGTTAACATGAAAACTAATAGAACAATTTAATATGAAAATATGTCACTTACATGTTTGGCCTTGTACCAACTCCTAAAGCCAGACATTCCACCACAACCCTGGACATCTTTCACTAGATCATCATGGGCCTCCCACCAATCGTAATTATCAACAGTCTTTCCTCGTTTTTTCTTTGGGACTTTATCCCATTTTAGCAAGATACGGTCCTGCACATAATATACATTATAATATGAAATGAAAATTAAAGAATAAAAAAAAATTTCAACATTCATTACTTACAAAGAAAGAGGGGTCTAATATGATAGTGCTGTCCGGGTCAACACCGTCCTCAAGTAGGCTGCTGTCAGCTCTGACAACCATGTCTCGTGTCATACGCATGAAGATCTGCAAAAGCTGATATCACAAAAAAAAAAATTAAAATAAAGCAGATAATATAAAAATTCACAACTAATAGTTATGCACTTACATCTTCTGTAATATCCTCCTGCGGGTCATTAAGTGGCCGGAAATATAGCTCCCTACTAATAACCATTCCCTCCCCAGGCACCCTGACTTGTTGCGTGATATCATCCATGAAAGACAGATATTCTGTCATCATCTTCGCAGCAGGAACACGAAAGGGGGCGGTGCGGCCAGCAGAGACTGAGGCGGTGGGGCCTGCAGCGACTGAGGTGGTGGGCCCCGCAGTCGATGAGGTGGTGGGGCCAACGGACTGCGAGGCGGTGGGGCCAACGGACTGCGAGGCAGTGGGGCCCGCAGTAAATGAGGTGGTGGGGCCCGCGGTCGATGAGGTGGTGGGGCCAACGGGCTGCGAGGCAGTGGGGCCCGCAGTAAATGAGGTGGTGGGGCCCGCGGTCGATGAGGTGGTGGGGCCAACGGGCTGCGAGGCGGTCGGGCCAAAAGTCTGGCCAAAAGAGGAGGCTGTCGAATCTGAAAAGATAATATAAATATATAAGTAAAATATAGTCAAATATAAATTAAATTAAACACAAGTACCTCTAGAATAAGGAGGATACGGTGGGGCCCATCTCTCGCTACGGCGAGGGCGGCAGAGAAGTGTATCTGTGAGGTCCAGTAAGAAGCCCTTCAACCTATGAGTAACCCTGGCAGATATCGGCTCCACAATATTCTGACTCACACGATCAGCTACCGGCACCATCAGTCTATCTGCGACTGGCCCAATAAGTCGCTGAGCCACCGGATCAATCATCGTCTCTGCCAATGGCTTAATAACCCGCTGTGCCACTGGATCAATGATCAGATTCGCTAATGGATGTATAAGCTGCTGCGACAGTGGTGGAATATCTCGCTGCACCGCTGGATCAATCATGCGATCAGCCACTGAAGCAATCATGTAATCTGCTAGTGGCTGCACGAGCCCTGCTCTCAGTGGTGGAAGAAGTGTATCTGCCAGTGGCTGCACGAGCTGACCAGCCAATGGCACTGCAAATCGCACCATGTCGTCCGTGGACATTCCGTACCACTCGTACCATGGAGGCTGTCCAGTCTGAAAAGATAATATAAATATATAAGTAAAATATAATCAGATAAATATCAAACAAATTTAAACACAAGTACCTCTCGAGGCTCTGCAGATGCGGAACGTCGCGGGCGCTTCTTAGCCCGTCGCCGAGGAGAAAAATGAGTAGGCTCAAAAGAAGAGCGGACTGGAACCTCAAAACCACCACCACTCCCCATTTCGAACTTTGGCCATGGGTCGCATTGTAGCGGCGACTGCTGCGGTGGCGGCGACTGCTGCGGCGGCGGCGAGGGACGGGGCTGAGGTGATGGCTGCTGATATGGCGGCGACTCCGGCTGCTCATGTGGCGGCGACTCCGGCTGCTCCGGAACCCTCCTCGAGGTACTAGCAGATGGCTGAGAGGCTGATCGTCGGGGCTTGAAGCCCCTATAAGGTATAAATCTCCGAATCAACGGGTTCTCAGCATTCCTCAAGCTGAGCCAACTCTCAGAATTGGCCTCATCATCTGTCGGCTGCAGTGTAGTACTGCAAGCATGCTGAAAAGAAACATAAATGAAATAAATAAAATAATACTTAAATTATAATATAAGTATTAAAAACTGTAAACAATAATTACCTCATGTCTGAAAAAAGTGGTGAAGTTGGAGTCCCTAATATAAACAGGTCTCCACAACAGGCATCGAGACCTAGTCTCCTGACCCTCCTCTGGCTTAATGCGCTTCGCAACTAAGGCTGCCAGATCAGGGATCACCTCGTACGACCATGCCTGCACAATAATGCAAATAATTTACAATCTAGTCTTTTATAAATTAAAAAATAAATAAATAAAAAAAAAAATTACTAAGAATTACCTCCAACACCCAAAAAGGGCCATATACATGCACTAAAGGCACCTTCTTTGTCTTTGATGATCTGATCACGACAGACATCTGATACAGCAAAATACTGAAGGACCACGAGCCCCAAGGGAATGCCCTCCACTGATGAGGTCTCTCCACCAATGCATAAATCCAGGGGTCTACGTGTCGCTTCCCATCATGGCACATCAGCATACGATAGAAAAATAGAATCTCAGCGATCTTCACGTAATCATCAGCAGAATCGCTCAAACTCAGCTCGGTACTCATAAAATCAACATGCAACTGGTCAACAGAAGGAAGGGTAGTGTAGTGAGAAGATAAACAACCATCCTCCGGCGAAATATGAACTCCAGTAGGGTCAAAACCCGAATCTCCGAACCGCAGCCCGGTCATCAAACAGAACTCATCAGCGCCAAATCTAATATTGGTTTCACCAACACGAAACCACAGCTCATTCTCCGCTCCCTCCACCTCAATCTCGTGGGTGATCAGTGCCCACGTAGCACGTATCGTGCTCTTCTTCCACCGAAAACTCAGAAAATGACCGAACGGTCCTTCCCTAAATAATTCCAAACTCTCCTCTCCAAAGCTCAACAAACGAACCCGAATATCCTCAAGAATGTCCCGGTCGTAAAAATTCATCGACCGCGGGACTTTGCCCTGCAAATTGGGCCTGATCCACTCCCAATCCTGCAATTAAATAAAATAAAATATATGTAAATAAAAGGGAAATTAAAAGAATTAAAATCAGAATTCAATTGCAGAAACATTGGCCGAAATCGAGATCTCGCCTGAAAT
>JAPKLW010000516.1:179794-244506 GCA_026898455.1 Plectranthus barbatus
ACCATTATTTCATGAGCAAAGCAAACTTTTACTTCACCTTTAAGTGGCAAACATTAGGCAGCCTTCAATTAAACCACAATACCTACCTAGGCCTTGCTAAACAAACTCACCACACTACACAAATATTACTTTGATTGGACACCCTCCACTAAGAATATTATTTAAAATCACAATTTAAACATTAATTAATTTCGGAAGCCTGCAAAAAATTATATTCTTTGTTAGATACTTTTTATATTATAGTATTAAAGACATCTTTTCGATTTTACTTTTGTTTTTTCTTCGCAGATTAGATTTGCCTTATTTGTATAAATAAGTACATTGCTTTGATGATTAATATACACAAAAATCCCCACGTTTTCTTTAAAATGGTATCAGAGCCAACTCATTTACAATCCAATAGCGCGGTTGTCAACTATTTGAGAAAAAAAAAAAAAAAAAATAGATCTCACATTGCGCATGTGAGGGGGTGTGATAAATGTGTTAATTCCACATTATCTCGAGATACTGGCCTAGTCTGGTGAAACATCCTTCTCCTTATAAGTTACAAGCCGGTTTATGGACAACCAACGCAAGTACCATTATCCTAGGTGCCTTCTTTATATATTGAAGGATTTGAATAGAATCATCTCACCGATTCGGTGAGATGATTCTATTCAAATCCTTCAATATATAAAGAAGGTTCGGTGAGATGATTCTATTCAAATCCTTCAATATATAAAGAAGGCACCTAGGATAATGGTACTACTAATCCTTCTTAGTTGGAAATGTACAGGTACATGAGCCTGTAGTACAAGGTTTCAAGTGGAGGGTAAATATCGATAGTGATAATGGTGAATTATGTGAAATTGATTTAGAGAATATGATAATAGAAGCAAGATATAATGAATAATTATTAAATTGATTAGACAGATAACCAAACTTGTTTGTAATCTAATGTTCTAACAACTCACCCCTCAACTTCAGACAACCAACTCAGTGGATTCTCAATCAACGGCAATGAAAAATCTTTATTAATATTGAATTTCAAACAAAATAATTTGTGTTCTTGTTGAGAAATTTATCGAATGAATAACTCATGTATTGATTGATTGATTGTATCATTCTTTCTATTCACAGTAAAAGAATGAAGTAATAAAAAGAATTAATTAAATAAAGCTGGCTGCTGCTTTAGAGGCTAGAACTGCAACTGCTTGTACGGCAAAGATTACTGGCGGTTGGCGTTGATGCACGAGATGGGAACTCAAATCTCAGTCGGCGTCTGCTTCTTGGAGACAAATCTACTTGCTCTAATGCATGACTCTGCAGCCCTGATGGATAATCTCTCAAGCACCCAATCCGAGGTCCGGCTCCCGTGCTCCACTTGCATGACAACTGCTTTCCCAGTTGGTAGGATTTCATTCCTTTGTGCGAGTTGATTCTCTGGAAAATGTATTCTTCTGGGATAGTTTCATCTTCATCTTCTTCTTTCTGCTCTGCACCCATGCATGGCTTTGACTCTTCTGCTGCTGTCAGATTTTCATCCAAAGTTGATCCTAGGATGAAACTTGTGCTGCTGCTAGATTCAGCTCTTCTGCTTTCGATTTTAAACCTGTCCAAGAGCTTTTCATTGCTGGGTATCTGAAGAGTGAGTTTATTAGAATTGGAGCTCAGCTTAATTGCTTCTCCTAGGACACCACTGGTTTCCTCTGTCTCCAATTGATCTCTTTCAGTCAAGTCATCTCCAGAGGAGATATTTCTTACATGCTTTCCCACTGATTCTATATCTTCAGCATCAACAGAAGCGAGCTGTAAACAATGCAGCAATTAAGAGTATTATTGAGCACACAGTTCCCACCGAATCTTGAAGGAAACCAAGAACTAGATTGCTAAACATATTTCTATTCTGTACCTCAACTTTATTGAGATCCACATTGTAATCCTTGAGAAATGATATGAAATCTTCAAAGTTCTCGGCTGTAGGCCGGTAATGCCCACTGTGAGGCCAGACTGCCTGTTGGGATCCAAATGGAGATTTGTTCATCAATGAAGCCAATGCAGGAAGGAAGCAAAAAGCAACACTAGCCAGAAAGCTACCTTTAAGACACCTTTGTCAGACACAATCCTCCCAGCAGCCAGTGTGGCTCCTCCAGCCAAGAAGCTCGAGTGTTGGAACGAGCCTTTCTTTTTCTTCCCGACGTATAAGGTCCTGGACGTGCTAAGGACAAAGATCCATTTACAACCCTTTGGTTCATCTATGGTGTCAAGAAGCTCCCCCGTTTCCTTATAGCGCAGCTTCCCATCCTCCACTGCAACTTCATAAGCCTTTCTCTCCATCTGCAAACAACAGAGGACCTATCACTACGCAATTCTTCAACAGTAGTTGAATGAACTATTTAATTAAAGTTGAGCTAAAAGATGAAATATATGTATTATACACACCGGACCAAGGTACTTGATGCACTGTTGATGAAGCTTAGAACGAGAACACTTCTCAGTAAGATTAACTTCCTTTCCCTCCCCTATATCCAACCTGCACAATTGTGACCATTTCGTTAGCATCACAAAATGCAGAAACATTTTCTGATTGCATGCTATATAAGTAATATAAAATTCTTGAAATGATTACCAGTAGAAGAAGGGCTCTTTGCTTTGAGAGTTTAGCCAATTCATATAGTAGAAATGCAGATTGTGCCCATAACGGTGTCGTGGATCAATCTGGAAAACAAATATTAGAAATCACGGTTTGCCCCTGAAGAACAATAGACCAAACAAGCATACTTACAGCTTCAAGCCAATGTTGTAAGGCGAGTTTTTGAGCTTTGCTGTTCTGCGATAAGCCTTTTCCTACCTGAAACAAGCAAGGTTAGATATCTCGTAACCATATTCCTAGTTGGAAAAACAAAGCTGTAGAAGAAAGCAATGCTTTAACCAAAATCTACCTTGGCAGCCCTTGTTCTTGCTCTAGACCAACGCGAAATCGCTGTCTCGTGTTTCTCAATATCAAAGAAGGAAATGGAGCTATGCTTGAGCTCTGCAAAATCTAACACTTTCCACCAACTCTGCTCAATCAGAACTGCACAATCTGCTAGCTTTCGCCTAGTCCGGAAGCTTTTGTAAACCTTCTGCAACTTTATAGCAGCCTCATGTTTGGGGCTACTCGGATCCAAAACCGGGGAATGTGGCATTTTCCCCGTCAAACTACCTGATCTGGACAACAGACCGACCGATTCTTGGCCCATACCACGCTCATCAGCTTGAGCTTCGATGAATCTCATGGTTTGAGCTTTTCTTGCTCTGAACCTTAGAGATCCTTCCCTCAACAGTTTCCCTGAACCCAGTGACTGCAATCTTGCAGGTTCGGGAACTTTGCCCTTGAAGCTAGACGATTGAAGAAGCGTGTTCTTCGCATCGCCTTCTTGTTTGATTGAATTTGCAACAACAGATTCAAAAACATGCTCTAGATCAAAGTAGAAACCGAGTGGACATGAACAAGATACCCCCATGCAATGCGACCTGGATCACAGTCAAGAAACAATTCCTTCAAAACAAATACTATCTTCTGGGTTCAAGATCGAAACAGAAAAAATATCAATGATTCACCACTACATTAGACATCAGATGAAAATAGAAACAAAATCATGAACAATTTAATATCTTGGTTGTGGACTTGTGGCAAATAACACATACACACAAACAAAGAGCCCTCAATTCAATAAACAGCCCATTTCACAAAAAAAGCAAAATTTATTGTAACAGACTCCCCCATTTTCCAAATGCACAAACAACTTGAAATAAAGAGGTATCTATCTTCAAATGATAGTAAAAATCCAAATTCGAAAAACAAATAATCAAGTTCAAACTGATTGGCAAGAAACTCCATTTACAATTAAAAAAAACTCAGAAAACAAATATATTACTCCATCTCAACTCATTGAAACAGCTGGTACTAAAAATAGACGAACAGAGACATGTTGAAGAAGGGATTTGAATGTTTTACCTGAATGCCAAGGTAGCTGGAAAAGGGGAGAAATGTTGGGATACAAATTAACAAACAGCAAAAGGGGTTTGGACTCAATTTCTACAGTGAGCGTGTTTTCTTCGTGTGTGACCTGTTCTTCCTCACCATTCACCAACGAATGTGAGTGTGTTTGTATGTATGTATGTATATATAATAGGGAGGAAGAGCTGTACGGCTGGTGGTGGGGTTGAGCACGTGGCATAGACTTTTGAACGACGACGTATTTCCGAATTACTATACTATTTTTTTATTTCTAATGCTAATAATATCATTTTTTTAGTGAAAATAGTAGTGATATTAAAAAAAAAATAAAATTGCATGGGTTGAAAGAAAAATGAAGTCTTGCTAAAAAACGCGTAAACTATTATTTTTTGGGAGTAGTGAAGTTGAATGAAGTTGAAGTAGCTGATAGTGATGTGCCAATTCAATTGGTGAGAAATGTTTGTAAGTTGTTGAACAATATCCTTATTTATATTATTGCTTCTCTAATTGACTATTTCCAAAAAACATTTTTCTATGGAATCAAGACAAGCATAAGCATAAGCATATTTTAGAGTATAAATGGAGCTACCTAAATTGCATCATTAATTAAATATTACATGCATTAGATAGGAATATAGTTTAGTGATATAATGATTTACTTTTATATTTATACCTTTAATCAGTAAATAAGCATGCATGTGGTTGTATTTAGAAGAAGGATGTAGACATATAGTGAATGGAGGTAGAGGTGGCCACGGGCCAATTCTAGTTCGGAACCGCTGGTTCTGCGGTTTTAGAGATGTGGAATTTGAACCGGTCCTTCTGTTTGCGATTCAGGTTCCGGTTTTTGAACCGGAACGGACGATATCGGTTCAACACGGTTCCTGTTCGATTCCGGTTTAGAATCGGTTGTTCAAGATGACATGACGCGTTATTATTGGTCGATTTCAATTTTTTTTTTCCGATGGTTCCGATTCCGGCTAGGGGTGGAATCTGAAATGGTCCATCTAAATATGGTTCTAGTTCCGAACCGTAACTCATCGAGCCGGTTCAGGACACGTTTGGGCATTTCAGGTTCCATTTGTCCACCTCTAAATGGAGGTGTAGTAGTTATTGACATATTGAGAGTGTAGGAGTGAAATAAATTAAATGTGCAGAAAAAATAAAAAGTTGGATTGCATGAGTATGAGTCAGTGAGAGATGGCCCACATGCATACTGGTTGACCAAAATCAGATTTATGTATATTGTAATTACTAATTACTAATACTGATTATTTGTTCTCAAAAAAAAAAAAATACTGATTATTAATTAATAGTAAGGAGGGGATTCATTGATGAGGGTAGGTATAATAAAAACAAAATGCAGCTTACATATTTATTATTATTTTGAAAGTATATTAATCATTTATATGCAACTCCAAGGTGTCACTCGGTATTATTTTATCAGAGTGAGTCTCACATAATTCATTTAATTAATTCAAAACAAGCCTCTCTCTCTCGTGGTTATATAATATTCATACAAATTAAAAAATGTTGGTGGTGGCATAGGCATAGGCATTAATAAATACATGTGTCACCTACTATAATGAAACCAGAAAGAAAGCAAGAAAGCTGATGCATTCAACATCAATGCCAGCTTGATGAGTACCCCAACAAATTAATTAGAAATATTTTAAATTAGTAGTAGTAGTAGTAGAGGGATGGTGGCTTCTAATTAAATGAGGAATTGGTTTTATTGAATAATAATATATAATAAGAAAGTTGAAACATATTGAGGAAACTCACAAAATACCCATTATGCTTTATACACATATAAAAAATATCCACTTCTAATAATACATCATAAAAATACTCAAAGGTATATTTATCTGCCAAAAGCGGTTAAATTCAAATTTTCAGGTATCCTTTTCATTAAAAATAAATAAATTTTGAATTATTTTAGTCTAAATAGATATTATTCTCAATTTTTCATTTTAGTAATTTTATTGTTTACAAAATAAAACATTGAAGAAAAGATTTTGACCAAAATTTTAAAAAAAATTAAATATTTGTTAGTATTAACTAGAATAAATGAGGTAGGAATGGGGTAATGTGATTAAATGAGGTAGGAATAATGTCTAAATCGGGTCCAGATTTTGACCCGATACAGACCGGTTTAGACTTGATTTAGACCCGGATCGGACCTGGGTTTGTATCGGGTCAGAATCTGGACCCGAATCAGATCTGATTCCTACCCCATTAATTATTTTTGTTTCATACCAACAAATATTTTAAATTTATTTTTATTGCTTTTATTAATATTTTGTTTCAAAATATCATTAAAAATATATTTTTAGTAATAATATCATTATCATAATAATTAATACTAATAATTGCATCGATTTCCACATAAAACAAATCCCCATGTAAAGTTTTGTTTACTTTTGAGTATTTTTGTAATAAATTATAAAAAAATGAGTATTTTCAAAATGTATTTTATAAAATTAGATATTTTAAAATACTTCCACATAAATAATATGCATGGAGGTAGAATGCAATTTGGGGTTTGAGAAATATCACATGTAATGTAAATGGAGTCAAAGATTAGACAGCAGTGTAAAGTAAAGCATCATTATTGGGTGTGGGTGTAATTAATACTCCTATATATATTTAGGTGTGAACTCAACGTAACACATAATTACATTAGAGGTACGTACGTACATGTACATGTACATGTGGGGCGAGACTGACAACGGTGATTTAATTTGAATTTGATGTAGGTGTACGAAGATAGCGCCGTACAGATAGATCATGTGTTAATTAATGAAGCAATAACTAAGATTGCGGCAATTGATTTTGATTTTGATTTTGATTTTGATTTGATTCATTGGATGCACAGTGACACTAGTACAGTAAATTACATTACATGTATGTTGAGGACATGCATGTAATGTATATATATATATATATATCATTAATTAATCACTTGATCACTATATATAATTACTGATCTTTATTATTTATTTAAGTAATTCAGTAATTGTTATAAACTATAAGATATGTTGTGACTTGTGATACACAAATTACTATTTACACTTTACAATACAGCAGCAGTAGTAGTAGTATATAGTAGAGAGTAGGTGGAAAAGGGTAAATTAAGTAAAAGGGTGAGGTGAATGAAGTTTGTAAGCATTAATGGAAGATATGGATAGGGAGAGGGAGGTGAGGTTAGTTAGTTTATAGAGGTGAGGGTCGGTCATAGTGATACAATAAAGAGCGAGCGAGCGAGTGAGTATGGAGAGACAGACAGATGTAGGATTAGAGAGAGCGGTGAATGAATATTGAATATGAATGTAATCCAAATAGTAATGAGTAAATAGTAGTTAGAAAGAGTAAGTAATTAATGTGTGATTAGTAATGGGTAATGGGCAACCGACAGGCAGAGCTGGAGAGCACGAGGGAGGGAGGGAGTAGTGTATTTTTATTTGTAGCAGATAGATAGTCATACACATTACTTAGATCCTCACTTTGATTTCATTTCATTTTTATTGCTCTTGCTCTGCTCAAACTACGCGCTTTCCACTGCACCGACGCCGACTATTTATTATTTATTGCTTACTTACATGGGAATGGGAATGGGAATGGGATGGACATTGGACTGGAACAAATCAACACACACACATCTCCTTTTGACTTGCTTTTCATTTACTACTACCATACACTTACACTTTTCACTCTCACTGCACCATTGCTTTTGCTATTTCTATTTCAAACTGACTGCCTTGCCCACTCACATTTTTTATTTTTCCCAACAAATCTCAATCCCTCAACCTCTCCTTCCCCATCAACCATCTCATCCTAACAATTTTGTTTAAATAATTTTTTACAAACATACTGGACCATATAATCAGAACGGAGAGACTAGTTATTTTTTGTGCAGTAGATAATGGATATACATACATACATCATCTTTATTTGAGCAATACAAATAATAATACTACTTGTGGACTAAACCGTTTCATCTATCAAATCACACAATTTCTCCACCTCAATAGCATTGCATTCCATTCCATTCCATAATAGCATGAACAAGCTAAATTCTACTCTGCAGCAGAAGCTCCTTCTTCAGTTGATCCCTCAGCACCCTCCGCAGCACCTTATTCGACGCCGTTCGAGGAAACTCCCCCACCACCTTCACCATCCTCACCTACACTCCACAAAACAACAACAACAACAACAATAACATTATCCAAATTCATATCTGAATTCATTCAATCCAAGTCCAACCAACCTTGAACAGGGGGTTGAGATTGCTCTGAATAGCCTTGCTGAATCTCATTCTCAGCACTTCCTCTTCTCTCTCATAACCATTCCTCACCACCACAAATATGCACAGCTGCTCAGGCCCACCATTCCCTGGCGCCACGCTGATCGCTGCAGTTTCCAGCACCCCCTCGTCCGCACGGTTGCAGATTCTCTCGATTTCAACTGAACTCGTCTGCACCACACCACACCACACCACATGCTTAATCATGGCATAGAATGAAATGGGAGGGCGCGGCGCCAACATAAAGATCCACATATACCTTAATCCCTCCGAGGTTCATAGTGTCATCAGCTCTTCCTTGCACCACAAAGTACCCACCAACAGTTCTCTTTAGGACGTCGCCATGTCTCCTAAGTTGCTGACAGTAGAAAGAAAGCTCCATATCTTCATTCATTCGGATTTTTTAAAAAAAAACAAAGAAATACACTAGGACAGCGTACCCTTCCTTTGTACACGGGCATTCCCTTGAAGTAAACCTCTTCATGATCAGCATTAAGCAGCCTATCCGTTGCACCCATGTGAAGAGGAAACAGCCCCACTTCACCCACACAAGGTTCATCCTCGCCCTGTCCCAGAAAAACCATCACACAACTACTCATCTAAAAATTAAGAATTTGAATCTTACATAAATGATGCCATTTTCATCAAAAATGACAAAGCCAGTGCCCATTGCTGCCGAGCTGAATGCTCCAAAAGCCTGCGGCTGCACATGGTTTCCATAAATATAGCAGGATGCAAGCTCTGTGCCTCCGCAGCATTCAATAACCGGCTTGTAGAAAGCCCTCGAGGAGAGCCACAGATCATCGTCCACACTCGAGGCTTCTCCAGTAGAAGCAAATGACCTGCACAGTTTGTTATTCTAGTAACTCGCCAACGTATAGATTCATGGCAAAGCTAAACCCGATTTTACTTTATCTTTGTCCAATCTATGCCTTCCATGCACCCTGTGCTCTTCCATGTTTTTACTAAGCTGGGAACAGTTCCTAAAACAGTCACTCCAGCATCCTGGATGTCGTATCACGTATTTATTAATTAGAAGCAATGAAGCATTGCAGTTGCTTAACATGCTGTGAGGATATAATTACCTGGACAAATTTTCCGAAACCACGGCCTAACGGAGAACCGTGATACAGAGCTAAAGTTGCACCAGAAAGAAAGCATGAATATAGTAAAATCGGGCCCATAACCCATCCTAGATTTGTTGGCCAGCAAAGAGTGTCTCCACTTTGAACATCAAGATGTGTCCATGAATCAGCAGCACATCGAACTGGAGAAAGTTGAGTCCATGGTATGGCTTTTGGATCTCCTGTTTATGCATCTGATTTAACATACTTGCAAAGCTCACAGAGGCAATGTGGATCAAGCGAAAGAGTTACTGACCCGTTGTACCCGATGAAAACAGGATATTGGTGACAGCCTCGATGGATTGGTAAACTGGTTTATAAGAATTCCATCTGCCAAAACGAGAGTTTTGAGATCTTTAGGAAAATGATGTGTTAAGAGCTGTTGCATGCATACCTTGGTAGGGAATATGCACTTGAAAGAAAAGTTGTCCATGACATGTCTTGGTTTCTCAATTGAACTGCTATATCTTCTCCACTTGCAGGGATGACGATCACTCTTTCTGGGGTGGCTTCTACTACTCGACTGTACAAAGAGATCGAAGTGCACTGTAGCTTAAAAGATCGATTATCCATGAAAGTGACGTGCTTAGACGTTGAAGAACAAGAAAAGGAGTCCAAAAAAACATGTGTTACCTGTACAAAGGAAACCTTCGTCCTCCTCTTAAGATGACATCCTGAGTTTTCACCCAAGTCTCAGAAAAACACAGATGGGAAGGAACATAAATTTAATTCATGGGACTAACATTCTATCTTATGTCAAAAGTTTGAATAACTTCTGCATATGTCCTCCTTCACAGACTTATTTCTTCACACTATTCGATTCTAAAGTTTAATATTTAGTCACACAAGTTTCTAATCTACAGCTGCATATGGGATTATGGGGGTTCTGGTAAAAAGAATGCATAATCATGAGAAATTTGTGACAACCTGAGTGAAAATTGCCTTTGCCTTTGATACACGCAGGCGAGTTGCGATTTCCTTGGGTGCAAAGCTGTCGGCAATTGACACGACTACGAGTCCAGCAAGAATAACCGCCAGATATATAATGACAGCGATGTTTGTCATGGGCATGTCAATGGCAATACTATCTCCCTTGCAGAATTCTAAGTCCAGTGCATTTGCTACCAACCTGCTCGTGTAGAAAGATCACATATCACAAACACAGTATCCCAGTTAAGGACTCCAAACATAAAATGCAAGCTTAGTTACAGATAATGAAGCCTATGTGTGTATCACGAGGGAGTCAAAGCATACATACATCACTTGTTCGCGGAGTTCCTTTAATGTCATGTGGTTGACATCGTGATCATCACGGCCTTCTTGCCTCCATACGATTGCTAAACTGTCATCATGCTTCTTCAGATAACTGTTTGGTTGCAGGCAACAGTCAGCTATATTAAGAACTGCACCAGGCAGCCACGTCCCACCATGTTTAGATTTGTCGGACAAATCCAGAATACATTTTGGAGGAACAGTAAATTGAACCGATAGCTCATCCAGTATAAGTTTCCAATATATCTAGAAACACACCAAGAGAGAATGTTTAATAGGAGAGCACAAATGCAACAGAAATGCAGTAAGTGAGATGGGCGTTGCCTCAGGGTGCTGCACAGAGAACTGATGAAACTGTCTGAAACTTGTGATGGGGTCCTTGTATAACTCTCCTAATACCCGTGGCCCGTGAGATTCCATGAGACGCCCCAAGTTTGTGCATTTTGTCTGAGATCTGCACTCAAATGATTTAAGGGGTAAATATGTTGGTTTGATGCAGCAATCATCACAGACAATTTTCTTCACATCAGGACAATAGATTCCTAGTTATTTACCATTTCTCCTAATCCATGTAGTAGTTGAACCTAATGAAAATCATAGAACCCCATATCACAATCATAATCATAATAACGATAATGGCCAAAAATTTGGTACTTTTTCTCCAAAAACAGAGATTTAAAGATAGAAAAGACGATTCTTTAACAACATAGAAGCAAAATCGTGCTCCCAATTCCCAAATGAACATAATTTCAATCGGTTTGGGACTGGGCTTGGTTAAATCAAGAATCTAACTGAAACATAATCCCACTTCACCGCAAGAATTCATTATTGATTACATTCGTTTTTGGACTTATCACAAAAGACTACTAGAAAAAATGCTGTCCGCAATAATTCACACATTCAACCATATATAGAGAGAGAGGGAGAGAGTTACATGGAAGGAAACCAGTAGAGAGGAGGGCCATGGATGGTCTCATCATGATCAGCGTAGACGGAATAGTAGATGAGCTGGTGCAGAGCGTGCGGGTGCCATGGCTTCAACAGTTTGCGGACCGTAATCCAACCCCACACCTCTTTTCCTCCTCCACCATTTCTGGTGGCTTCATTAAGCTTTATCTTCAAATCTTTCGCTTCTTCAACTGCCACCCCAGTTCCCACCAAATCTTCCACTTCCACCTCCTTTAAGCTCTTTCCCATCTCCCTCCCTCGCTCTCTCTCTCTCTCTCTCTCACACTGTGACACTGACACTGGCACAGAAAACTCAAACTCTTGAAGAATTCGACAATAATACCGATGTTTGAGTGAGCTTAAAATGTATCAGTAATTTATGGTGTTTCCCGTCCCACGCCAACTGCATTACATCGTATTTATGAGTCGTACATTCACATTTAATTCAGTGTTTAAATATAGAGAAAAAACATCATTTATAAAATACAATTCAAATGCGAATCTCATTCAGTTTTCACCAATTGGTACGAATAAAAGTGTAATTGTAGATGAAAAACTAGAATAAGGTAATCTAAAATCTTAACTCCGCACAAGTGGTTAAATATGTCAGAATAAATCATGAATTCAATATATAATAAAAACATTAAGACATAATTAAATTAATACATATTATTTAAAATTCTAAATAATCCCACAATTTGAGTTGAGATGAATGATAAAGAGCATGGTATTACAAAAAATACCCCCAAAGTAAGTAAATAAAATACTCCCTATGTCCCGGTCAAATTGTCCACATTCGACCGGGCACGATAACCAATGCATGTGAGTGGTAGTGGAAGTTAGTGGAATGAATATTTTACTAATGAGTGTAGAAAATTTGCTATTTTAGGAAAGTGGACTAATATTGTGGGACAGACGAAAAAGGAAATGTGAACAATTTAATTGGGACGGAGGAAGTATTAAATACAAGCAGGTTAAGTTAAAAAGATAGTAGGCATAAATTTATTTTATCTTTTTGAAAGGAGATAGTAGGCATAATTTTACATCACACTATATCCAAGACTAGGAGTTTGGTTGCATGTCACGTACCAAACTCATAGCAACTAGACAAGGAAAGAAGAAAAACAAGTTTTGCAATAATTAGGAGAGAGATTTGGTTGATTGGGTAATTATTCAACCAACCATCTCTCCCTCACTCATACAAGCCATTGTCCAATATGTGCACGCTAAAATTGAGTAGTACAATACACAACATACGTATTGTGTCTTCATTAAAGAGAATTCTCCAAGCTACAGGCTTTTTGTGAATAGGTGCACAAACTCATCCTCTCTATCTCTCTCTCTCTCGTTTGTAGTAGATTAGATTCGGTAGTAGATGGTTTCTGAGGTTGGACACATCACCTAGCAAACCGTAGAGTCCATTCTGCAGCCAGTTGGTCATGCTTCGCCCTATCAGCTAAGTATAGGTGGGCAATACCTGGAACAAGTGGTTTATCTGCAATAAACAGCATTTAAAAAACATTAACATTAATACCAAACACTATGGCTACCAGGGAATCCAATCCACATATCACGGTGAAAACAATGAGATCATAAAGCTATTCCTTCTTTCCAAAAACTAAAGGTTTTAACATGCTCACATGCATCAGGGTTGGTAAATATAGATCTGAGCGCAACCAGCACTTTCGAGATAGTTAAGGCAGGGCTCCACCCGTCTTTCAAGATATCCAGACTAACATCTCCAGCAGAATCAACATTGCAGTGGTAGATTCTGGTTCTGAAAACAACCTGCAAACCTCAAGGCAAATGTCAGGAATACACTAACTATGAGAACAAAATGGCTCAGCTACAAAACCAGCCAAGCGTGGATCATCAATTTAGATGAGCAACACAAAAATATGTTCTTTCACCCAAAACAATAACAATATCGAATCCCGGCATAACATGGGGTTTGAGCTTGAGCTATCCCATGGAAAAATGAATTCAAAAGACCAGGAAACTAGATGAGAGACAAGATAAAAATAGCTTGGGGTTGAGAATTCAATAAGCAATTCAGTCCATATTTATAACATCACAAAGAGTCATCCAATTGCATCGTATTTTCAAGTTAACAAACCTAGAGTTTTATGCTTTATCCTGAAAGATTTCTCCATTCAAACAGTTGGACTATGCAATGCAAGCCTAACTGTGAGAATCAACATAAGCTAGCCAATAGTGAAAAAACTTGCCATAGCCATAAGCCTGGAAACGTCATCTAATCGAAAAATGCAGACACTTCTGACCATAGAGCATTACGAGATGAATGACAACCAATTGAAGCAAAGTTCAAGAGAAAAACAAAGACAATACTATTGAGATAGCACACACTACTACTACTTGGTTCAGCATCCATCACACTTAAAAAAACTCAAGATTTATGTTTCGTAAGATTCTCAGGTCTAGAGGGAATTCAACTATTAGCCTCATTACAAGAAAACAATATTCCATCCCCCCATGAAAATAAGGGGGTTTCAGCAATTCAAGGGCGTAAAGTGTAGCTGAATTATTTGGTTAAACATTGCTTCAACATTACCTTAGGAGGCTTAAATGGATAATCACTAGGAAAAGTTATATCAAGGAAAAACATTCCCCCTTCATAAGGTGTTCCTGCCAAAAAAAAAAAAAAAAAGTGAACACAAATTCAGTCAAATCAAATCCTCTCATAACCTGGCAATGAATCTCTTTCAACAAATTTCACCCAACAATTAATGATCAGATCAACTCAAAACACATCTCAACATGAAGTTCACGAGCTAGTAACAAATTCAAACCAATGATGATAGAGCAGGGCCAAAGATGAAGTTCAACAAAGTCGAAAACCTAAATTACCGACAAAAGTAGGTAGAATTGTTAAATACAAATAATACCGGGGGGGCCAAAGAGAGTGGCGATCCAATGGTAGAGATTGTCGCCCTTGGGGCCAGCGGAGCAGTCAGGCGGAGGGTCGGAGCTCAGCTCCGACATCTCCTTCTGTATTCTCTTACCAGAAGAAGATACCGACGTCGTGGAAGGCCAGGACCGCCCTCCCCCTCCTCTACCGCCGCCACTTCCCGCCGGCATCAGCATCATAGTGCTGCTGCTGTTGTTGGATCAATTATTGGAAATTACAATGTAGTCCAGTGTCGGCGAAGCTCTCGTGAAATGAAATCGCCAGGGGGGAAATTGTCAAAGTTACCCCTGCGCAATTGCCGGATTAGTTATTTTAAGTTGAAAATAGTCTTCATTTTTGTTATTATTGACTCACATCATTCATATCTCCTAACTCCATCCACATTCTTCATCTACTATAAGACTTTTTTTATTATCTTATTTTATCTAAGACCCCATGTGTGATTAGGTATTTTTAATACTAAGTAATTAATCAATATATATGTATATAATATGAGATGACAAGTTGTTTCAACCTAAACATAGACTATATGTCGAATAAATATGATCATCTAAAATCTTTGTTCGGTCAATATTTTATTCACGTGTTTTTAACTTAAAATACACTTTAACGCTTGATCCAATATTTTAACACTAATTATATGTTATTTATAAAAATAGCAATATTTCAAAAGGTTAATAGGTAAAAGGGTTGTGTAAATTTAGCATAATTATACGTAGTCAAACAAGTAATAAATAAAAATATTTCGAGTTCGTTTCCACATAGATTACAACGAAAAAATAAGTGCAACAATAATTCAACTAAATAAAAGTGTCCAGGATTTTTCTTTACCTTTTTTAATTCTTGCAAAATATAGCTAACAGAATTATGGAACAATTAAAAAAATTAATGAAAAATGGACTGGGATTACTGAATGATGATGCAATGAAAAATCCACGTATGGTAATTGGTACATACCCAATTTTCTAATTTCTATGGTTTAATTTCAAAAACGAGATTCCAAACACGCATTCCTATTTCACTCACCATGCCTTACTTATTTTCTTCAATAGATGTATTGGTCTCAAATTTTTTTTTTTCTGTCCTATTTTTTTAAATGACAATTTTTTTACATTGATCAATAAATTATTAATTTTAATATGCCCACAATAATTACATTAATTATTGTGACGTTTCAGTTTGGAATTATTAATTCGGGACGGACGAAGTACTTGTCTTATTTATTTTTTATTTTTTTAAATACATTATTAATTTAAACATGTATACCCTTTATGTTCCTTTAGAGTTTAGATGATCATATTTATTCTTAATTGTCCCTCAAATGATCATATTTAAGTACAGTCTAATTTAAACACATATACCATTTTTTGTAAGGGAAATATTCTGTTAGGTATTTTGTCCTCCTTCGTTGACTCGACAATTAAGTGTCACGTGATGCTGATGTGATGTTGACTCTATGCTACATGGCACTGGTTCAATGCCATGTAGCAAATGACTTGGCATTTTTTATATTTAAATAAAAGTTTTATTTTAATAAAATTATATATATATAAAGTATTATTAAAAAATTAATGTATTTATTTTTTAATAAAGCCTTTATTTTCAACTACTACTTTTATTGTTTAATAATATTTTAATTAAAAAATAAATAATTTTTTTATTCTAACGGAAAAAATAAAATAACATATATATAATAATATTTTTATTTTTAATAATATTTAATTAAAAAGTAAATATTATCAAAAAGACTAAAATATAAAAAATAAAAATACAATAATAAATAAATTAGAATATAGTAAAAAATAATTTTTAATTGAAAACAAAATACCATGTTAGTTGTCACATAATGTTGATGTGGCATTATCTGGCACTAAGTTAACGCTAAATCAGCATCACGTGACAATTAACTGCTGAGTCAATAAATGAAGACACAATTTCAATAGAATTAAACTTTGAAATATAATTGTCTAATAAAAAATAACATTAGTATTGTTGGGGCCAATACCTAAACAAATCCATCCATTAAGGAGTCTAGGGCTCGGGCCCAAGTCCTTAGAACCGATACAGATGCGCAGCTTCCCAAGTCAACCTCAAGCAGAACGCAGTAGCTGGAGGAAGCAGGTCGTGAGGAGGACTTCGCCTTGTGAGACCTTCTTGAGCAGGTCATCAAGTGCAACTTCCTAAAGGAAGTCATCCAAGGAAGGTTTCTAGATAAGGTCGTCAAAGTCGCAGCTCACAGATTAGCGCCAGCAGTTGTGAGAAAGTCGTTGACAATTGAAACAACTCATACTTTCATGGGAATAGCTCCAACAACTCCTAAAATAGCAGAAAATCTAGCGGTTAGGGTTTAGGTAGTTATGAGACATGTATTTGACTCTCCTATGAACTATAAATAGGGGTAGTCGACTTTATTTTACTAGTTCCTGACTACTGTACTGTAAATGCTCATATGTGGCTAAGCTATAACTCTACTCGACCTAGTGCAGTGCATCGCGCGCCTACTACCTCTTGTTGATCTAATACGGTTATTGAATCACAATTTTCGATTCAATTGCTTGTTAATTATTAGCCTTTGGTCATCTCACACTGTTTCGTTATCTCTAGTCCATATACGCGTATTATTTTTGTTATTCTGGATTATTTCTTGCTATTATTCCATACGGTACCTTGAGCCCCGTGTTTTTAAGAAATCGAACTTCAACAACTATATTTATGTGATTTGTGAAAAATGAAGATATATTTCTTTATTTTCCATTTTATTTAAACTAATTAAATATTCATAAACTCACATTCTACATTTATAAATCAGTAACACGTCCTTTTGCCAAGTACGGATCCAACAAAAGTTCAAGTCGGACTTACAAGTCTGAATGATTATGAGTCTAGCTAAAAAGTTTGAATTTTGCCAAGTACGAATCCAACAAGTATGTTTTCATCATATACGTCATACTTACCAGCATAAGGACCAAGCCTACACTGATGGATGATACCACCAGTATGGAGTTGCAAGCCATGATGCCACCAGTATGGAGTCTCAAGTCTGAGTCCTAGCGCAAAGATACAGTGAAGATAAGTTGACGAATGTACTAAAGAGTACATGCTTTAAGAATTGGATATTTCTTAAAACCTGCAAGCACGAAACACCAAGTTTCGTTACATAGGACAACCAGCTCGAGATTCCTCAAACTGACGAATACTGTCGTTCTGATACAAAGACGAATCGTCACTATCAAAGTCAGAAAAAGCGGAGCAGTGTAGAACATCTGGAAAAGCATCACCTACCCGCCTAAAGTTGCAGCCAATAAACACATCCGATTGGACATTTTTCAAATTATCTCTAGCGGCATTTATTTCAAACCTTCTACTCCACGGCTATAAATGTTGGAGGAACTTTAATGAGAGAAGGTTACCAAAAACACAGTCACGAGCTACAACATACGAATTAACAATACACGACTTACCGAACATTTTCAAAGCGAAATCAAATACGCTAACGTTGGGAAAACAGTTCGAGGCTCTTAAGTTTATCCGTGTGTCACCGTAGTGAACTCGAGACACAAAACCTTAGTATTCTTGAGTTGTTTCTTAGTAGTCTTTCTCTCCAATAAAGACTACAACAGTCAAGTACGTCTTGTAAATCTGACTCTTACGGGCAACCTGTCACCAAGGAGACAGTTCAAGAAGAACTATAAACTAGTCTCATTTTCTTAAAATGACAAACTTTTTCACACTCATCAATAAAATATTAATTTCACTATACTTACAATCCTTAATTTCTGTACTGAAAAGAAATGAGACTACACTAATAGGACTTACGGAGTATATATTAATAAAAGTTGTCAAAAATATTATTAATTTTATAAACTTGGAACTTGGTCATTTAAAATAATTAAGATTTATGAATATATATCTATAAAAATGTATTTGTCCGGTTTCCCAAGATGATATCTTTTATATATCTTGAAGGTCGAGATGATTTTGAACATATGGCATGTGGACGAGATCTTGTAGATTTCTTCAAAGTTTAAATTATTGTGAAAGACTTGCCATCATTTTGTTTCTATAATATTATTATTATCATCTCTCACTCCGTTCCAAAAATTAAGATAAGAGGATGGTCACAAGAATTTAAAAAAGATAAATCAAAATCCAAATATTTTATCTTAGCAAATTTAGATATTTGTTGGGGGTAAGCACGATCCATTTTTGCCCGTTTGAAAAGTAATCTTCATGATGAAGATGATAAGATATTTCAAAAAACTTTACTGAAGATATGATTGATAAAATTTGATAGTTAATTAATTGAGTTATTTACGAATTCTAGATAGAATATATTTGATTTGCTAGTAAGTAGGATTAAATTTGATTTCTTTATTTGATTATGATAGTATCAACTAGTGATGGCTAAACCGAACCGGAACCGGCTGAACCAGCCCGGAACCGGCCCGCCGGTTCCACGGTTCGGAACCGGAATCGTGAAAACGGTTCCAAACAGGAACCATAACCGGCTACAGACGGGCCGGTTCAGGTTCAAGGTTTTGCCCGAACCGGAACCGGCGGTTCCGGTTCCAAACCGTTGAAAATATTTTTAAAAATTCGAAAATCGACGAATCAGAGAGCGCCACGTGTCACTGAAAAAATAAAAAAAAAAAAAAAATTCGAACTGCCGGTTCCGATTCGGAACCGGAACCTTAACCTCCTCTAGCCGGGCCGGTTCCGGTTCAGAACCGGCCCGGGGCCATCACTAGTATCAACTCCTAAAGATATGGAAAAAGCCATATTTTTCTTAACAATCTCTAAAACTAATGTTGAATATAATATTACTCCATTCGTTCCGGTCAAATTATCTACATTTGATCGAGCACGATAGTTTGGCATCTAACCGAGCATGATAATTTAAGTATGTGAATGGTAGTGAGTGATAGTGGAATGAATATTTTATTAATGAGTGTAGAAAATTTATTATTTTAAAAATAAAATATGAACAATTTATATAGGATATATGAAGTATTAAATACAGAGGAGAATCAATTTGTAAAAGATTGCGTTGAAATATTTACAAAAAGAAAATTCAGGCATCACGTCGCTCCTCCGACGACTCCTACTTCTAATCGTCTTCAACCACCACTCTGGCGAACTTACACCACCCCCTCCGCTGGCAAATCCTCATCAGAAAAAACCACACCGCTCCCACCGCAACCATCGCCGCACACACAATCCACACAGTTGAATGCGCAAGCACCATTATATACACAAGAAAACCAGAAGGAATCAAGCACATTACCCCCAAAACCGGCACCCCAAACGGCACTTTGTACGGCCGTTTCAGCTCCGGCAGCTTCACCCTCAGATACAGAAACGCCGCGAACTCCAGCAGCATCCCCATGCTGTACAGCAGATTCGCGCACGACACTATATCCGTGTAGCTCATGAACGAAACCCCCAGCGCGATCCCCGACGACACCACGATCCCCACCCACGGCGTCTTGAACCACTTCGCCTTTGCGCCGAAGAAGCTCGGGAGCAAGGCCAGGTCCGCCATGCCCTGGATTTGATAAGCGCAGCTGCTTAACTGAGCTTCGAAGAGGCCGACCGATGATAGGACTGCGCCGATTTCGATCCAGAGCTTTAGCCACTGCCCCGAGATGATTCGCGCCGCATCTGCCATGAATCCGGCCTCCCATAAGCTCTGATCCACTTCCACGGCGCCGGTTACGGCCACGAGCGGGATGATGTAGCCTAAGCAGGTGAAGATTACTGAGCAGAATAGAGCTAGTGGGAATGTTTTTCTGGGGTTTTCCACCTCTCCGGCCATTGTGCTGACGTTGTCCCAGAAATTTAGGTTCCAGAATAAGGTGTTGAAGAATAGATTCCAATCTTTCTTCACGCCGGCTTGACCTAGACTGATCCATCTGCGGGGCCGGATTTGTGGGATGGCGATCAACGACATAAGTATGAAAGGGGCTAGAGAAATTAGGCCTAATGCGACGCCGACGTAGCCAACGATGGCGAGGCCAGTGTAGTTCAGAATCGACAGTAATATCGTAGAAACGACGATGGCGATGTTTCTCGGTTTTCCGTCGGAGAATATGGGAAACATCCGCTTCAAATAGTCGATGCAGAGTGCGGGGAAGGCGGCGATGTTGATGACGCCGCTGAGGAATTTGAAGGTTCCCATTAGAGATCCGAAAAAGGGACCGAAGGCGCGGTCGGCCCAAATAACGAACCCACCGTTGCCAGGAAAGGCGGTGGAGAGCTCCGCCGTGATTAGGGCTTCCGGGATGCTCCATATGAAGGGGAAGATGAGGAAGCCAAGGATAGCGAGGAGGGGGCCGGCGGCTCGCACGGCCGGCTCCTCGCCGTAGGGGCCGCCGGCGACTTCGAAGTAGATGAGGAAGATGAGTGGGATGAGCGTGAGCGATTTGGGATTGGGAGGCTTGGGGGCGATTGTCGTGGGGATTTCGTCGGTGGCAGCGGTGGGCGGCTGTGGCTGATGGGTGGCGGCCATGGTGACAGTGGAGACTGAGTTGAGAGGGGAATCTCGTGAATTTAAAAAATATCGAGATTCCTTCCTTTTGTGGTGGGGATTTGATTTGGTGTGATCGCATTTCATGGAATGGAATATATAGACTTTGATTATGCAGTGATTTTAGGAATATAATTTAATATTTTTGACATTATATGCTATCAGAATATACGGGTAAAGTTTTACATATCTAATTGTATTATTTATATAGTAATACAATTGGTGGTAGATTTCTATGCTCCATTAGTTTATTTCAAACTGATTTTTGGTTCTGTATACTTGAATTGGCATTATTAATTTATGAGATTATTAAGCCTTTTAGCAGAGGACAAAAGTGGGAAAGATACGTTTCATACAGTATTAATTAAGAATTTTGTCATTTATAGATACTTATTTATTCTCATTTTAATGGAAATTATCTTTTATAAATATTGATTGCTCCATTATTAGAAATATATATTTGACTTTATCAACATGCATTGCTATTTAATTTCTCATTAAAAATATATATACTTGACTTTTCATTCACAACATGTATTATTGATTTGAAGGTGCGTTGTTAAAGTATAAACCATGCCCCTCTTAATATTATAATCATAAAGAAGGAAATTAATAAAAGGTAATAAATCTAAAATGTTTCTCAAAATCATCTTTATCATTTCAAAATTGTTTTAAAAACTTAATATTTAACATCATCATATTTTAAGATGTCCAATAATTAGAGTCTTATTTATTTATTAATTGTCTACATCTCAAATAATTCATAACCAATCAAACGAACACAAGACTTGGAAAAAACTAACAAAAAGTCCTCCAAAGTCCAAACACAAACAAAAAAAAGGGACAAATTCTCAGATGAGACTGTCTCATCATTTTTATTGTGAGACAAATTTGATGAAATGATGTGTTTCTTTATTTTAAATAATGTATTTCTTTGTTGCAAATAATGTAATTTTTAAAAATAAAATGATATATTTAACTTATTGAAATGATATATTAAGATTCGTCTTACAATAAAAAAATATTGAGACCGTCTCTCAAGAGATCAACTCTTTCATAAGTCCTAACACTTGACTCACATAGAAATTGAAAGCAAAGAGATTTAGTGAATATAATATAAAAATACATACATGAACCAAGTTACCTCAGAGGTTTTGGGATGGACAAAAGGAGTAAGGAACATGCATGTGCCATTACATTAGTGTTTGTTTGTAGCTTCTTCACTGTTGATTGTTTTGAGACAATTACTTTTAGTAGTTGCTTCTTCATCCATCAATCCCTACAATAAATGGTATGTGATGAATGATTGTGATGTGTAAAACCATATCATTCTACTATGTTAGTTTTTTCTATGCTGATAGATACTAAATTTAAGTTTATTCACACTCAATATATTCATCACAATCACACTTCATTTCAAGTTGGGCCAAGTATGACTCTGTCTACTGCTAAAAAAATAATAATAATGATGTTTTGCTCACTAATTCCCAATTGTAAAATAAGTTTAATTAATAACCTATACATAGGGGTGACTGGTGAGCAATGGTCGTTTTGATCTAAAAACTGAACAAAATTGTCAAACTGAAATTAAAATCCAGACTGAACCGAATCATTAATATTGTACAAATCGAACCAAAATTAACCTGCACTAAATAAGTGATTTTAGCCAGACCGGCGGTTTCGGTTTTAACCGAAATTTTATGCATATTATGTAAAATACTAAAATTAAAACATATATTTTAATGCATTAGGTATTTTAATTTAGAGATTTAAAATCAATAAAGTTTTTATAATTTAATTCTATGTGTTTTATTGTATATATATATAATACATGATCAGTTAGGTTTAAAAATTGAACCGAAAACTCTAAAAAATTCAGACCGAATTGAAATTGAATGCACTAAAAAATCGAGTCAAAATCGATCGAAACTACCAGTTCGATTCGGTTTTATGGTTTTGGTTCGGTTTTACTCACCCTTGCCAATGCACATCTTAAACTACTAGTACAGTAAAACCTAGTGACGGCCCCGGGCCGGTTCCGGTTCCGGTTCCGGTATATTTGGAACCGGAACCGGCCCGGCTAGAAGGGAGGAAGGTTCCGGTTTGGAACCGTAACCGGCGGTTCCGAACCGCCGGTTCATCCTTTTTTTTTTTTTTTTCAATTATACTATTTATTTTGTTCCAAAAATTGTAATTATAAGTATTTATTTCATTTGAGTAATATTTGGATTGTACACAAAAATTGTATATTATTTTTACTTTGTACAAATTAAATAAACACAAAGTCTTTGAGGAATATTATAAATTAAGATTGCAAATTTAAACTTACAAGTTACAATTTTTTTGAAACTACTCAAATTATACAAATTACAAAATTACAAATCACAAGTTATACAAATTATACAAATTACAAAATTGAAGAATTAATATTATTACACAAGTTATACAAATTAAAAAATTGAAGAATTAATATTATTACATAAGTTATATTTTTAACTACACAAGTTATACAAATTACAAAATTGAAGAATTAATATTATTACAATGCTTGAAAATGAAAACTATTAACCAATAAATTCTAAAAAATAAAAAAAAAATTAAGGGGGGAGGGGAGGGGTTATTGAAAAGGGCTTGCACTTAATTTCTTACCTTAAAATTAAGTTGCCTACGTATCCCTTAATTTTCATTAAGGGAATCAAAGCCCACGTAGTTCTCTTACCTTACTTACCTTTAATCGGAGTCGAAGTCCGCATCACCTAGGCCATCGGAAGCATTAGTACTTGCCGCGCTTGCTTCGGAGTTGTAAGCATCCTCGTCGTCGAAGACGTGCCTCCAATCCGGTTGTTGTTGTCGATCTTCGGCATCTTTCCAATCTTTAAGCATAACTTGTGCTTCCAAATTGGCCGGTGTCAAGTTGGACCTTCTTTCATCCAACATATAGCCACCCGAGCTAAATGCTTGTTCCACGGCAACCGTTGATGCGGGGACGGCTAAGAACTCCTTCACCATCGTACTTAGGATTGGGTATTGTTGTTGTCGCCTTGACCACCATAGTAGAATATCTACCTCTTGTGGAGCGTTCTCATCTTCTTCGTCTTGAGGCTGCAAACAATCACCACCAACATACATTTCCGCCAAATAAACATCTAGTTCGCTTTGTTGCGAACTAGACGGGCGGTTTTGAGACATAATATTATGAATTCTAGCTAACAAGGGGTTAACACTAGTTTGGCCTGAAGTAGTTGTCCTAGAGGTAGATCTAATTTGAACTAAGTGACTATAAGTAATACAAAATGAATCGAAAGCTTCACGTAATGTGGCACTAAGTTGGGCTTTAACTACATCGACGGAGGGGAGGTTCAAATGTTCTAACGGAATAATTCCTTCGGGTCTTATAAATGCTAAGGTTGTTAGAGCGGTATAATATGTATCAAGAAAAGAATAAACACCATCTAATTTAATACTAGGATCAAATACTTTAGCAATTAAAAAAACGGCGGGAATCTCCCTAAAATATTTTAACCATTTCATAACCATATCAAATATTATATGCCTTAATTCGGGAATAAAACTACATTGATTAAATTGACAAGCAATATAACAACAATGATATAAAACTTTAGAACTAGTCGGATAATAGACACCGGATAAAACTTTAGTTGCGTTAGAAAAAGATTTTAACAATTCATGCAAAGATGTACATGCATCCCAATGAGATAAATTCAAACTAACACCATACTCATCACTTCTAAAAAATTGTACTAATAATTCTTTATATTTAAAAGTTGCATTAAGCATTTCATAGGTGGCATTCCACCTATGAGTAATATCGGTTGGAAAACGTTTAGCTCGGACTCCATGAGAAGTACAAAAAGAAGCCCATTTTTTTGCAATTTTTTTATGCTTATGTATGACTAAAATTGCTTCCCTAATAGGTTGGATAGAATGAGTATAAAGTTTCATACCATCTTGAACGGCTAAATTAAGAATATGAGTAATACAACGACAATGGAAAAACTTACCTCCGAGGACCGGATTGCACTCCAAAATAAGATCCCTTACCGATGCGGTGTTGTTGCTTGCATTATCAAAACCAATAGAAAATATTTTGTTGTTTATTTTAAATTGATGAGTTATTTTTATTAATTTACGTGCTATATTGATTGCCGTATGAGGTTCATCAAATTATCGGTATGCAATTATTCTTTTATTTAGAGACCAAGATGAATCTATCCAATGAACGGTTACACCTAAATAATGATGTTCGGATCTACAATCATCCCAAATATCGGAGCAAATAGAAACCCTATGATCTAATTTTTTAAATTGATCGCGTAAACTCAATCTATATTGTCTAACTCTATTTCTTATTGAACGCACCATAGTTGTGCGAGGAATTCTTTTTTGAAGAGGTTGGACCGGATTAATATATTTTTCAAATTGGTTATCATCTAATAATCCAAAAGCTAAACTCTTTACACAAATCCATGACGATAATGAATCCCTAGATTCTATCGGATCATATTTATGAAGAGAGGAAGAGGAAGACGTACCTTGGGGGGAAGAAAATGCACCTTGGTTTAATTGAGTTTGACCCTTAGCCAAGCCAAACTCCATAGGATGCTTCACCTTTAGGTGGCGTTGATATGTTCCATATCCACCACCGGCGGTGAATTTGTATTTCTTAGGGCAATAATTGCAAAGTAGATCAAATTGTTCGGGAGCACCTATAATTTTATATTTTTCTAGTTAGATATCATATTTAAAATTTAAAATAAGTATAAGAATTTGAAATAAAATTTAAAATGAGTATAAGAATTTAAAACACCACGTACCTTTCTTTTGCTCCTTTGCACGAATTTTTCGGAAGTGCTTTGTGAAAAGATCGGATTTCAAAGCTTTTGGACTCTTGTTTGATTCGAAATCATCATCTTCTTCATTTACCTCGGTCTCGGGGGGTGGAACATCTTCGTTGCCTTCCAAAGCCTCACGAAAACGCATTTCGTGATGTTGCAATTGTCGGGCATACTCCTCATCGGCTTCTATTTGAGTTTCACGAAGATCTTCATCACTCGATGACAAATTGATGTTATCATCGTATTGAGATTGAGAAGAGCTTTCAATATGAGCACCACGACGACGTTGACGAGGTGGACCTCTAGTAGTATCATCTCTAGACGTGGTCTTGCCCTTGGCCTTGCCCCTATTGTCGGCACCACCACGGCTTGAAGACATAATTGGAATTTGAGAGAATGAATTTGGGATGGAAATTTGAAAGTAATTGAAAGTAATTGAAACTAATTGAAACTAATTGAGAATAATTGAGAGTAATGGAGAGAATTGAGAGTGATTGAGAGAATTGAGATTGAAGTGTGAAAATGTTGAGGGAAAGGGGGGTATTTATAGGTAAAAATTGAAAAAAAAAAAAATCGGTGGAACCGGCGGTTCGAGGACACGTGTCGGCTTCCCATTGGCCTATTTTGAAAAAATAACCATTTCTAGCCATTGGAACCGGCGGTTCGGAACCGGAACCGGCGGACCGGGGTCCAACGGCTAGTTTTTTTAAAAACAAAAAACCGGCGGCCGGTTCCGAACCGGAACCGCCGGTTCACGCCTTTTTCTTTTTTCTTTTTTTTTTTTTGCCCAGTTCCACGGTTCGGAACCGCCGGTTCAGGTTCCGGTTAAAACATGGAACCTGAACCGGCCCGGCTATGGTTCCGGTTCGGAACCGTTTGCACGGTTCCGGTTCCGAACCGTGGAACTGGCGGGCCGGTTCCGGGCCGGTTCAGCCGGTTCCGGTTCAATATGGCCATCAATAGTAAAACCTCCATAAACTAATACTCTTTAAATTAATAAACTCCATTATATAATAAATTTATCCGATCTTGACTTCGGCCAGTGTAAAAAAATTAGCAAATTCGATAAGATAATGACTTAATAATTTTTTGGAGATCCCCTTTACAAATACAGATGTCACAATGAAACTATAAATTAATAATTCATAAAAAATTATAATTACTTTGGTAGCTTGTTAAGATATGAATCTACTTTAATCTGTTTCTTTTTAAAATTCAAATCCAATTCAACTTCATCTCTAACTTTTCTAATTGCACCCACAAGTTCCGGTGTTGAGGTCTCCAATTCAACTTCATCTCTAACTTATCATGCATGAATGTATTTAATTAGTTAAATTAAATCAATTCATAGTTTTCAACTCATTTAATTAATTACGATTGACCTTAATATATAGATACATGAATATATTTAGTAGATACATGAATATACATATTTTGTTAGTTACATGAATCAATACGTAGTTCCTAACTTATTTTTTTTTATTAATTACGATGAACTTAAGAGATATTTGGAAATTAATGAATAAAATATTAAATTCAATTAGTTTAACTTGCAATATTTATTTTTATCAAAATTATATTTTCTGATTTTTTTTTAAAATTAATAATTTATTAATTTATTGATATAATAATATTCTCTCTAAATTAATAAAATTCTCTGATAACAAGTATATTAATTTATAGATGTTTTACTGTATTAATATTAATTAATTATTGACCTTGGATATAAATATATTTTTTAAATTACATTTGGGCTTCTATACTAGTGGGCCTAGGCCCTTTTTTTTTTTTTCGACTTATAATCCTCTTTTACCCTAAACCCTAATTTTTTCAGCGTTTTTCCAAAACCCTATAAATTTTTCTTCCTCATTCTTCTACTCTCGCGATCCCCATACGGTGTTAGAGCTCTGCGCCATCCCTTCATCATGGTAATCGTTTTCTGCATACTTCAATTTTCAATATTTTATGATTACACTTAACTCTGTATATGCAATTTTTCTGATTTTCTTCATTCTTCAATTTTCCTTTCACATTGAACTTTTTACCGTTTACACAAACTGTTATTTATGGAATTAATCTGATTTTCTCTGTTGGTGGTGTGGGTGTAGACTGCAGAAGCTGTGAACCCGAAGGCATACCCTTTGGCGGATGGCCAGCTCACAATAACCATTCTTGATTTGGTTCAGCAAGCTGCCAACTACAAGCAGCTCAAAAAGGGTGCTAATGAAGGTTTTTTTTTTTTTTCTTTTTAAAAATCCTCGTTCAATGGAAATGATTTCAGCTTTGTGCTTTCTGAACTTATGCTGGTCTGATGGTGAGTTGTGTTTGAGATGTTATAATTTGATTTGTTGCAGCAACTAAAACATTGAATAGAGGTATCTCTGAGTTTGTTGTTATGGCTGCTGATACGGAGCCCCTTGAAATTCTTCTTCACCTTCCACTCCTTGCTGAAGACAAGGTAAAATTTTTCATGTCGTCATATCGGGATATTAATGTTTCATTGTTAATTGCATTTATCTATAGGGTTGCTGACTGCTGAGGTTTTGATTTATGTGTAGTCTAGAGCTTAATAGTTTTTTTTATATGTTTCCATGTTGGTGGATTGTTATCTGTGGTTTTTTAGTTTCTAGTCTTTTCAAGTGGCTGATTTATTCTTTGTAAATATCTGTAATTGCAGAAATTACTGTGTTTTTAGGGACTTGGGTTTTAGGTTATGTATGGCCCCAATCCATTATCAAACTGCTTGAATTAGTTGCTTTTGTAATGGTAATCCAGTTGAAATGGTATTATCACATACATGATTATATATTTATATAGCATCATGAGATCTTAGTGCTCACTAGGATTTTACATGATGATTTCTTGATTGAGTTGAGTATGTTCATTTCTAGAGGGCTAAGTGAACCATGTGTGATGTATGATTGCAGAATGTGCCTTACGTGTTTGTTCCATCCAAGCAAGCCCTCGGTCGGGCATGTGGGGTTACCAGACCCGTGATTGCATGTTCTGTGACTAGCAATGAGGGAAGCCAGTTGAAATCTCAAATACAGCAACTGAAGGTGCACAAAACTACAGCCATGGTTTTGAAATTTTAAAAGTCTTGAATTTCTAATTCTTAAACCAATTTTCTTGTGCAATGCAGGATGCTATTGAGAAGCTCCTGATCTGATTTTGTAAAGCCGCCGTTATCCAGCATGATGGGCCTTTGGAGCAACTCCGAGGCTTTGACTAAGTGAGTTTGGAATTGCATCTCTGTTTGTTTCTGTAACCTTAATTCATACTGTTTATGTGGTATCACACATGACAATGATGGGGACTTTTTTTTTTTCAAGTTGTGAGTTTTTTTGTATTTTGATCAATGCTTTTGGCATATGGATTCGTTATTTCCTCGTATCACGTGATTCAAGATTTTCGCAATTTTTGGATATGTTGAGATCTTGGCCTCAAATTTGCATTGTGGATAATATGCAAGTATTACAATCAAAAAGGTTTTTTATTTTGGTCATTTTATCTTTTTTTTTTACAAATAGTACTAGTTTATCTTTTACAACTTATTATAAAAATATGTTATTATAAGTTTATGCTAATTTCATTATAATTTATTATTTAAATACAAGAGAAAACTATGAAAATTATTCTATTATTTCTTTTCCTTGAATTATACGATAATGTTTTATTTTATCAATTAAAAATATTTTTCATTATGATTTCTTTTAATGTTTTCCTTATTACTAAATTATACCCATAATGTTTGATTTTATAAATTAAAAATACCATAAATCATTAATAATGCATGTTATTTTACATTTTTTGGTATATATTTGTGGCATATATTGAATTAAAATTAATGTATGATTCATAAGTTTTAACACCATTAACGATGCAACATATTTTTATTGGAAGAATTAAACATTAACATATAATTCAATAATATGACAAATTTTAGTATATTTGATAGTATTTTTAATTGACAAAATGAAACATTAGAGTATAATATAAGGAAAAGAAAATATTAGAGTATTTTTTATAATTGATCAATACTTTAAGATATTTTCATAATTTTTCCTAAATACATAGTATTATATTTGGTAATCAGTGTTTTTTTTAAAAAAAAGGGATTCAGCATATGTATGTATAAAAGAGATAAGGTCTTGTGAGAGACCATCACATATGAGAAATGAGAATGTCAATCCATACGGTCTAAAATTAATTTTGATAAAGTTGATACATTTTAAATAAAAAAAGTCTCCAACTGGCATTCAATAATATAAATTTGAATCGTGGTGTGTTCATTTATGCAAACAATGTGTTGTACTTTGTTCTTTAAATTTGAGTTAATGCTCCCTTCCAAAGCCCTTAGGCTATCTCCAGCAGCTAACTCTATAATGCAGCCCACTTTTTCTATTTTGCAGTTTAGATTTGCAGTTTTCATTTTTCATCTCCAGCAGTCAACTCTATATTTCACTCTAAAAAGAATATTTTATTTTGATTCTTCTATTATTTATTTAATTTTATTAAACAAATTATTATATCATATTTTAATTTATATATTAGTATTTAATTTCATATTTATAATTTTCTAATTCCTAATTAAAAATTTACATTAATATTTAAATAAATTATTTTACAAAATTATAAATAAAATATATTTTCACACAAAATAACCATTTTATTTAATACAAATACAATCATACAATAATTGAGATCACAACATATTCTTCTTATGCATTTAGGAGATTTTTAATAAGTGTGATTGTTTGTTTTATTATGAGTAGTTTTATTGTATTGTATTTTGTGTACTATCTTTTTATTTAGTGTTTTTTAATTTGTATTGTGTTCTATTTTATATAAGTTATTAATTTGTAGGTTATTAATTGTACTTAGTTTATTAATTATATTTTATAAGTTGTGCATGATCACAAAGAAAAGAAAAAGATTAGAAATTATAATTAAAAAAATCAAAACAAAAAAAATAGCAATGAAAAGAATCAAAATTAAAAAAATAAATAAAAGAAACCAAAACAAATAAAAAAAGAAACGAAATTAATAATTGAAGAAGGAATCAAAACCAAAAAAAAAAAAGAAAAATGAATAAAAAAGGAAATAGCAATGTGAATAGTTCTCCCTCAAATATGCAGGTGCACTGTTCACTTTTTTTCCAAAATGCAAATGCAATTGCAAAATGGAGGAGCTGCTGGGAAGGATTTCAATTGCATTTTGAAAAAAATTGCCATTCTCCAGCATTGCTGGAGATGGTCTTAGAAACTTGCTAAGGACTCTATATAGAATAATTTTAAAAGTTACTGTCCCGTTCAAGAATACGAGAATGGACGAATGTGAATAATATTTGAATATTTGGTAATTGTTAGAGTCGGGCCCAATTTCATGCGAGTCCAAGGCCCGGGCTGTTGCCCTTCAAGCCACTGGGCACCAACCCAAACGTAGAGGCGAAATCTGAACATGGTGTTGAGGTTCGATTTCGTAGAAATATGGGGCCCAAACGACCGCAATAAATAATACAAGAAAAATATAATAAAACATACAAAAATAAATAACAATGAAGTTGTTCAAATAAATGAAGAATAATGACTAATAATGCAATTGAAATGAATATGTAATCGAATAACCGTTCTTCTAACAAAGAACAACAAGTGCACGTCGTACTGTAGCAGGTCGAGCAGAGTTACAACTAAGCTACAAGTAAACGTTTTCAATACAGTAGTCAAGAAGTAGTAAAATAAAGTCGATTGTTCCTATTTATAGGTCATAGGATCATCAATTACATGTCTCCTATTTATCTAAACCCTAACTGCTAGGTCTTCCATTGTTTTAGGTAGGGATATCAATCGGACTAACTCATCGGGTTTCGGGCTGACCCTATCAGATTACAGGCTATTTGGTCCGGGCTCAATCGGGCTAAATTTTTTCGGATTAAAAAATTCTAATACTAACCCACCGATTTTCGGACCAACCCGTCGGGCTAGAAAATTTATAACTCTATATTTTTACATATAATTTTTAATTATTGTTGTTGATCTTGGGGTGATGGGGTTGGGCTTTTTTATTTTCATTCATTCCACTTTTCACATTCACCACCCCATAACTCTGAACTCTGAAGTTTATTCTAAATTATGTTTATCTCATTATCAAATTCAATATTTATTTTTAAATAAATAATTAAGTTGGAGCATTATATAAATTAAAATCCGGGTAATTAAAATTGGAATGTAGTAGAAAAAAGAGAGTAGGTAGCAACTGCAAGTAGGCAGTGATACGATGATTAACTAATTTATTGAATGAACCAACTAATGATCGATGCATGAGTTCAGACAGCGGCGACGTGATCAAGGGCGGTGGAGTTGAGCTGCACAACGAGAGGGGTGCTGACACGGTGGAAGCCATCAGACCAAGTAATGGACCCAAAACCATATCGACCTCGAGATGTCTTGAGCGGAAGGAGCGTCACATAGTATGTGATTTCCTCTTTAAAGGGGGAAAACAGCAGCACTTTAGGCCACACCACCACATCCACTCCGTAAGGCTTCACCACAGAAGTGAGGTAGTACACAGCAGTCTTGAAATGCCCCACGTTCCTCACAGTCCTTTTGATGGTGGTAGCACAGCTGAGATTGGGCACCGAGATGGAGGGGTAGTTTATGTTCCAACTGGGTTCAGGTGTGTCGGGGCAGTTTATTCGCTGCGGGGCCGGGCAGATCAACATGGATTCTATTGCATCTTCTGAATACCCCATGTTGCACAGGTAATGAACGTAATCCGGAGTAGTTGTGTCGTAAATAAGACCGGGATCGAAGGCCTTGAGAGAATCGATGTGGCCCGCTCCAATGTCGAATGGATCCGCAGACTTTTCTGATGCTTCGATGGATATGCCATCACCAAATATGTCTGTGTTGTAAGCTGAATGCATTCACGCACGTGTTATTTAATTAATTAATTATGGATTAATTATATATATGTACGTACGGACCGGTGGTGATGATGGCGGATCTAATAGCAGCAGGAGACCAGTGTGGATATGCAGATTTGAGGAGAGCAACGACGGCGGTGACGTGGGGGCAAGACATGGAGGTTCCAGAGTCGAAATTCCATACAACGGATCGAGTGTCGAAGCCATAGCCGGAAGGAGAGGACTTGGGCGACCATGCTGCCAATATGTTCACTCCCGGTGCACTGATGTCCGGCTGCACCCACACCACACCACACTCTTATTCAATTATAATCAATCATCCGTCCATCCCATTCACATTCACATGACCATGCAAATATATACGTATATGTACCTTGAGAAACTCCGGCGAGATTGAGCTGGGCCCTCGAGAGGAAAAATCCGCAACCACGGGTGCAGCTGACCTTTTCAACACCGTTTCGCTCGCCAAGATGCTCAGCTTCGTGCTGCCATCTCATGCCATTTATTACATGTAATATATAATTATAAAATTAATATGATCATATATATATATATATAGAGTCACGTACGTACATGTTCAATCGACCCAATCTTGTGCCTTGTAAGATGTCTATTCGAACAAGGGGGATTATGCTTAGAGCAGCAACTGGCCTGCTTAAGGGCTGCACAAATATCAGCGCCGCCGCATTAATTTGAGCCGCTGCAAGCTCCGCATCTTGGCTGCTTCCCTCTCCCGATCTTGAGAAACACAAGAGTATCAAACCCGCCGCCGACTTTGTCGTCGTCCTATTCTGGTTATCAATTTCCGTATTGCAGATCCTGCATCATATACATATGCATGCATGTATTTCATCATAACATAACAATTAGCATCCATCACCATCAACAGCAAAATATATATATATATATATATCAATTACACACCCGTTGAGAAAATAATCTCTAGTTCTTGCAAGGGCTCCGCTTATACGTTTGCTTACAAAACCTTCACCCTGCAATCAAAAATGCAAAATTTTATTAATTATATAATTTTGCATAGTCGGATCCAAAAAGTTGATTGGATATGGCATGAGCAGATCTGCATCACTTACCACGAAAGAGGTGCCATCGTCACTTAAAATCTCCGTCGGAAAACTCCGATCCACGGAGGAAGCTGCGACAGAGATGCTCCACGGATACACATTCTCAACAGTAGACAAATCAGGCCCCGAATTCCCAGCTGAAAATACCACACTCACCCCCAACTGCATGGCATGAAATGAACCAATCCCGGCGCTCGCCCTCAACACCGACCTCAGAGGCGGCGGCCGCCCAATCGACGCCGTTATAACGTGCACGCCGTCATGCAACGCCTGGTCGAAAGCTTTGAGTAAGTCCGCCTCCGTGCACTTGGAGTCCCCCTTGTAGTTCCAGCACACTTTGTACACGGCTATCCGAGCCCTGGGGGCGCCGCCTCGGGCGACGCCTAGTGCAAACCCAAACAGGCTAGCGTTGGTAACTCTGGATCCTGCAGCTATGGAGGCGGTGTGAGTTCCATGTCCGAGGACGTCTCGAGCTGAGTTGTATTCTGGAGACTCCGTCTTGTTGATGTCACGATAGATGGTATCGAAGCCTTGTCTGTACCATCGTGCTCCAATTAGTTTCTTGTTACAGTGTTTCTTTCTAGAAAACTCTTCTCCCTCGTCGCATGCTCCCCTCCAGTGCTTGGGTACTGCTCCCATGCCAGCCTCCTCCTGGAAACTAGGAGATTCCGGCCAAACACCTATTTATATTATACAAGTTAATTAAAAGATTTTAATGAATTATATATAGTACTCCATGCATGTGTTGTGACGATCAAACACGGTACCTGAGTCGAAGACACCGACAATGATGTCATCGCCATGAGTGAGCTGCAATGGTGTTCCTCCACGGTAGTCTAGTGTAAGCCCCATGAAATCCCAGCTTCTTGTAGTATGCAGCTTCATTGTCTTGCTCTTGAACACGGATATCACGCCTCTCGAATCTGTGCTACCATTTTCTCTCATTGGTTTTTCCGTTGATAAACAAATTAATGTTAGAAAAATAATTATGTTTTAGCTAGTTTTGATGATTTACTTCTCAAGTTGGATGCTTGGCTTGCATTGAGAGTTGCAGAGAATCCAGAGAAGGAATGCTTGTAGCTATGGAGCATGGCTTGAGTTGCTTCTTCCTTGCTAAAAAATTGAAAGCAAAAGCAAATTATATATATCAAGAAGAAATTAAGTCTGCATGCAGAAGGGAAAAAAAAGAAAAAGAAAAGTGGAGATGGATGGACCTGTGGAAGACGGTGGAAAGGAGGTGAAGGTGATGGTGGGATGTGAGGGAATGATGGGCGTGGCGGACGTGCCCTAGATAGACAATGTAAACCTGAGATGCAAAAATCATAAGAGTGAGCATGATGATGATGATTGCATGAGGAGACCAAAAGAGAAGTGAACACTGTAGGTAATGGAATGGAATGGAATTACATACATGAGAAGTGGTGGAAAATGAATGAATGTAAAAAAGCGAAAGTGAGAGAGACAGGCCCCAAAAACACCGCAAAGCAGAAGCCATTGCCTCGATCGATTCACAAAAAGCATGGGAGTTTTGCAGTATATATAAATATAGTTGGCCATGAGAGGAAGATAGCTAGCTAGAGAGCGTGCAGTCCAAGACTTTAATTAATTTCCAACAATTTATAAAATTATATACGTACGTAAATTATTCATCTACTATACTAAGCAGTAATTATCTCTGTATTTCTCTCATTTTTAGATGTGTGAGTAATTTAAATCAAGCTCTTAATTTCATGATATATGTATATCAACATTCAACAGCAAAGATGAGAAAAGTTCATGTGACCTAGCTAGCTTCATCATTTACCTTTTTAGCCATCTTTTCCTCATCACTCTGATTATTAATTAATTGAACAAGGACTGTGGAATCTGAATTACACTCAAAATAATTACTGATTATATATGGTAATAAATACTCTGATCAATGATAAGAAAAACTCAGCAATTATCAGCTCTGGAATCCAAATTATGATAAAGAAAGATTGTACATGTGAATAATTTTCATCTCATTTTAAATGATTATATCGATAAGTATTTAGTCAATGCTATACTTAATTAGGCAATAATCCCACAGGTGAAACCATGAGCTGCAAAGGACATCATCACTCTACTGCATCTAGGAACATCAGAAAAGCAGTATGCACAAATCAACCTATATATTTTTGAATGTTGACAACTTTATTAGTGGATCAAATATTTTAATGGTTAAAAATGATAAAAAGAGGATTTTTAAGTAGGTATAGGCTGTATGAATACATCTGCAAGCAGAATATGAGTGTCCACTTCATGAGGCCATAAGCTAAAGCAGCATTGTATGAATCTCCACGGGCTTTCATCAGCTATACGCGGCTGGTATGTAACATCTCAGTTTAGCTTCTGATCGATTTATAACATGCATGTTCCGTGAAACTCCAAAATCAAGGCATAATAAAGCTGCAGGAGTTTAAGAACATGTTCATAATTGCAACAGCATAACATATATAATGTTCTCTGTGAACAGATCCTCATATATAGTAGCTATATAAACTCACATACAAATTCATGATGTTTTTGTCTACACATAGATATCATTGCCTACTTAGCAGCTATATTTCTCCCAACAAAAGTTGCGTGAATCAAGCGCATTGTATTGCATATAGATGCAAGATTAATTATGATATGAAGAGTCTCAGTCTTGTATTCTTTTACGCTACGCTAATCTTTACCTTCCAAGGTGAATTCACATTATAGTAAGGTTGCAAGTAAGCATTGTGATGCTCCTACCTCACAGCTGTCACTGATGTATGATTGCAGTTTAATACATCATGATTTAAATGAATGTAATTGTGATTAGCCATAAATCAATTTGTCTGTGCAATAATTTTTACTGAAATCCTAAGGTTTGTAGTTTTACTCTGATAATATGGCCTTTTTTTTTTTACTCTGATATTTAATTTGACACAAAATTGATTTGGGCTAATAGTGAAGAAGAAAAGGTTGTAACTTTCAAAAGTTAACCAGTAAACTTTTTTCCTCTAATATTGTTGCGCTTTGTGTGGCTGGCACATTAACCTAGAATTTTTAGTATATATGATGATAGGCAATCGTTTTCATTGATAATTAGCAGCATATAAATCTTGATAATTAATTATTTTAGCATTCATGGGTTTCATGTTTAGTAGAAGTTAATTAACTGCTGCAAAGCATGATATAAGTGATCATATCTAATGTAAGGAACCTCAAGAATCCAAATCATATATGCTTTGCATGGCAACCTCATTGAAAAAGAGTTTGTTTCAGAAATAAATGGAATGTTTTTTTGGTAAGAATTTGTCTCATGTGAAGCTTGAGCTCAGATTTCACGGAAAATCTTAGTTTGCAGCCTTGTTTTGTTAGGATAAGTGCAATACACCCATACAACCCACAAGCAGCTTGATCAAGTCATGCTTTTTGACATTCTTTCAACCTAGCTAGAGGCTACAAGGATAACACTTGGAAGGTTTCTTTTTCTTCAATAGAGAAACTCGCATAGTTGGCATAATTACTGGAGCTAGTAGACTTTTAATTTGCTACTGATTTTTTACCTTTTTGAGAATAAGAGTTCTTGGAAAAACACAATCTATCCATGATTTACTACTATAAGATATGCAGTAAAACCACGTACATTCTAGTTACAATCAATTTTATATATCTTCATGAGTTAATTTATACCATGATATGATTAATCCCGAGTCATCGATCATATATATTTTCTTAATAATACGAATTAATCATCAGCCCGATGATTATGCTGACTAAAATTTTTGTTTTTAGTTTTTTTTCCTTTTCTTGATAATGTCTGCTCACTTATACTGCTCCTCTGAGCTCAATTGAGAAATGAAGCAGGAGCCACTATATTGTCAAATTTAAGAAAAAGTCCGTCGCATTTATATATATAGGGAGATTTTCTTTTTGCATTCTAATGGGGTTCATCATCTTTAGCCTTTAAGTGAAATTAATTCAATGCTTAATTGGGCATCACAAATCTTGTAAAAGAGTAGGAGAGGTCAAAGTAGCTAGTGTGACCGAGAATTATAAGACATCTGAGTGGGTGTATGTGTTTTATTAATGTATATATTATTTTTTTTTTAAAAAAAAAAGAAAGAAAGAGAGAGTGGGAGAGAGAAGACACAACAAAAATAAACAATAATCTCAGAATGCAAGTATTAATTGCATCTTCATTAATTTTGTGTAATTGTTTAACAAGTGGAGTACTCTATTAAAAGTTTCAAGGGAATTTGATTTTGCAAGTAAGAGCGGTATAATTACCTTACAGATATGGAATGAAATGAAAGATGTCATGCACTGCACACTGCACATGCAAGAGAGAGAGATAGAGAGGAGTGGTGAAAATTGAATTGTATCGCAAAGCGCACTAACCAAATTAATTCCTCTTAATTAGGCTTGAAAAGAAAATTCAAATTCAACCATATAATAAAGAATGAAGTATATATGCTACTACTATACCCGCAGCCTCAGCCTAAACCAACAAGACTATGAATATGATGACCTCATCATTCTCTTTTGCCATCAGCTACTACTCAATATTTTCCTTCATTAATCTCTCTCTCTCTCAGAGTCTTTTCAAATCCGGTTTCTTTGCCTTTTCGTTTTGAGGCTATGTGGCTGCAGGACCCTTCCTGTGGAGCTGTTATTGAAGAAGCATGGCATTCCTCTCCAGAGTGTCGATCCCCTGCTGCTCTGTCTTCTAGACTCAAGTCTGCTGGAGTCATTCTTAAGAAATGGGAAAGGGATGAGTTTGGTTTTGTTGGAAAACAGATTGAAGATTTGCATCATCATCTCAACAAGCTCCAAGCTGATACCGCCTCAGTTGAGATTGTGGGGGCAAATTAAAGCAAAAGAGCTTGAACTCAAAAGCCTTCTGAAGAAGGAAGAATCTATGTGGAAACAACGGTCCCGGGCTCTTTGGCTTGCTGAAGGGGATAAGAACACAAGTTTTTTTCACCGAACTGCATCAGGTAGACAACGGCGAAATCGTATCTCCTCGGTTCAAGACTCCAACGGAATTTGGCAAACCGATGAGGCTGCGGTGGAATCAACTTTTACCAACTATTTCATGGCCATTTTCCAATCTGAACCAACTGAGAGACAGGAGGAGGTGCTTAATGCAATCCAACCTAAAGTGACAACCTCCATGAATCACACGCTTGATGCTGAATTTGTGGAGGAAGAGATTGTCTTTGCTCTTAAACAAATGCAGCCTCTTAAGGCTCCGGGCCCTGATGGCTTCCCAGTGATCTTCTACACCAAATTTTGGCCCATCAACAAATCTGATCTTCTTCGTGTCACCCTTGATATCCTCAACAATGGTGTCTCACCAAAACCTTTCAACCACACCAACATCGTCCTCATTCCAAAAAAAAATTCCCCTTCTCTACCCCTTGACTACCGCCCAATAAGCCTTTGTAATGTCACCATCAAAATTGTCACCAAATGTATTGCAAATCGGCTTAAGCCTTTCCTTCCCCAACTCATTAGCCAAGCCCAATCTGCCTTTGTTCCAGGCCGTCTCATTACTGATAATGCCCTTCTTGCCTTCGAGCTTTTCCACTCCATGAAAATTAACAACTCCCGGCGATCCTCTTGCTTTGCTCTAAAACTTGACATGTCCAAGGCCTACGATAGAGTCGAGTGGAGCTTTCTGTTGAGCGTTCTTTCTCGCCTTGGATTCAGCAGTAAGTTTGTTGACACCATTATGAGATGTATCACCTCTGTCTCCTACTCAATCCTTGTCAATGGGAAGCCTTCCAGGCCTTTCACACCATCCCGAGGTCTCCGATAAGGAGATCCACTTTCACCCTATTTGTTCTTGTTCTGTGCTGAAGCTTTCTCTAGCCTTATCTACCAAGCTGAGAGGAATGATCTAATCCACGGGGCCAGAATCTGTAGATACGCACCATCCATCACGCATCTCTTCTTTGCTGATGACAGCCTTATTTTTGGAAGAGCTTCAGAGGCGGAAATCTTCAGGGTTAAAAATATCATTGATCTGTATTCTTGCGCATCTGGGCAACGAGTTAATTTTGATAAATCCGAAGTGTCATTTAGCCGATGTGTCCCTGAAGCTGATTGCTCCAACCTTGGTACAATTTGGGGTGTTCCAGTCGTTCCAAAGCACTCTAAATATCTCGGGCTTCCAGCTTCGATCGGTAGATCAAAGAAAGAGATTTTCCAAACTATTGAAGACCGAGTGCAGAAGAAGCTTAAGAGCTGGAAAACCAAAACCCTTTCCCAGGCGGGTAAAATGATTCTCATTAAGGCTGTTGCGCAGTCCATCCCCTCTTATGCCATGAGTTGCTTTATGCTCCCTCATTCAGTTCTCCGTCGGATTGATCAAATTGTTGCTAATTTTTGGTGGGGCCAGAAACATGACGAACGAAGGATTCATTGGAGCTCCTGGGATGTTCTCTGCTCTCATAAGGACCTTGGTGGAGTTGCCTTTCGGAATCTTGAATGTTTTAACCGCGCTCTGCTGGCGAAACAAGGATGGCGGATCCTTAATTCGCCTGAGTCTCTCTTGGCAACTTGTCTTAAATTGAGATACTTCCCTCGGAATTCTTTCTTGGATGCTGGGGTGGGGCACAGACCGAGCTATGCCTGGAGAAGTATTTTGGAAGGGCGTGTCATCCTCAAAGAGGGTGCCCGATGGCAAGTGCGAAGTGGACATGGGATCCGGATTTGGGAAGATGTTTGGATCCCAGATCTCATACCTCCAACACCCCCTCCCCCGTCATCTTCTGTTTTGCAGGATTCTTTTTTGGTCCGTGACTTGATGGACGATAATGGAACTCGCTGGAACCGCCCTCTTATTCGCTCATTGTTCGCGCCTTCTTCGGCTAGCCGCATCTTTTCCATTCCCATCAGCCTCACTCATCAAGATGATTGTTTGCTCTGGTCTTTTACTAAAGATGGACTCTTTTCTGTCAAGTCCGGCTATTGGGTGGCGAAGAAACTTAAAGATGCCGCGTCATCGAATCCTTCTTCGTCTTCCAATAGTTTGGACCTTTGGAAATGGTTTTGGAAGCTGAATATTCCTCCAAAAATTAAATTCTTTGTTTGGCGTTGTATAAGGGGTACTCTTCCGACTAAAAGGAATCTTGTCGCTCGTAGAATGGTTATCAACCCAACTTGTGCTCGTTGTGGAATTGTGGTTGAAACTGCTGAACATGTGTTGCGAGATTGCTGCTGGAGCTCCTTCTTTTGGAATGCTTGCCCACTTCGAATCTCTGAGGTCCATCGTCATCAACATCTCTCCATTCAAGATTGGATCCTCTATATTATTGAAGGCAAATCAGCAGAGTTTGTTGAGTTCTTTGTGACCCTGCTTTGGATGAATTGGAAGTCCCGCAATCTTCTGGAATTCCAAGGCCGCTCCCTCCTCCACCAGGTCTGTTTTGATGTTGCGTTTGGTTTGATTGCTGATTTTCATTACTCTCCTTCACCTACTACCTCGCCTCCTGGGGTTCCTTCCTCACACTCCTCTTGGGTTCCACCGCCGGTTGGTTGGCTTAAATTCAATTTGGATGCTTCTGTTGGACCTCACGGTGGTGTTGGTCCTGGCGGTGTCGTGCGCGATCATGAGGGCACACCACTTCGGCTTTTCTCTGAACCAGCACAACGGTGTGACAGCATTGAGCTCGCTGAAGCATCAGCATGTCTTCGCGGTATTCTTGTGGCGCGTGAAGGGGGGATCAGGAACGTGATTTTTGAACTTGATAACCACAGTCTTTGTGCCAAACTTCGTCAAGGAATCATCCCGAGGACTCAAGTTGGAACTCTCATCGCGGACATCCTCCACATTTCCATGTCTCTTGCCCATGTTTCCTTTCAGTGGGTTAGGCGAGCACAAAATCGGGTTGCTCACTACCTTGCAAACCGTGCACGGCTCCATGGGTTTTCTTCCTTTGATCCTTCCTGTTTACATACTTTTGTAAAACAGTTGTTAGCAGCAGATGCTGCCCCCCTTTTAATGCAATGAAGTCTTCTTTGTTCTCAAAAAAAAAAAAAAAATCCGGTTTCTTTGTCTTTTTCTATATTTTGGGCTTCATGTTGCTGCTTCTTTTTTTTTTTTTTTTTTTTTTCAAATTTTCTTTTGTCGACCTAGAAAAAAATGTAATCTTGGTAGGTTTTTCAGCCAATTTATAATATTGTTCCTGAATTTGATACTTCAGTACGAATTCTGCCAAAGATTGGTGAAGTTTCATTTCATACCATGAGTATATATTCTCAGCTTCTTTGTTTCAATTTGCATTGCAAGTCTCATAGTTGATATATATGTTCCATTTTGTTTTATCAAGGAAGACACACAGTAAATGTTGATAATTAATTACCCTCCATTATTTAATTTAACTCACAAATAACCACATATTTTTGAGTAACAGTAAATATTGAGCCGTTCCTACTTGGTGGAACTATAACGCTAAGGCTCATAATGGAAACAACCGGGAATTGCTGGTAAATTCAAATTGAGTGCAGAATATAACTAATTAACTATGCATGCTTATAAGATGTTGGAAGTGAAAGTTGATTCATACACATTCTTCTTTCTTCCTTCTTCTTCATCATTCATGTTTCCTTGTTTTACATCTGCCTACCATGAAAATACGCCTTCACAGAGTTTACTTCTACTAATTCTATATATATTTCTAATACGGGAAGGTTGCGCACGCCTAAACGGTTTAGGCGGGTTTTATCCATTAACCCAACCAAAATCCATCTAATATATCCTAATTGTGGATTAATAAACTTTATTTGGGATGGGTGAACCCATTTGGGTATGGATAAAACCCGCCTAAATCGTTTAGGCGTGACTAACGTAAGTTTTTGTCTTCTAATACAACTTGCCTAATTCAATATTTAATAATAGTTCTCCTCTCAACTATTTATCTATACTATTACTAATACAATTGCAAGAAAATAATATCCTATTAATTTGTAGCGCCACTCTTTCTAATATATTATATATCTATAGACAAAAAAAAAATTAAAAAGATTAATACACACTTTGATGTATATAAATCAATTACTATGTTCATTTTCTTCAACCCAATTAATATATATATCAGCTAATTATTGGAAATCAGAATTCCTGTTTTTTGCTGGAATAATTCCTAAAATAAAAAAAATGTGCATTAAATAAGTTAACTTCCTCTGCATAAATTTGTGTGGGGATCATAGAAGTAGATATTGTAGTTGTGGTGAAGTTCTAGAATGTTCCACTCCAATCTGACGGCTCATATGAAATGAAAACTTGAAGAAACGATCTGACCCCTTGATTTCACCGCACCAAACACACTCACCCATCCCCTACTAAAAACCTAATCATCCATCTACCTTCACTCTGCTTCTGGATAAACCCTCCTCTCAACCTTCATCCTCAACGTCGCTTCTCACATCCTCGCTTTGTTATCTTCCTTAATTCTCGGTGAGCTGCTTCACGGGCGCACTGCTTCTCTCCCCATGTTTTCATTTTATTGCGATATCTGTATTTCAATTATGTGTTTATGCATGACTGGGAAACTATCTAAGTTGTATAATCGTATTGCTGTTGTATTTCACGCTGCTTTCCGATGATGAATTTGAGCTGGACATGCTATGATTAGATTAAAGATGTGTTCTTTGTTAAACCATTTTTTTTCTGTAGATTGTTGGGTATTGGTTGGATGGATGTCTTTATTTTAGAGAACCGAAAGCTTGAATCTTGTGTAATCTGCAAGGCGTAGAAACTTCAATGGAGTTGTATTTGTGTACGTGCAGTTGGTTTTTGTATTGGGCGAGTTCTGCCATCTATCCTCTATATTTCGCCTATTGACTCTAAAATTTGTACCGCATTTGCAACGAGTTTTCCTAGAGAGAGAATTAGCGTTTTTCTGTAATTATGTGGACACTATCTTGGATACCCAAATTTGATTGGCCTATTCAAATTCAATTTCATCATTGCCAATATATTGTTATACCTTAGTTTCTGAGATGTTTATTGTTGTCAGCAATTTGTTGCTGATATTAGGTGTGAGGAGTAAATGGCATCGACTTTCGCTGGCCTGTCCTCAGTCAGCTCATTAGCTGCCCCTGGTAGCCGGGATAATAAAGTTTCAGTTTCATCTGGCAAGTTGTCATCTCTTGCTTCTATATCCTCTAGTTCTCTTGGGAGGAGAAAGAATGTGGATTTCCCGAAAGCAAGACCCTCTCAAATTAAAGCAGCTGCAAAGGACTTGTACTTCAACAAGGATGGCTCAGCCATTAAGAGACTGCAGGTACCTATTTGGAACATATGATTACCATGAATGGAGTGACGTTTGTTTTTAATTTGTTTATTGAGGATTGATTTCATTGGTGTCAGGTTGGTGTCAACAAACTTGCAGATCTAGTCGGTGTCACCCTTGGGCCTAAGGGAAGAAATGTTGTTCTTGAAAGCAAGTATGGAGCTCCAAAAATTGTCAATGATGGAGTTACAGTGGCTAGAGAGGTGTGCTGAATAATTGACATCCTGAATTTTATTTTTATGTGTATTTATAGATTAGGCAATCAACATAGAATTGTTAGGATACTGTTTGTCTAGCCAATATAATAAAATAAATATTTGTTGTTTTGGCACCACCACCTCATGATATGTTAATATGATACCTGCAACTTTATTTACTTTCATTTAGGTTGAGTTGGAAGACCCAGTTGAGAACATAGGAGCTAAGTTGGTAAGACAAGCAGCTGCCAAGACTAACGATTTGGCTGGGGATGGGACAACAACATCTGTTGTTCTTGCACAAGGGCTTATTGCTGAAGGTGTTAAGGTATGTGATCCCTTTGGGCTGTTGTCGATGATATTTTACATCCGATGTGTTTATACCCCATGGATTTACCATGCTTTCAGGTAGTAGCAGCTGGTGCAAATCCTGTTCTTATCACTAGAGGAATTGAAAAAACCACCAAGGCGTTGGTTGCTGAACTCAAAGCAATCTCAAAAGAGGTATTCTCATCATTCTTAGGAGTTTATCAAGCTGGGCACCATATAAACTTTCTACTAATTTGAAGTTGATTTCTTACAATGTTATGATGGAATTACATGTGCAAAATTGCAGGTTGAAGATAGCGAACTAGCAGATGTGGCTGCTGTAAGTGCAGGAAACAACTACGAAGTGGGGAATATGATAGCAGAGGCTTTGAGCAAAGTTGGTAGGAAAGGTGTTGTAACTCTTGAAGAGGGCAGAAGTGCAGAAAACAATCTCTATGTTGTTGAAGGCATGCAGTTCGATCGGGGCTACATATCTCCCTATTTTGTGACTGACACTGAGAAAATGGCTGTTGAGTTTGAGAACTGCAAGGTAATCATTTTTACTTGTCCCATCTAATGAAGGCACCTAAACATTTGCTAGAAGCACAGGAAATTTTTTTTCCTTCTAACAAATAGATTTGCTCCTGCAGTTGTTGCTTGTTGACAAGAAAATTAACAATGCAAGAGATCTTATTAATGTCTTGGAAGATGCTATCAGAGGTGGTTATTCTGTTCTAATAATTGCTGAAGATATTGAACAAGAAGCTCTTGGGACTCTTGTTGTGAACAAGCTGAGGGGGTCCTTGAAAGTTGCCGCTCTTAAAGCTCCTGGGTTTGGGGAAAGAAAGAGTCAGTATCTTGATGACATTGCAGTTTTGACCGGAGGTAATTTTTGGCTACACTGGGTTTGTTTCTTTGGTTGTTTGCTCTCTTCTGTTCTAGTTATTTCATTAAAAACATCCCTGTCACCTGCCATGCATGTCCATTATAAAAAGATTTTCCTTGTGTATGCAGGAACTGTGATCAGGGAGGAAGTTGGGCTAACCTTGGACAAGGCCGGCAAAGAAGTTCTGGGCCATGCTGCCAAGGTGGTGTTGACTAAGGATTCTACTACAATAGTTGGAGATGGAAGTACTCAGGATGCTGTTAACAAACGTGTTGCTCAAATTAGAAATCTCATTGAGGTGTGTGACGCATGACTTATTAACATATTGAGGTTGGTCTATGTTTGTACTTTCTATAATGCATCACTTTGAGCAGGCGGCTGATCAAGATTATGAGAAGGAAAAACTAAATGAGAGAATTGCAAAGCTATCAGGAGGTGTTGCTGTTATTCAGGTGATTATTCAGTTTCTTCGTTAGATGTGTTTAGTGTGTAGATTATTCTTTGAATATTTATCTCAACCATTACACCTGAAACCTGAAGGTTGGAGCGCAAACTGAGACAGAGTTGAAGGAAAAGAAGCTTAGAGTAGAAGATGCTCTCAATGCCACTAAGGTTAGTTACAATTATTGTAAGTAATATTCTTCAGTCTCTGATTGAGGTTCGTGATTTAATGAAAATGTTACCGGCCACAGGCTGCTGTTGAGGAAGGGATTGTTGTTGGAGGTGGGTGTACACTATTGAGGCTTGCATCTAAAGTTGATGCTATCAAGGGAACTCTTGAAAATGATGAGGAAAAGGTAATGCCTTATAGATTGCATCCAAAGTCGATGCTGTAGTGTGTTCTTGGAATTGATTCTGGATCATAATGGCTTATTTGATGCGATTGTGTGGTATTCTTAGTTTCTTAAATTTATCTTAATCATTTCAAATTAGCGTTTTCTTTTAGGGAATCTGACAAAACGTGTAATCTGTTTGCAGGTTGGAGCAGACATTGTCAAAAGAGCTCTGAGTTATCCGCTGAAATTGATAGCCAAGAATGCTGGTGTTAATGGCAGTGTAGTCAGTGAAAAGGTGTGTATGGACAAGACATTCAGAAATTATTCTTGGTAGTTCATGTGTTTGGGTATGAAGTAATTTATAACCAATTTTATGTCTGAATTGTTTAATATGAGTAGGTGCTATCAAGCGACAATCCAAAATACGGATACAATGCTGCAACTGGACAGTATGAAGATCTCATGGCTGCTGGAATCATAGATCCCACTAAGGTGAGGTGTTGAGCATCGTAATGGTGAAATCTCAGTTGTCTATGTTTGGTTTGTGATGAAGCTGAAGGATATGGTGTTGTTAGGTGGTGAGATGTTGCTTAGAGCATGCATCTTCGGTGGCAAAGACATTCTTGATGTCGGACTGCGTGGTTGTTGAGATCAAGGAGCCTGAGCCAGTGGTGGCAGGAAACCCGATGGACAACTCGGGTAATCAATACTAGAACTTTTGTGCATTCCATTGTATTTGTATGTGATTTGGATAAGAGGAAGCATGGGTGTCACTGACATTGTGGTTGATGATGACAGGGTATGGTTACTAAGCAAGCAAAATCAACAAGGAGAGGAGAGGCTATTGGTTTTGAGTAGGGAGTAGGATATTATTATAATGATAAATTCCAACAAGTTTAGGTTTGTTACCATTCATAATATTCAAACTAGTGCAGTGCAACAAATGTTTGTAGCTTTGTTGCTCTCTTTGTTTGGATTTTGCAAATTCAAATACAAATCTGATATTCCTATTCAATTCTTAATTCCTATCAGCTTGGGTTACTTGCATTGATCAAATTTATTTTCAAACTAAAAAATTATAATCTCAGACCCCAAAAGTGCCACATGGCTTGGGCATTGTAGAGCCACTACTAGTATGCAGCTTTGATTGTGCCAGATGGATGGAATGAGTTGTACAATCAAGCTGGACTTTTAAGGTCTGGTTAGCTTGAGTTGTCTTGCTATTAGTATTCAGACACTAAGTGTGATTTGGGGCAGATCCAGACCTTGATGGATTCTCCTTTGCCAATTGCAATACAACTAAACTACGTGGAGATATGCTTTGGATTAGGAAACATTTAGAAATTAGGAATCAGCCAGAGTCTTGTAGTGTTCAACATCTTTACCTATGAAATATTTAAATATCAACTTAGTAACTACACACATATATAGTTGACATAATAATAGTGATGAATTAACACTACAAGTATCAAAATAATAGCTTACTAACAAATTAATCAGGCTTTGTGCATTGCATGAGACTTGAAATTATTATGAAGTAATTAGAAATTCAATCACCTGAAATCTGGAAACTCTTGAATCAAAATTGATACTACATATTAAAGGAAGTGGATGTGCTTCACTGTTGGGGAGTCTTGAGCACGGGAAATGCTATAACATCGCGTATGCTGGCAGAGTTGGTCAGCAGCATAACGAGCCTGTCAATGCCGATGCCCTGTAAACACACACTCCCTTCAGCACTACACTAACACCACTACTTCTCTATGCCTAATAATGCATTATCCAAAACACCTTTTCGACTTCAGCTTCTCATTTTGTACATTAGATTATAATACAAAGTCAAGATTCGTACCATTCCAGATGCAGGAGGCATCCCGTACTCCAGAGCTGTTAAAAAATCTTCGTCAAGAGTCACATCATATGCATCATCATCATCGTCTTCATCAGATTTCTTCTTGCTTTTAACTTCTGAAAGCGAAGCTGCATGCTTCTTTTTATGCTGCCTCACTTGCTCTTCCAACCTCTCCCTCTGCAGCCATATCAAATTATGTATTGCTAAAGCACATTCACATCACTACAATCTACAGACCAAATTATTATAGTAATAATAATGACATAATGAGCACCACCATTTCAAAATTCTACATGCTTACCTGATCCAAAGGATCAGTCAATTCAGAAAAAGCGTTAGCCATCTCCCGACCACATACAAACAGCTCAAATCTCTCCGTCAAGCCTGAATGTCTGAAGATCATATCAAGTGTAAATACCCCAAATTATTCTCTGTTTGCTTTTAGATAAACTGACCAATTTAAACACAGACATCACACCACACGACAGTCAAGCTTCAAGGAAATGTTTATAATGCAAACCGAACAAGTATAATTCCCATATTTGCCCAAAGAATTTCCCAGACAACAATTAAAAGAGATGCAAAGTTTACATAAAATGAAGCGGTGAAAGCTTAAGCACCTTCTATGTGGTTTGGCCAGTGGTGATACTTCAAGTGGGTAGTCCAAGACAAAAGTCGGTTGCAATAACTTGGGTTCAACCACCAACTCAAAAACCTGTAAAGCAGAGTCGGTTTAGTAGTCAGAAACTCAATATAAAATATTATGGAACCAAACATAATGGGACATTCTTTACAGTTCCTTCAATATAGCATGAATAGAGTACTCTAAATATCACAAGAATTAATGATCTCCAGTTTGAAAACTAACATATGACCAACCTCATTGAGGAGGTGACCAACAGATGGACATGCTTCTATTGAGTTTTTGTTTTTAATATCACCACCAATGTCTAGGCTTTGCAGAACAACATCTTTTGCAGTGGTAAGATCATCACCAAACTTGGTGAAGTCAATCCCCGTCGCTTCTTTCACAAGATTGTGCATTGTCTCCCTCCTCCAAGGTCTTTCCAAGCTTATCTCTTCACCCTACATCCAAATTGAGGAGTCAGTCATTCGACTACAAAGAAGAATCCAGGTGATATTTCTTTAGGAAACCAGGAAATAAACCTCTTAAGTCAAATTTATCTTCAGATTCAAATTAGAAAGCCAAGGGAAAATTACACCCTAAGTGAACAAAATGTTCTGGTATAGATGCAAGGAAAAGAATAAACACAAAAGCAGAAAGAAATGGAAATGGAAATGGAAATGGAAATAGCAACAGTTTACCTGATAATCAATGGTAAGTTTCCCATTGACTGCAAGAGCACAACATGTTACGATTTCTTCTGCCATATTCATCATGTTTTCATAGTCTGAATATGCCTCATACATCTATTTGTCATCCAAAAACCACAACAAAATTACTCATCTTTCCATCGGACATTAAATATCAGCAATGAAATTGGAAATCTAGTACAGTTGAAACAGAAAGACCCATGAGCAGTTGACCAGATAAGTTTTTGGAAAATAGAAAATATAGATGCATATTTGAGGAATTATTTACCTCGATGGTGGTGAATTCAGGATTATGACGAGTAGAAAGGCCTTCATTTCGGAAAATCCTTCCTATCTCGTATACCTTTTCGAATCCACCAACCTGTAAATCACAATCAAAGATGCTTGTGAAGTGGCATTGTTGTGATGACTAAGAAGATCATAAGCAATGGGGACAAAACAAAAGCACTGAAGACAGTAGGAAGACACTGAGAACTTCATCAATATCTTCTGAAATATTACAGTAGTGATTGCAAATTATTTATCGAATAGATTCGTACAAGTGAAGAGAAACAAACCTCACCAGCATTCTCTTCAAATGGAGTTCCGTTGCAATGCGCAGATAAAGATCTTGGCCAAGAGAGTTATGGTATGTAATGAATGGTCTAGCTTCAGCTCCACCAGCGGCACCCTATTAGTCAAAATTATCAAATAAATAAAGTGAAGAATTTTGGCTAAACATGTACAATACATTCAGTGATGTGCTACACCAATTTTTCTTTCTACTCTAAATCATCTTGATAAAAGATTAAAATATAAAGAAAGAAAGAATGAATGAATGAAAATGAGGAAGTTACTAGGAGTATAAATCATGTAGACTTAATAGGGAAAAAAATGGGGAAAGGGAGAGGAAGAAAGAAGAATCCGAGTACAGAAATTTTAAAAATATGAAAGGAAAATGATCCTGGTTTTGGTTTAAACTTCAATTAATATCTAATGCCTTCCGGGAATATTTGTGTTTATAACCACTACTGTGAAAAACTATTGATACCTGAAGAACTGGAGTTTCAACTTCAATAAAACCAGCAGATTCCACTGTTTTCCGTATTTCTGATATTATCTACTCAGGAAAGGCAAAATTAAGCACCTCATCGGGTGGCATTAGAAAAGGTGCAAGATGAAGAGCATAAATGTAAAGATAACCTTGGCTCTTTTCCTAAATACGTCAGCTACCTCAGGATTGGCAATCATATCGACATATCTACAGGAAAAGATAGCAGGAAAAACTATCGATAAGAAAATACTCATCAACCATCATTAGGGCTAGACATAGCCATCCTGCTACAAAGATAAGAGGTTCCAAGGACTATGAATGTAGAACCAGCTTCACAAGAAGAAAGAATAATAGGGGGAAATTACCAAGGTAGTATTCCTTTACATTGTAAATACATAAGTAGAGAAACACGTGAAAGATATAATTTTGACAGGGACTCTAAATCAAAAATAGTTCGATGAGTTGTGCGAACAAACATAATGGATAATAATAGTGACTGCAAGCTTTAAGCCGCCTGAATGGACAAAAACAGAGAAAGAGTCAGTCACACCTTTGGCGATAGCGCTTGTCTATGTCTGTCAGGCCATGAAACTTATCAGGCAAAGGAAGCAAGGATTTTGTAAGAATTGAGAAAGAGGTCACACAAACAGACAACTCCCCTGCCAAAAGCGAGCATGAAATATATTAATTATCTACCATAGATGGGCAAGTTAATGAGATCAAATAAATACTCTTATTTATGTTCAGTAGAGAAGGAAATCAAGTACAAGAGCAAGCTTCATGCCTTGAAGTGCTTTCTTAACAATTTTCCTTTACTAACTTAAGTAGGTTGTGCATTTGTTGACCATATACAATACGATAGGGGAAAGGAAATTGTAATTACTCCGTGACATAGATAAAGCAGCCTATTGGATCTATAGTTCTCAGCATATAACTTTGAACGGTTACACAAGAATTTTCAACGGAAAGCTTGGACTGTATAGTTTGTGTCTTTGTTGGAAAACATCACCAACAGTTCTGACTAATGAGAAATAGGGTACAATTAAAATAAATTAGCATTTTGGTAGACAAGGATCTCCGTCCAAATACATATATGTGTGTATCAAGAGTTCAGGACAGAGTAAGCTCAAAAAAAAAAAAAAAAAAACCTCACTTCACATAACTTACACCATAAACATCATAAAATCTTAGATCATACATCACACAAAAGGTTAACAAGTTTCCATGTGTAATTTCAAAGCCAATCTAATACAATGGATCATGAAAACATAAGAAAATGGAGACTTTTTGTTCTTTCTACCAAAAGCCAACTTGCACAGACAAGATAATTTATTAAGAAAGAGAGATATGAAAAGATGAAAACAGACCAATTAGTACATCAAGAAAATTTCTCCAAGAGCAGGAAAAAATAGAATGGAGAGACTTAGAAAAACATACCTTTTTCAGTGCGCTTAATTGAACCTTCTGCTCCCAAAATATCACCTATATCAATTAATGTCTTCAGATGTTCAAATTGATCATCCAGTAGTCTTTCCTTCTCACAGAAGAGCTAAAAGGGAAAAAAAATATTTCACTTAACTGCATTTGGAAAACTTCTTACACTAGTTGTGTGAAATAACTCGAACATCAAACATTGAGAGATGAGACTAACATAATAATTATATCCAACATCTGCATAGCAGCAAACTTTATGTTTCAGGGAAAATTGCAAATAAGCAGAGCTCCTATTGGCTCTTGAAGCACATTACATAACAATATAATCAACCGACTATATTCAGGCAACACGACAGAAGATTTTTTTTATTACTGCTTTTATATCAACTATAACTGAAATCTTTTTTCTTTTTAATTATACTTCTACAAACAATACTACTTTTGTTTTTCATCTGAACAAAATATTCTCTCTCTTAACATACTGAACATGAGGATGCTGCAAAAGATTGAGCTTTCAAAAATGATCCATACCATCAATGAAGAAATATACAATGATTGCATTGAATTGCATTAGCGATAGATCAAGCAATTAGCAATTCTATAAAGATATTCAATATTAATTCTTAAAGATTATGACAATTCATGACTATCACCCACCCCTCTTTTCACTTTCACTAATTAATGTTTAAAATGTAATTCACAGCAAGGTACACAAAAAAAAAAATTATTCTAGAATTTCACGTAAAGATTCACACATTGCTCAATTCTCTGCAAAAACTGCAAGTAGTAGTTTGCTACAGTTGAATCATATACATCTCACATATCAGTTAACTCGACACCGTGCAAACCTGGATTGTTCCTGATTCATCCCTCAAAGTTAAAAATGCAAGCTTTCCAAAAGCTCTTCGAGCAACAATGCGTCCAGCAATAGATACACGATCACTTTCACCAGCTGCCTCTTCACCATTCTGTAGGTCCCTGTAGATCTCTTGAAGCTGATTTGCTGTATGAGTACGTTCCCATTTATAAGCATAGGCATCGAAACCCTTGCTCCTTAGCTCTTGCACCTGTGGATACAAAGTAATGAAAACAGAAAAAGCTAATCAGCACATTCATAAAATAATCTTCTGTTCTCTCGTTTTCTCCAACCATTTGCAGCAAAGAGGTTTCCTTATATGCACACACACATATACAAACAAGTGAACAATTATATCGCTAATGTGAGATAAAGGGTCCCCTTTGGCTAGTCACCGTTCACAATTCAGCATTGTCTAACAAAGTTGTTTAATAGTCCGAATCAAAATTAAGTTGCATTAATCCTCGATACAATAAAACAATCTGAAACTCTCAAATTTCGAGCAACCAACATAAACCTCGCGGAATTATCTACATTGCAAACCATCAGCAAGCTAAAGTTTGTACCTTTTTAATCCGGATCGCACGAACGGCCTCTCTGTCGGACGTGGAAGTCTGAGACGAAGGCCTGCGGCTGCGACCACCAGAAACGGCGGCGGCGGCTGGTGAGGAAGAGGAAGAGCAGCGGATGGTGGAAATTGGTCGGAGCTTTCCAAATATGAATTGGGTTTGTTTGGGTTTAGGAAAGGCGGCAAGTTGCAACAGCACCTGCTTCAGTCTGATAGGGTGCAGGGCGGCCGCCATTTTCGATTTCCTCCGCTGCTTCTCTCTGTCAGTGTGTTATCTGAACGAACGTTTCCTTCTTTTTCTTTAATTAACTGGATATAGATTATAGACCCTTCAAAAGATAATTTTTCGTGTTTAACAAGTATAATTAAATTTATAAGAAATATTGAATATGATATAAAACAATAAATATATAATCCATTAAAAATTTCTTTAAGCAATTTCTTAAAAAGGTTAAATCTTAAAATAAATTTATATATACTTTAAGAGGAGAATCTCTCGCAATCGATAATCAAATTAATAATTTCATAACTGAATCAAACCACTCGAATTTCAGTAGTTCGATTCGGTTCATACTCACCCCTACTTGAAACATAGGGGCACATAAGAATTGTAGTGACAAAACTGTCAAATAATTTTTTTATGTTGGATTGATAAATATTTTATTTTTGCTTTTAAATACAGTTTGTATTTTCGTTGTACGATGACATGTCTTCCTATATCACCTCGTCTAATCGTCCATGGATCTCGACCCCGTGTTTGATTTTTTTTTTTGAAGTGGTCGAGGGTCACCATCCGGAGAGGGTGAAGCGACAATATGGCCGCATCCAGGACATCCCAGATTCAAAGCTGCTCATTCACAATCATGAACTCACAAGACTTCATGACTTAAAAAGGACATGACAAGTGTCTGATTGGCATGTGAATCACTGTGAGCACATTCAACTATGGGAACTCCGTGATCGTAAAAGAGTTCACCTTGGGAAAACCCCCATTGTGGATGGAGAACCCACAGTGAATGATGATTATCTTCCCTGGTTCTTAAAAAGAACTGTGAAGTTTCTGGGTTTAGGGTATATAATTCATGTACCAAATCATTGGGATTCTCCCGTTGATAAAGACAAGCATCTACGACATGAGAGCACGGAAATCACTTTGTTTACCACACACCACAAGCACAACTCCTATCACGATAGCAGAGCTCGAAAGTCATTGTACATTGACCTCGACCACTCAGATATGTTGTGGCGTTGTAGATCTGATTTACACGATCCGTACGAATCAAACATGTTTAGGGGCTTCAGCTCTAATCTCCATAAATTTATCATGGTGATAGGTGGAAAGGAAGATATCACACTTTGTGATATCATCTTGAGCAACATCAAAGATTTGTGCTGTTTTGAGAAGGGTTGAATTGACCAATGATTTGATAGGTAAAAACCGTATACCTTTGAGAGTATTGTTGTGACTCTCGAAGACATTGGTCGTTGTATTGCCTCAACGATGACCCCCATCCTTGTAAAGGGTCCACTTCTGCTCTAGTATTGCCTGAAGCCATTCACATGCACCGGGGCTCCGTGCGTATAGATCTGCCCGCGCCTGATTGTAGTCATCTTCCGACAAGACTTCACCGATCTTAAAGCAGATGTGCTTGATACCAGGTCCCTTGAGTTTCTCCATCAAGTTGGTGCGAACATGGCGAAGGCAGTATCGATGACATCCAACTCCACGAAATTGTGCAATATGTGCACGCCATGCAGCAAGAAGTCCAGCATTGCGATCAGATATAATGCACACTGGCCGATCTTCGAGAACATTGAGGCAGAGGTGCTTCAAAAACCAAGTCTAGCTATGGGTGAACTCTTCATCCACGAGGGCATATGCTAGTGGCAATATATTGTTGTTTGCAGTTTTCGTAACTGCTATTAGAAACTTGCCCTTGTAGGAGCCACAAAGGTGTGTCACATCTACCATGACGACTGAAAATGTGTGCTGAAAAGCTTGCACACAAGGACCAAATGCCCAAAATACATATCAAAACGTCCGGCGTGACTCATTCTTCTCTTTTTACCAAACTTCCACACCACCTTGGTATTTGGATTACGTTGCACGAGTAGCTCCATGTATCCGAGCAAATTGCGGATATTCTTCTCCCAGTCGCCGTACAAGTACTCCAACGCCTTTTTCCGTCCGTGCCAAGCCTTCTTGTAGGACACATCCACGTTAAAGGCATCATGAACATTCACTCGGATGTTCGCAACCTTGTACTCCAAATCTTGGTCAATATGACCCAATATAAAAAATGATATCATTTCGCCCGTGACATTTCGCCCATGTTGCCTCGAGTTACTTCCGGAGCAGTTGTGTCTGGATACCCAGTGAGTTAGTCTCCAACCACAACTAGGCCCCGAATCGACGACCTGAGCTCTCCATTGGCATGGAGGGCCTCATTGAAGATTCAGATCATCTTTGGTGTCGCAGTAAACATCCCATATTTTTTTGGTGCTCTTTTTTAGTCGATATGCGACACCCTGATTAAGAGACCAAAGAGTGACGACTCGCTTGATGTCAAACTTGGAGGCGAAATACATACCAGTTGCAATGTTATGCATATCACCATTCCACATTACTAGCTCATCATTAAAACGATCCGTATCATTAGGATTGGCATGTCCGATGTCTGTGTAGACATGCCTCACTCTTAACCCTTTTGACGCTGATATGTCATTATCATCTTCATAATCATTATCCGTCTCTGACATTGGTTCACCATCCATGTTGCCCTCGTTGTCGGAGGAATTCTGATCACTTGTCGTTTCATTTTGTGCGAGAGTACTTCCACTCACCACAAAACGACGCTTAATATGTTTAGACGGGAGTAGATTGATATACGCATATAAAATATGCATGTTGCTGTAATCATTAAGATCGATAGCACCATACTGGGGAGCGTAAAAAAAGAACAAATTTAATTGCAACTCCCACTGGTTACTATCCCAACAAGTAACTTCAAATATTTTGTGAAGCAGTTGACGTTGATACAACGATCCTGAAATTTCAAGTGAAAAATCAGGATTTTGACTATCATTGCTCACCCCAAAAAACATTAAAAGGATTCATTTTGTGAGAAAGAAAATTGAATAAGAGATTGGAAAAAGAAAATGAAAAGTTAGAGTAAGAAAATTTATCGTTTGTGAGTAAGAATAATAAAACTCTCATGCCTTTAGTAGGCAAAATAGTTCTTGCATTTCACATTGCATTATTACCTCTACAACATATCCGTAAAAATAAGAAAAAAGCATTCAAAGGCTGTACTATAATTATTCTCATGTACGGAATTTTCTATAAAATTTGGACTTCTTAAAAACCGTCTAAGTTATAGACGTTTTCACTACGAACAAAATTGAAAATTTTTAAAACAGTCTATAACATACATATTTTTGCTATATATATATATATATATATTTTTGAACCATTACAGAAACCATCTATGTTCAAAATTGTAATTTTATGAAACCGTCTATAACATAGACGGTTGTTATAGACGGTTTTGTTATTTTTTTTCGAAACTTTAAAAAAATCGTCTATGTTATAAATGGTTTCACTACATACAACATTGAAATTTTTAAAACCGTCTATAACATAGACGGTTTGATTTTAATTTTTTTTTTCTGAAATTTTAAATAAACCGTTTATGCTATAGACGATTTAATTTAAATTATTTTTTCGATAATTTTAGAAACGGTCTATGTTATAGATGATTAAAAAACCGTCTTTATCATAGACGATTTTAAAATAATTTTTATTATTTTTTAGAATTTTGTTACAATTTTCTTTTTAATTTTTATGAAATATGTTTTAAAATTCATCAGTCATGAATTTGAATCTTAATTATCAATCTACAAGCCCTTGAACAACATCGTAACACTAACTGCAGTTACTCCTACAAAATACCCCAGCCCAAACGGTACACGATACCAAAAACTCTTCTCTTCCTCCGCCGGAGGAGGACCCATCTCCACCGGCGTGCAACTCCTATTCAACACATACCCACACAGCTTTGGATTCCCTGCAAAAGAAGCAGCGCTGAACGTCTCAAACTGTCCCCCCCTCGGAATCTCTCCTTCGAGATCATTATCTGCTACGCTGAATGCAGACAAGAAATGGAGCTTCGTAAACGATTCCGGTATCTGCCCAGATAGATGGTTCCCCGACATATCCAATCTCTCCAAGTTCGTCAGACCCGACAGCTGATCTGGGATGCTTCCCATGAAGTTGTTGTGATTGAGGTCTAATATATGCAGGAGCTTCAATTCCCCGATTTCCGCAGGAATGCTGCCGCTGAGGCTGTTGTTGCCGAGCTTGAGGCCTCGCGGCAAGTTAAAGAGGCGATTGTATTGAAGGCTGTCGAACAAGAAAGGCAATGCTAGATGGCTCAAGTCTGTGCTGCTATTGTCGGAGATTAACGCCGGCATCCGCCCGATCTCGCGTGGGACATGTCCAGACAGCGAGTTTTGAGTTAGGTTTAGGACGAACAAGCTGGGCATTGATCCTAACCACGTCGGGATTGGACCTGAAATCTTGTTGTAAGAGAGGTTTAAGACTTTGAGTTTCTTGAGTTTTTGTATCCAAGTTGGTATCTGGCCTTTGAGTCTGCAGCCTCCCAGAGTAAGAATCTGAAGATTCTTGAAGTTGTTTAGGTGCAGTAGGTCGTTGTCGTCCGGCATTCTCTCGTCGTGGAAGCATCTTGAGAGGAAGAGGACTGCAAGATAGTCGCAGTGCCTAAGAATCTTGAGCGCTCCGACGACGTTGGATAGGTAGTTGTCTGAGAGAGAGAGGTGGGCTAGAGATGTTAGAGAAGCCATGCAAGGTGGGACTTCACCAACAAGCTGGTTGTAGGCCAGGCGGACTGCGGTGAGGGACCTGCACAAGCAGAGACTATCTGGAATGTTTCCCACGAAGCTATTGTTGCCCAAGTCAATAGCTTGTAAACGTGGGAGTTTGGAGAAATCGAGAGTGGAGATTTGGCCTCCGAAAAGGTTGTTCCGGAGGAGGAGAGTTGTGAGATTGGAGCAGTCTGTCAAGGAGGGAGGCAGAGAGCCATTGAGGTTGTTGGAGTGGAGTTGAAGTTGCTCCAAATTGGAGAGAAGCCCAATATTAGAAGGTAGCTCACCATTCAAATAATTGACATGGAGCTCTAAGATGATGAGGTTGGAGAGGTTAGAAATGGTGTTGGGGATGGGGCCAGTGAGTTGATTGTTAGGCAAAGAGATTTCCTTCAATGTTGTAACATTGGAGAGGTCGTAGGGCAGTGATCCAGAGAGGGAGTTGAATCCAGCTCGGAAAATCTGGAGGTGGAGACATTGGCCTAGACCAGGAGATATATCACCAGTGAACTTATTCATGGAGAAATCCAAGATTTGCAAGAGTTGGGAGACGTGGCAAATGGATGAAGGAATGGAGCCAGTGAAGGAGTTGTTGCTGATGTTTAGGGTGATCAAGTTGGAAGCTTGTTGAAGAAATAAGGGGTGGATAGAAGCGTTGAAACGGTTGCTGGATAGGTCTAATGTTTTGATGGAGAGAGGCAGGGTATGGGTATGATGAAGTGGACCAGATAGAGAGTTGAAGCTCAAGTCGAGTGTTTGGAGATGACTGAATATGAAAGGGAAAGGGAAAGGGAAAGGGCCGGAGAAATGATTGTGGGAGAGATTAATGTGGGCAAGAAAGGGGAGGTTTGTAAGGAGGGAGGGAGTGATGGTGCCGGAGAGATGGCTGTGGGGCAGCCATAGATGAGTGACACGGCTGTGGGTGGTGCAGGAGATGCCCTGCCATTGGCAGCAGTTGGTGGATGGAGACCAGTCGAGAGCAGCAGGGGAAGGGGAAGAGGAGATGTTGTGGTAGAATGATAGGAGGAAGTCTTGCTCGGATTGGTTGCAGCTTTCTGAAGGTGAAGAGAGGAAGAAGGTGAGAGTGATGATGAACATGAGCATCCATTGAGTTTGAGCCATCTTCTTGATTGCTTCTCCACCAGCTCAGTCCAGCCCATCCCATCCCTTTATATTACGATTGGCGAGAGAGAGAGAGAGAGAGAGAGAATTTTGGAAATACTCGCAAGACTTGAAGATGGAAAGTAATGGACCCAAGTCTTGAAATATGATGATTCCTTGATAAAGAGGGAAATGGGATTGCGCCAAAAACTAATTTGACTCATACATTGCATTAATGCAACTGCTGAATCCACTTGTGCCTTTATATGGAACAGGAAGCGTAGAATGTAGACTTTCTTCCCTTAGTAGACAAAAAAAAGAAAAGAACATTGGATTGGACTATATTTTTAATATTAGCAGTGGAATGGATAATTATCTATCTATATATTAATATATATGGAAATGGAAATGGAATGGAAGTTGTCTATGCTTGACCTTTGATTGACAAGGGGGATCGAAGTTGAGAGACGAAATTAGAAAATATAGAAATGTACAGTTACAAAAGGAAAGAATAGTAGGGAACAAGAAATGAGGAAATTAAATAGTTTCATTCTTTCCCATCATGTATAAATAATTACAATCTATCTATCTTGTGTTTATTTAAAAATTAAAATGGGAGATTCCTTTTCAATTAACTTATTGTTTGGCTTATATTAACAACACACTAGTTGACTGCGTCAAACACTGATCCATATATTTTTATTATAAAAATTATTTGTATTATACTTCCAAGTGTGAAAACAGATATACCTTCATGATATTTCTTCCCAATGCCCCAATTTTATTTACATCAACTACCATCCATTTCATTTGTGTGTTACGAGGTTGGATTGGATTGTCCATTTTTTATTTGAACTATAATAATTTCATAAATGTGAATCAATGAGAAAATTGAAAGAGCATAATAATTTATTAATATATGAATCAATTTTAATAACGCGTCTTGACAATGGGAAAACTAACGATTGTGGTCTGTTTTTCTATTTCCTGTAGTGATTGACGTGCCTCATCATCACTCGATCATGAGATTATTCACTATTCACTGTGCTTATTTTGGTTTAATTGGAAGTTCAATGCTTCCATCTTAGCTTTGAGGCTACATGATATGTTCCCAAATAAAAGCACTAAATCATTTAATGTTATAATCTGATATTGTTCTTTACTTTGAATTATTAAAAAGGAAATACGTACGTGCTATCCTCGTATGAATGTTATATGAAATTAATAGTCTTCATGCAGGATGAATGCTTGGCTTAGGGCCCAAAACAGTCTATTTGTTCTGTTTTTGGGAATGGAGCGCCTCTGGTTTTGTAAAACTGCCACCTAACATACTTATCAAATCAATAATTAAATTGGTAGGCCTTGCTTCTTGTGCATAGACTCGAAAATTCGAAATCCTTATCTTATATTTTCTGGTGTAGGTTTTTTTTTTAAGCATATCACTTATGATTTTGACAAGTTTTTACTATTTGTTGGAACCTTTTATACTCTCAGGTTTCAACTGTAATGATTTGAATTCTTACCCAACATTTTTCTGAGCAATAGGTTACTTGTTTTTCCAGGATGAAAATGTAGCTGAAGAAACTGAATCACTATCAAATTGGCAATTTTGTTTAAGTATTAAATAAGTTAATTACGATTGTCAATTTTATTATTAACCACAATTAGCTATTAAACACTAGCTCCGAAATTAACGTGTAAAAATGAAAAGGGCCTATTGTAGCGGGACGGAGGTAGTACAATTTAAGCAACAACTAAAACACAAACCAAAATTCGAACTGAATACAACAAATCCGGCTTTGTAGCACATAAATAAAGCAAACTTCCAATAAGACTCTTGTAGGTAGAAAGATCTATCTTACCGCCTTCTTCATCATTTGATAATTTTTCATTCACTACCAAAGGAGTGCTCACAGGTTTGCATCTTTCCATCTCAAACTTTTTCAAGACCTCCAAAGCATACTTCTCTTGAGAGATAGAAGATTCTATCATTTGATTAATGAATCTCTATACCCAAGAAGAATTTCATTTCTCCCAAATTTGACATTTCAAATTCACTTTTCATCTGCAGCAAAAAGTTTTTCAAAACACTTGAAGCACAATCTGTAACAAACATATCATGAACATACAGAGAAACAAATAGTTGAACTTCATTTTCATGCTTCAATACATAAAAAGTGGCTTCACTTTAACTTCTTACAAAGCCTTTCTGCAGCAAATAAGCATCGATTCTGTTAACCAAGCTCGAGGAGCTTGCTTCACGCCATAAAGAGCTTTGTGAAGCTTGTAAACTTTGTTTTCAGCTCCTAAAATATGAAAACTTTCAGGTTGATAAACATCCTCTTTCAGGATTCCATTTAGAAAAACCGACTTCACATCAAGATAGTGAATTTTCCATCCCATCTTTGTTGCCAAGGCTATTAAAAGCCTTATAGTATCATGTTTTACAACCGGAGCAACAGTTTTAGAGTAATCAACTCCATACTCCTGAAAATAACCTTTAACCACTAATTTGGCTTTAAGTTTGTTTTCAGAACTATCTAGATTAATTTTTAGTCTGTAAACCCACTTAACACCAATTATTTTTCTGGTTTTGAGGTCTATCCACCAGCTCCTAAGTCTCATTTTTATTAATCATTTTCAGCTCCTCCTGCATTGCAGCCCTCCAACTTGCTTATTTAGCAGCTTCATCATAAGTTTTTTGCTCCAGCAATGCAAAATTGCATCTCTCATAAATTTCAGCAAGAGACCGTGTTCCTCTTTGAAGGGATTCGTGAACTGAATCACTAAATCCGTTAACCGAGATCGTTAATTAGAATATCAAAATAAATTGCTATGCCTATGATTATTCCTAGCATGCTCCTATCGACTATGCATTGGGTTGGGTCGGTATACCATACCGGGGTTTTTTTGTCATACCGTATACCTTACCAAAATTTACGGTATGAGAAAAATGATACCGTTACCGTACCGAATGGTTCGATATACCGAACTTCGGTATACCATTTTTTCGGTATGGCATATTTGCATACCTGTACCGTACCATTTTTCGGTATTTTTGGTATACCATACCGTACCGAACGATACCGTTTTATTTTTAAGCATACCGTACCATACCATTTTTGAGATGCATAGTTTTTGTTCAGTGGTTTTATTCGCTCTCTTCTCTCTCTAATTTTGTTTTTGAGATGCACAGTTTAATGTTGTTGCTTCAGAAATCAGAAGAATCAAACCAGCAGTATATTAATTGATATTGAAGATGACAAAACATTCTGATTTCTGAATTAGGGGGAATCGAAGTCCTCATTAGAAGCAGAGGGGACTACACAATATAAAGCCTTATTCAATCTTGAAGATAATAAAAAGATAGAGGAGCAATCGCAGTTCTTACCCGAACAAAATCCACGGTCTGACGGTGACGACTGGACGGGGCAGCGTCGCGTCTCGTGTGCGGCTAGAAGCAGGGCAGACTGGCTGCGTGACGCGTCGCGGTGGCTGGTGGCTGGGGCGGCGTCGCGGTGGCGTGGCGGGGGCTGGGGCGGCGTTGCGGTGGTTGGGGGCTGGGGGAGACGACGGGATTGAATAGATTTAGGTTTGGGATTGAATAGATTTAGGTTTTATTATTTATATTTTAATTAATATGTTATATTTTTAAAAATAGTTTAGATATATTATAATTTTATTATTTATAAGAATGAATTAATTATATTATTAATAATAAAAATTAATAATATATTTTCGGTACGGTATGTACCGGTATACCGTAAATATTGAGATATATATACCGTTACCGTACTGGAAATTCACGGTACGGTATGATACCGTACCGAAAATTCGATAATTTCGGTATTTTTTTGGTACGGTATTTACAATATTTCGATATTTCGGTATTTTTCCCCATCCCTAACTATGCATAAGGGGGTTTGTGCGGAATACCTGGATTGTAGAAACCTGAAGAACGAGTGCACAGAGATTTGATCATGATCTCTTTTCCCGCGCACAAAGATATATTCCTAACAGATGAAAGGAATTAAATCTATGAAAATTAAGATATAATTTTCGAAAACAAGAGGAGAGAAGAAAGAAGACGATCCTCCTGATCTGATCTTCTGATAGTATCCCAACTCCATTCCGAATATCTGGTGAAGATTCCCTTCGGGATTCTTTGCCCGGTTGAGAAGCAGAATTTTCTCCTCGTTTTGTAGATCTAGTCGATCACCACAACTCCCAAAATACTAGTTTGCTGTGCTGCAACATATGATCTTGTGGTGTGTTGTGATCTAAGAAACTGAGGCTTATTTATAGGAAAATACTGGACTTCTATTGAGCCTGAGTTTTCATGGGCCAGACCAGGGACCGGAATGCAAATAGCAAATAAGGCATATCAATTAATTAATTCCCATATTCAACCCAGAATATAATTAATTAATTAATATTGATTCATTCCACTAGAGAATCAATACTGTCCTACTTATTTGCTATCACGTTTTGAGGTACGGGTTGCATGAGCTCGATTTATCCCCACATTTAAGGTTACAGACATTCGTTAATTAATTTAAGCTCTGACAAGCTATTTAATTAATTAACATCTTATATTCCTGAGTCAATCCACTCAAACCTTTTCACTTATGCTTGAACTTAATCAGCCTGCAGGACTTTAGCATAACGAACCTTTTGAACTGCTCAGGGAATGTCACCATCCTATACTGGATGTGGTTACCTAGTTCCAGTACCAGACAGTCATACACAAAATGCTATCACCCAAGACACAGATATACAAGCTCAACTAGAGCTTTTCACTGCAACTCAAAGTGATACACAATCTGCATATACTTCTGTACCTTCATTTAGGTTTAGGATCTCATCAAACCATAGAGATCTAGATTCTTTTAATGTCAGATAAAAGAATCGATATCAAGTTAGGTCCTTATCAATGCGTGCCCCACACCAGCATACCAAGTGTTGTGGGTACAATTATTCAGAATACGGAGCCCCGAGAACGACAAATATGAATTGACATAGAATGATATAAATGACAGAGTATAAAATACAGATGTGATAATTGCTGACTATCGTTAACAAAAAGGTGTATGAAAGATGGAGTGAGAGAGAGAAGAGCCGTCCGTTGCTTGAAGGAGGGCGAGGGTTTTTATAGTAGGAGGGGTCTCCTTAGGGTTTTCGGATTTTCCGCTCCGGTAGTTAGGATGTATCTCCTGGATGATCGGGGCATCTT
>JAPKLW010000516.1:265742-284890 GCA_026898455.1 Plectranthus barbatus
CATCATTTTTAAAAAATTATATAATAGTAGTAATATTATATTACTCCCTCCGTCCCATAACATTAGTCCTGTTTTCCTTTTTCGTCTGTCCCAAACATTAGTCTTGTTTTCCTAAAATGAAAAATTAATACACACTCATTAATAAAATACTAATTTCCTCTATCTCACTCGCATTGGTATATGTGCCGGAATGAAACAAGACTAATGATCCGGGACGGAGGTAGTATTAATTTACCTTAGTAGGGGCACCATTTAAAAAAATATTTGATAAGAAATTTAATATTTAACAAAACTAAGAATATTAAAAAAAAATTTAACCCAATAAAGTTATTTAGCTAAAAATATATTAAAAATAAGATATATTCTAGATATCAATTGAGATATTAAATTTATATTTTTCCTAACCTAACACGCCTACCAAAACTTTGATCTCTCTTCTAGAATACAAAGCGATTGTTGTCTCTTCACTTTTCCATTGTTTTTCTATTTCTCTTATCTCTTTTTATTTTTTAATATCATACAAATTACAAACAAATTTTAGTAAATAACAACTAACAACAAGTTGATAATTTTTTTTGTTAAACAAATATTGTTTATGATGTGAATTATTTTTTTTATCGTAATATTGTGCAATTCTTTTTAAATCCTATCAGATTTTTCTTGCTGCATTTACGTGATTTCCTAGATCTTTTATTTGAATTTTTTGTTAGATTTTTAAAAAAATTTCCATAGTGGTTTTAGATTTTAATTTGTTTGATTTTATTTATTTTGTTAATATGTTAATCGTAATTTTTGAGTTAGTAAACATTTATCTTATTCTTGGGAAAAAAAAAAAAAAGATGATGAAAAAATCTCAAAAAAGTTTGCTAAAAAAATTACTAGGAGAATTATTTTTAAATGTTGACTATACATTTAGTTTATATGATATTATTTAATTTTTTATTTTGTTTCAAGTTTATTTAAAAATTAAGTGAAATCAATAAAATGATCGTAAATTTGTGAATGACTCAAACTTTTCCTTATAAGATATTTTTTGAATAAATTTTGTAATTTTAAATAGGATAGATGATTTTAAAATATATTTTATATTATAATTTATTAATTATATTTATAATTATTTAATTTAAATAAGAGGCACAAAAATTTTCGCATCGGGTCCCAAAATGTACAGCCCTCTGCCCACCCCACCACCACAAAAGGCTAATCCATGTGATTTGTTGATTCTTCTTTTTCCCTTTCTGAAACATGCATGATTAGATATGCATAAAAAATCCTTGATATTCTTAGTCAATTATACAAGAAATTTTCTTATTACGCATGTAAAAATCTGTAAGCCATTTCTGCATTTTTTCTGTGTGAGAAAGTGACTCGTGCTTTGCTACAACCCTAATTTTCTTTATGGTGCATTTTCTCCCGTAATGTGCATAGAATTTTTGTAATTGACCCCACAGCAAAATACGTTTTTTTAGATTTTAACTCCAAAAAATGCATTCTTTTATCTTTAGATCACAAATGGCGGCGACCCAACTTTTTTTTTTGTTTCTTTCTTTCATAGAAACATTGAAGGTAACTATAAAAGGTAAAAAAATAATTTGAATACAATGAGAATTTTGTGGTGCCATTCTAATGTGCAATTCAACAAGAAAAAAATCTCTAATAAATTGTAATTATTAATTGTTGTGCTCAAAATGATACTACTACTCATTTTGAGCCTACCCAAGGATAAGTGCAACTTGATTAAATAACTCAAGGCCCAACCCAACAAGCCTAATCTGATTTAGACAGCCGAAACTTGACCAACGACATTTCTTGAAAATTCGCTAAGAATGGGGACGGCTTGCGCCGCCTCAAGGAGCCTCATCTCGAACAGTCTCACTTCAAACGGCTTCACTTCGAACGGTTCTGCCAACGATCCTAACCGAGTCAATCCAAAAAAGCGGTCGAATCACGCTCATCAGCAGCCACTCGAATGACTCACTATGTTATATAGATATGGGAAGAATCCTACATATCTTATTTTTTACTTGGGCGAGATTCAACCATATCTGCTCCAAATTTGTATGAAAAAGAATATATTTTTGGCATGACAATATTTAGATATATCTTATTATATCTGTTTCCTTGTAAACACTGGCGAAGCTACATGGGGGCTGGGTGGGGCGCCAGCCCCCACAAGATTTTTGAAATTTAATATTTATGCATATATATATTTTTTGAAAATATAATTATAATATATCAATCCTATAAAATTATAATTGAGCCCCCACGAAGTTCGTAGTCTGCATTCGCCCCTGCTTGTAAATCTAGGATTCTTCTCCTATAAATATATGTGATGTCCTTGTAAAAAGATCGATTTTTCTCCCTTCAAAAGCATTCAATAATAAAATTATATTTTCTCCATCTTGAATATTCTTTCTTATTTTTTCATTCTCTAAAACTTCACCCAACGATCAGCAACATGACGATGCAGATTCAACCCGATATGCAGGAGGAGATGAAGTTCCTCCGGGAATGAAATCCGATAGGCTAAGTGCTCAACTCCCTGTACCAGAACCAAGGCAACCAGGAGACTAGAATAAATTATTATAAATTGAAATTGTGAATTTATCCATAATATAATTTACTATATTGAAATATATTTTTTTATTATTTAGAGACAAAGGTACAATGAAAAATGTATTTCCTAAGTTTGACATGGGTTTCAAATCCACGATTTGTGATTTATTGTATGTTAGCATTGATTTTTTTTTTCTTCCTATTGTGTTAGTAACTTAGTATTAGTCTTACTATGTTTAAAAATTAATTTGCGTACTTCAGATTGTTTTGCAAAAAGAATTTTTGTAAATATCAAAATTGATTTAATTTTACAACGATATTAGAGCATGAGATCACGGAGATATCAGTTATTTCATTCTTGTAGTAATAAAGTAAATATCAAGATTTGTTTTTCATACATTATAGTTAATATAAACAAAAATTATTTAAAATTCTTTTATATTATTTATGTTAGTTATTTTAAGCTTTTTTTTTTTAATATGGTATTGACAAAATGAAGTACAGCCCCACAACACTCTTCTGCTAACAAGCATGATTAGAGAGCGATAATAAAGTAGTCTGTTAAGTTTTAGTTCACCAAAATTTCGAACTCCTCAATACTTGTTTATAACTTTAATTATCAAAAATCTTGTATCCTGGCCTTGTCAAAGCTTTTGGATCAAATTTCGAATTGTAAGCCTTTTGCTCTATCTTTATCAAGAGCTCAAGGAACAAATAGAAAAGGCTGAAGAGAAAGAAGAAAGAAAAAGAAGAGAAGGAATTAAAGGAAGCTGGAGAGAAGGAAATCATATTAAGCTGAAGATATTGAACCTACGCAGAATGGCCTGCCTGTTCATCTCATATGGCGATTTAGTTTGAGCTTAGATTTAAAACCTGAGGACTACCTATATAGCGTACTATAATGGATATCCATAAAATTATTGATATCGAACTCATTAAATTTCTTGTAGTTGTTGAAAAATGAAATGTACTTGTGTATTCTTATTGCTCCGGCGCTGTTAGAAAACATTAATGGAGATCAAGAATCGTGTATTCTTCTCGTCATTGTTCAGCATCTTCTTCATCCTTTATTTGTGCGCCATAGCCTTTTTAGAAATGCTTCTTCACATTTTAATGTCCTAGTTGTTCTTATGCTCGCCATTGACATCACCCCCATTCAAAAAAAAATTTCTCATTTTTAGCTGAGATTGAAGTCTTTCTGAATGGGTAATTTAAAAGCTTAAACAATGTTCAACTCAAAAAGTGCCTGTTTTCAGCATCAACTGCTTGGCATCATGGCAGAGTGCTGTATTTGTTGGTCTAATCTAACTAGTTGTGGCTAAATAATTGGAACTAGTGGTTTTCACCTCCGTCTCTCGTTCCAAACTATGCACGAACCTCACCTAGCAAACTATTTCCTCATCTGTGTAAAAAGTTCGGAGGGAGGCCTTACAGTTCCCGAACCAAAGGAAGAGAAACCACCACTACCAGGCTGGTTGTTAAAAGCTCCAAAGCCGCCACCTTCCATTTTTTGCACAACACAATCAGTTTTAACCATGCAAAATGATAACAAACTATTGAATTATATGATCAATCACGTAGCAATTACCTGAACTGGCACCACCAGTTGCAGAAGACATAAATCCACCTCCAGCACCAGCAAACCCACCCCCACCCATTCCTGCGTCAGCAAATCCACTCCCAGCTGTTGCTACGGCAGCAAATCCTCCAGCAGCTGTTGCTGCAGCAGCAAAGCCACCACCTGCTGCCAGATTTCCAAACCCACCACTAGAAGGAGCTGAGGTAAATCCAGGCCCAAAACCACCACCAGCATTACCAAACCCACTTGCAGATGCAGCATTGCTCCCCGGTAGGACAGTCCCAAGCTGCCTAGACTGTCCAAAAGAACCAAGCACTGACCCAAGAGCTTGTTGGCCAGCTCCTATCTGCGCAGGTTGCCCAAATCCAGATGCAGCTGAAACTTGACCAGCAACTCCAGAACCAAATCCTCCAGAGAAGTTTACAGTAGGTGGCTGCAATGGTTGGGGTGGTTGGAAGTTGAAAGATGCAGGGCGAAAAAGCTCCCCACTGGTATCAGGCATCATATACCGGGAGGTAGCAAAAGTTGAATCTTTATTAAGGGCTGTCACACCAAAGGGATTCGCTTTTGCAGTCGTCGTGTTTTGGGTTGGTCCAATGCCAAAGCCATCAAGGTTTGTGAATGTAAATTCAGTTGTCTGATTTGTCTCAGGAGCTTCTTCCTCCATTTCCTCCTCATGAGATGAATTTGAAGTAGGACCTTTCATGCTTCCATTGATCCCTTCACTTGAAAGTGCAACTGTTGAAATCACTTCAGTCGTAGAAGGAACCTCTGCATTAATAACTGATGTAACAAAAGAAGAATTCTTTGATGAACCACCAGTACCATCTTGATTCCCAGAATTTGAATCGGTTGATAATTTGGTCTGTACAGCTGATGCTGGAGATCTAAGTTTCAACTCTGATGTCGAAATCACCAACGCAGGCTGTGAAACTGCAGTCTGCATATTAGCACTTGTATCTGGTTTTGAAGGTATATTATCAACTTTAGTCTGTGACTCGGTTTCTGATCCATACGTTGCAAGAGAAGGCTGTGATTTGATAATACTTGTAGAAGATTCAGATGTAAAATTGCTCCCATCAGTCAAGGATGACAATGTCGAAGGCAAAGTAACTGCTGAAGCGACTGATGTCTGCTGCTGTGATACCCCCTCCTTCCCAACCATGTTGGCTTCAGAACGAAAAGGAATAGTCGTAAATAATGTTGAACTTGGTTTTGACACCAAAAATGAGGGTGATGGATAATTGCTACTTAAAGGTGATGAGGAATCCAATACTGATTTCAGTGGGCTTGAAGGTGACTGACTATCATTCAGACTGGTCGGCTTTTCAGAGTTTTTACTCAATAAACTCTTCTCTAATACATTAAGGGCAGAGCCAAAAGCAGAAGGAGAAGTTACAGGAGACTTAGTATCCACATAAGTCTCAGGTACCAGATTAGTGTTCTGATGATCCTTGATTGCTGCCTTCAAGTGATTTAAACTACCAATTGAGCCTAAGGGTGAAGAAAGAGACTGAGCAGGCAACTGTCTAGACATTGATGGTAATATATGGGAACTGGTGTCAGACTGCTGGACAACTTTATACTCGTTTGCAGCAAAAGAAAATTTTGCCCCAGTAGAAGATAGGCCACCCTCAGTTATCTTCTGATCTCTGTAAGCACCCAGTTCACTGTTCTGACTCATCTTTGTCTGTGAAACGGATGGTGGTTGCCATGCAGAAGAATTCTTTGTTGGTGATACTTGGATTGCACGTTCTTGAAGCCCAGTTGCCACGTGGTACACAGGCGATGGGCTCTCAGTGAACTGTCCTGCTGAAGTTCCAAAGCCTGCACAAGTTAAGAAATAGTCTCATTTTTTGCATTTATTTATTCAACCGAAGAGGTCCTCATAATATATTCCAGTTAAACCTTCACCATACCTTTGTTTTGGTAATGACTGAAGTAAGCTCCGGAGGCATTTGAAAGTTCTGAATGAGCAACTTCTGATGTCTTCTGAGAACTAAAATATTGCTTATTAATGTTTAACAATGACAGACTGGGACTTCCCCTATCATTATCTTCTTTCAGCACCCTTTTCACAGTTGATTTTGGAGGGTCAAAACTCACCCAGCTCTGCATTTAGTAGTTAAAATAATACGCATCACGAAAAAATTTCTTGAATTACAACATTGCTATAGGGAAAAGAGAGAATTAAAATAGACAAGGATGCATACTTTTTAAATATGTTACCAAGTAAATTAGTAAACGTGTGTACTTTTATTTGCAAATTTATCTTACCTCGTTCAGTAAAAAGAAACACAGAGAGTCATAGGATGTCAAATTCGAAAGGCATATGAACAGAGTAACCAGAATTCAAGACAATAAATACACATTTTTATAGTAACTATCAGAGAAAACAGCAAGCAACATTACATGGTCAAGAGAGTCACGGTGCCTCCTAGCTGTTTGCGGCTCACAGCCCTTGGCATAGCTAGATAGGTTTCTTCTAGACTTTTCAGCTCCAATTGAACCTGAAGTGAGAGAATATTCTTTGTTTGCAGGAATGCTAGAGGTCCTATCCCTAACTGGGGATCTTTCACTATCACCAACATAAGCAAGACCAATTGATTCAAAAAGTTGTTTCTTAGCATCAAGTTTTCCGGAAGATTCGATACATAAAGCAGCCATTTGTTTTGAAAGGCATCCAGAAAGCTGCTCAGCAGCTGATAACTGTGCGGTTATCGTATTATGTACACTGTTTAAAGATTGAATTTGCCTGCAGAGGAGACACTTTTGTTTAAAGCAGTGTAGATACAAAAAGAAAGACAACCAGTGATCTGCAATACCTAGAACGCCCTTGCCTGTTCTGCAAAGCCCTCCGATCTCTTTGGGTGCCTTCATTTTCACGGAACTTATTGAACTCCAAAGAATTGAAATGTCTCTCCAACTCAATCAACTTGTTGGTCAACTCCTGGTTTATGGGGGAAGAAAAGTTCATTCAAGTAGGACTATTGGAAATTTAAATGAAGGAACTCACAGTTCAGGTAAACCATAACTCGCCTGGTTTAGCTCTAAAATACGTCTTTGCTTCAATTCCAGCTCTGGACTCAATTTTTTACGGTTCCAGAATTCCCAATATTTTGTATCAGCTGTTTGTTTGAACAAACCTTCCATGTATATTTTCCTTGCCAAAACTGAAATAGCAATGTAAGGCCATTAAGCAAACACGCCAATAAGGTTCATTCATGTCACAATAGATTAGACAAGAGTTAACGTGAAGCTTGCAGGGAAACTTGTCATTTATATATAACATTAAATTACATAATAAGAAATTGCAATGCCAAGAACGCACAAATATGGAATGATTTATGACATGGAAAAGGCTGCAACAAAAAACTACTTAAAAGAAGTATTTGTAGGACTACTTCCAACATCATTTTAGAAAAAGACATATATCTTAATTAGTGGTGTAATTGAATCAAGTCAAGCCGAGTAGTATTTCTTTCAAGTTTGACTTGTTTATTATTGAGTCAAGCTTCAAATTTTTTTATCAAATACTTTGAATTTCACAAACTTAATTGAGTCTAGCCGAACTTTCTAAATTTATATTATATTTAAAATATTCATTATTTTTTAAAAGAAAAAATCATTATTCCACAAATAATATCATATTCATAATCAAATTTCATTTTTCTTAAAACTACAAGAATTTTAGCATGCTTGTTACTCTTAAATTATGAAAATATTAGTTTTATTTATATTTCATATTAATTATACTAACGAACTTGCTCACGAGTCAAATATTATAGAGCTCAAGTTTGGTTCATCCGATAAACGAGCTTGACGAGCTTTTATCAAGTTGGGACTCAAGTAGCTCACGAACAGTTTGATACTTGATCTATCCATTAAATGCATTACTAACATCTGCATGATTGACCCACAAAAGATGTAGAATAAAAATAAAAGTAACTAGGCCCTAAACCAACAAACATATTAAAACAATAAACAAATTACATGGTGTTAAAGATACTTAAATTTTATTTTTCTTTTCCTTCCTAAATTAGATTTGTCCTACTAAATATATAGGTGCATTAGTTTGAACATTAATATAACTACTACTACTTTTCTCTAATATAGCTCGATACCTTAATATCTAACATGGTATTAGAGCGCACAATCCTAGGGTGCTCGATTCTTGAGAGTTTAACAGATTGAGATTTTTCCGTTCGTTGCCCTCGCCTCGTCGCTCCCCGTTCATTTGTGTGGTCGGCCTACTATTCACACAGCACTCATATTCTGCCCAAGATTTTGGATTTGGTACTGCGTGCCTACTGCCCCCCGTTGATTGCTACTGCTTACCTACTATTCTAACGGCTCCACCTTTAGCTCTTCGTATGGCCCTAACAATTTATCTACTACTAATACCTTTACTTTCGCAAATGTGTTATGCAATTGGAGCATGATTATCTTTGTGCCAAGCAGGAGCATGATTGATATTCTTAAAGACATATGTTAATATACTTTGCGATATCTTTTAAATTGTTAGAGATTTATGTTAATATATTTTTGTGATCTCTTTTAGATTTTATTTTTCATTTTCCTTCCTAGATTTGTCCTCTTTGTATAAATAGTCATTACTACTACTACTTTTCTCCAACAAGTCACTATACCTTAACATCTAACATGGCATCAGAGCGCTCGATCCTAAAGTGCTCAATTCTTGAGGATTTAAAAGATTGAGTTTTTCCCAGCGACGCCCATTGCCCTCGCCTCGTTGCTCCTATACATTCGTGTTGTCTTCTGACAGGACTCCAATTCTAACCAAGATTTTGGGTTAGCTTCTGCCTGCCTACTGTCTTGCGTCGATTGCTAATATTTGCATACTATTCTAACTGTTCCACCAAATGTGCAAAGTTCTTGCATGTCCCTAACAATGTACTGTGTCTGCAACTCTATTCATCTCCCTATAACCCCAACAGACCATAAAAAATAAGAAAATTGACATTTTGTCCAAAAAGCATCGATAAAGGATGTAGGCTGCAGCGCAGATGATAATTAGCAGAATATATTCATGGTAAGCATCAGCACCACTCTTCACTTTATGAAGAGGCACCGGCCTTGTACAGGATTAACTTCGCAATACAAAACATATCAACAAAATTAAGATCAAACCTTCTACTGTCTTCTCAAGTAAAACCTGAGTTTCCCCAAGTTTCTCATTCAATAAACCCTGCATGGTCAAAGAGAAAACAAACTAAAATATCAGTAAAATTACGGAACTGACTGAAGCATGCTAGAATTTGAACAATTTTAAGCTGATGTACATAAGTTGCAAGGTTATTAAAGGGCTTCATTTGAATAATATGAATAGAAAATAAATTAAGAAAGTCTTTGTCACCACTAAAGAAAGGAGATCATTTTGGCCACAATTGGCCTCATTTTGGGGGGTCTTATTCTCGTTTTTCCCTTGGAGAGTTCAAAAAGCAACAAACCAGGGATAGAGAAGAGTACAAGAAACTCAGCGCTAGCAACATGTAAGCTATAGATACTCCTCACCACTCACCCAACCTTCTTTCCCAATTATCTTGGTTGACAAGACATACAACTTCTTGAAAGAACATCAAACCACATACCAGTACCACTACAATGACCCTAACCACATTACAGCAAACTATAAAAAAACATTGTTACTTCAGAGCCAAAATATTTGCAAACTGTGCACAAAGAAGTTCTCCAGAAACAAAATTTTACAGAGAACTGAAAGGGAGGAAAATCTGGAAAGTTTACAGAGTCCCAGGTGAAGTGATTCTTTTGGATCATGAGGTGGTTTGATCTGCCTCCCTCATAAAATGGAGGTTCGACATGTTAATGTTAATGTCAAGTTTGAAGCTCCAAATGCAGGTATTGATGGAGAAGCTGGAGTTTGAATGCACCAAGCTTTTTGCCCAGTCAGCTACTAACCATTCTCTGAAGTGTCAGGAAACTCTTCTATCTCTAGGCTTCTAAAATTATGACTAAGGTATTTCTAGACAGCTCAATATTCTATGTGGTTATTTCTTTGGTAGCAGAGCTAAAATAGTTGTGGGACAAATCATGCAAAAACAGGACACAACCCATTAATGAGGACGGAATCTAGCAACTATCTAGAAAAAGAATAAGACAGTTAACCCTTGCTTTGAGAGATAATTCAAGTAACTTTGTTCACTTAGAAAAGTCAAAAAATAGCACTAGCGGTGCAGGAAGCGAGAAGACAAATCACCACAACAATCAAGAAACATTTTCTATAAGGAAAATATACATAGGAGAACAAACCCTCCAAATTCTGCATTTGTCGGAAAGAGCCCATATTCCTTTTTCCAACTCTGCAACATATTTTGTCTGAGAAGTTATGGATGCATCACGGAAGCCACCCTTCCCTTCAATGCTTTCAAGCAGATTGTCAAGTTTTTTGGCCATCTCTTCAACCTGAAAATACAGTAACATGGAAAAGCACATTATAAGAGCTCACATATTGTTGCAGATAGAGAACGAAGAGGTTATTTACTTGATTTGGTTCTTCCAAAATGTTGATATAGTGAATAGCAGGGTTCATAACATGAGCATTTCTTAATATGTTAAAAATAGATTGGGCATCTAACAACACCGACTGCTCATGAGAACACAGAATAACATAGGGTTACCCTTAGGAAGATATGTTGCCTGACATAAGAAGCTAAATATAAGTATGCTATAACAAAGTGCATGGCGCGAAGTCATTCTAACTAGTGTAGTATCTTACATTTCCAAACTGTTTCGATGTATTCTGCACAAAGTATGTCAGTGACGATTGAGAAGGAGGTGTATTCAGTTCTTTCCTGGATTCTGACTGGAAAGCTTTTCCTGAAGCAAAACTATTCCCTATAGACACTTGTGAGCTAGGATATGCTGACACTGAGTTTCTATTCCCCTGTGTATTCAATGCTGTCGGTCCAACAGGGGTTGACATTGCAGAAGGTTTCTCATTGAAATCTGCCGAATGTTTCAGAATATTTCCAGTAGATAGTAATGCATTTTTATCTGAACCATCAACTTTATCAGAAATTCTTGAAGCATCATCTCTTGAATTTGGCCCACTTAAACTCCAGGGGCTTGGAGCCGTTGTTGATGGCAGCATTTTATGTAATAGCTCCACATTGGATCCCATTGATGGATATTTACTCCCTGAGTGACGAGAAACACCACCTTCTACTTTTCCTGAGAAGAAACCTCTGCTGGGCACAACTTCTGATATTGAGTGATTATCAGCATTACTATATTCTTTTAGCAGTACGGAGGGGCCTTTCTTTGGGTCAGCAACTTTCAGTGTCTGGGATCCCATCTTTTCTGCAGTAGTTTGCTCTTGTGGTCTGATGTCTAAATTGGAAGAAGATGAAAAAGCAATTGCTGGAGTCACCATAGCACTTTTCTTTTCAAGTTCAATTCCTATAAGATCAAGCGCTTTGGTCGTGGAAGTGGTTAGCTTATTACTTTCCTCACCACCTGCAGAAGAAATAAGGGGCACCTCATGCTTCAGTGGATCCTGCGAACCATCTTCCTCACTGGAAGCAAAACCTTCAGCTGATTCCAAAGCGCCTTGAGCACTACAGTAGGACAAATTACTTTGACAAGTAGCTTCCACAGAGCATGCAACCTAAAAACAACTATGAAATTAATTGTGTAAGAAAGCATATATATACTAAATTACCTAGTGAAGTGGAAAACTGAAATCTTCCCATCAATTGTTTGGCATAAAACCACACAACAGGGGGAGACTTCCCTCTCCACATCTCCCACTGTGAACCTGAGATTCTCATTTTGGGAAGCCTTGTCAATACAGAGCCCAAGGAGCACATTTTCTTCATCATTATCTGATACAAACAGTGGGACATCAAAAATCTTGATATCTGACAGCACGCAAATTGGACATTACTCATATCTGATTAGTGGGGTCTGCTCAACACTGAAGCAGAGCCCGTAGCTTGCAACTTTCAAGTGCACTATTATGCAAATGGTTGGAACATATGCTTTAGAAACCCTTCTCCACTCTCCCCACCCCTTTCTTATGTGCTTAACAAGATAATCATGTTATACAAATTGGTCATTTAGATCTTTATTATCTCAGTAATAAGACTTTACAGATTATTTTCTAACTTTTAGCACCTTGAGAATCTATATGAAGAATCCAGCAATCATCAAGAATCTCGACCCTGACAGCTTCATTCTTCCCACTATCATGTGGCCAACTGAAGAGTGCAACCTGCTGGGACACCCTATTAGCAACAAACGCCAGCCCACTGTAACCAGTAAAAAGCACAGCTAAAGTAAGTTAAAAACTAGTTGCGAAGTAACAAATACTGAACAGGATATTTGATCATGGAAACAATGACTAAATTTAATAATTCAAGCATGTGAACAGATACAGTCTAATTGAGAGGCACGCAACCTCATTCTTTTATTTCCTTGATCTTTGATTTCTTTCTTATTTATTTTTAAAATTTTGGCTCCCTTGGATTGGGTGAATCTTGTGCTGGACAAGAAATCTTAGACAAATAAAATAAATGAAACTAGAAAAATCACCCACAAGGATTATATGCGCTTAACCACCCACACCAACGGTTTCAAATCAACCACCCTATTCTATCTTCCAATACTGCCCCCTAAAACTACAATGATGGTGTTAAAGATATAAGTGAATATATGTTTTTGATATCTTCTAGATTTTAGTTTTCCTTTTCCTTTCTAGATTGAATTCGTCCTACTTGTATCAATAGGTGCATTGGTTTGAATATTAATATACATTTGAATATCCCCTCAGTTGAACTGTAATTTTCACTTAATATGATATCAAGAGCCTAGAGTTTCAGAAAATTAGGATATGAAGATTTGGGGATTAGGACTTTCAATGGAGAAAATAAAATTAAAGAAAATTAAAGCCCGCCCATTTCATTTCTGTTGATCATTACGATACCTCCAACCCACAGGGATCTCTGCCTAAGATCGACCAGTGCCCAAAATCTGGCTGCCAGAATCTGCGCATGTGGGCCACACGTGACAGCAGAAGTTTTTTGGCCAAGCAGCGCATCCGGTGCCGGATTTCACTCCCGGAAACCTCTCTTCAACTCACCTTGACCAGTGCCCAAAATCTGGCTGCCAGAATCTGAACATGTGGGCCACACGTGACAGCAGAAGTTTTTTGGCCAAGCAGCGCATCCGGTGTCGGATTTCACTCCCGGAAACCTCTCTTCAACTCACCTTGAATTCCTCTACAAATTATGCGCTTTTTTGGATCAACACCTAACCAATTTTTTGTTTTGTTTTGGTACAAGTTAAATTTTCTATTGCTTTTGGATCTGTTTGATCAATTTTTGGCCAGAGTTGAATCTTGTTTTGGTCGATTGGGTTGGGGGATTCGTGAGTGCATATTAGTTGTCATCGTGATTGCCCTGATTTTTGGCGTTATGGTCTGCCATAAGTGGAAGAATATGGTGGCCACAAAGGAAAATGGAATATGATTTCTTCTAATTCATTTATTTAGCGTTTAAAAAAAAAAAAAAAAAAAGTAGTCACATCCTTTATCCCAGTACCTTCTGTGTGTCACAAACCCATTTTGTTTCTGGACCTCATTGTCTTTTATCCACTCAAGTATTGTTTGGATCAATATTAGATAGACATTGAGTTTTGTTTGGGTACAAGTTGTTCACCATGTAGCCCATATTTTTCTCGACCTCGTTGCCTTATATCCACTCATGTACTCTTTGGATCAATATCGGATAGAAATTGAGTTTTGTTTTGGTACAGGTCGTTCACCGTGTACTATATGAATCAACATTGGATTGTTGGATATCGCTTTGGTACATGCTGTTCACCTGTGCACTGTTTGTTTCAACATTAGATTAATGTTATATTTATTTGGGTACAATTTGGACGTATTTTCAACCTGGTTCCCTTCCGGTCAAGTACAAAGGTTGCATTATCTCATGTTACCGGATGCGATTCAGATTGCTTTAATGGTCTTTGAGTTGATTATCTTTGTTACAACTTGGATATGATTAACATCTATGTTCCAACTTGAGGGTGAGTGTTAAAGATTTATGTCAACATATGTTTTTAATATCTTCTACATTTATTTTTCCTTTTTATTTCTAGATTAAATTGGCTTTTGCATTGGTTTGATCATTAATATAGAGTTGTATATCCCGCATGAAGTATTATTTTTTTGTTTAATTTGGCATTGATGGCCAAGATGCCCCCAAGTTACAAATAGGCTTTGCAATAAATTCGACAGCACTTTGACCATAAAGATCAAGGCTTTATATGTTTTCTTTCTCCTCAAGAAATTCTCTTTTCTCGTTCTTATCCGTAAAAATATTAACAAACACATCCATGTTTCCCCAATAAATGAAGTAGCCAGAAGTTAGTCTGATTGAAATAGAAAGCAGCAAATGTATAAATAGCCGAAGTAATGATAAAAAAGGAGGCAAAGAAGTAGACTTACTAAAGATCTAGGTAACTCAGAAAAAGATGCGGTCCAGTTGGAGTGGGCACAGCATCAGGGCATAAATCCATAAAGAGATCATTAAAAGACAAGACGATTGGTTTTGTAGATGCCTGGAAGCAATATGAAAAGAATTTCATAATCCATCTAAAAATAATATGGAAGATGAAGCAAATAAAAATAACCATAATCCATCAAAATCAAATAAATTCTAGAATTAATGTAACTACAAGGATTTTGTTTTTCTAGTTTAGTCTACCATAAAAATGGAGATTCTGGTGCTAAATTCCAGAAACCCTCTTTATTCTCTTCCCTTGATTATTATTGGACATTCATTTGCTAGTTCCAAGGTTAATGGCTTGCACAGTTGCAGGCATTTGTGATTTGCAATTCATTCCGAGTAAGAAAATAAGATGAGGCCACTAAAAATTTACACGGTACCAGCGCCAACTATCTGAAAACCCAATTCACCCAAAAAAACAGTTTAGATGAGAAACACCATACTCCCAAGATGTTATTTTTTTGTGTGGGGAAACCTTGCAACCTTGAAAAACAAAATAAAAGCAATGCAGGGAGTCTATTTAATGTGGTGTCAATGTCATTCCTGAATAGAAATAATCTAGAGAATGTCAACAAAAGGTCCTGACAACAACATGCACACTAAGTAATATCAAAGTAACTCAAAGCTTTACCCAAATATTAAGGATCTGGTTCTATAGCTAGACTGGACCAATTTCAAACTTCTCATGCTAAAAAGTTAGATATAACTAAGACAACTTCATTATGCAATATTAGGTCTAGATTACTGGGAAAATAATTGTAAGACCACAAATGAGGGTTTACGCATTATGGTGCCTAGTGACCAGTTCATTGGTGTGGCCATACATCCAATACCTAATTAGTTTAGCAGCCTCTGAGCAGTTTCTGGCACAAGTTGAGGATTATCAATAAAAACATTTATTTCTGCAGCAATAACTAAGCGTAGCAAAAGTTTTGAGATTATACAGGAACTAAGATTATTTTCTCAAGAAAAAATAATATAAAAGAAACAAAACGAAGTAGAATATGAAGGAAAAGGCAACCTCAGTTTTTCAATAACTATGAATATCAACAGAAGCATAGAAATCTTTGATCAAATAAAAACATTTGAAAGATTTACACTTACATCAGTAATTTTTCCACCCCGGCTTGTGACATATTGGACTATATAATTCTCCTTTTCACCATCATTATTTAATTGGAAACATCCAACAGCTAAACTATCTGGACGGATCCATCGTATTGAATCCACTGACACACGATTAAAAGTAATGATGGATTATTGGTAACACATAAAATTACATAACAAAATGCATGATCAATCAAGATTCATTGAAGGACCTTCTATTATGGTTTATGAAGCATATAACTAGATACATACTTTTTTATAATCTCAAATATGAATATGACTTCCCATAAAGAAACATAAATAACAAGAATGGGTCAAGTTTTTGTAGGGACTCAGAGTGGTCGCATTCTTTTACTAACCAAATCTTATCAGGAGTGAGCAAATAAATGAGACAATATTATCATAGGTACTGAACAGATACCTCCCCAACCAATGAATTGAATAAAAGCTCTTTTTAGATGGACACACGTACGCATAGGTAAAGAAAGCTGGTCTTAAATCTTATCCATGTTCACCCCATAGTACAATAAGAAAAAAACAAGAAATAACAAGACAATCTCTACAGTGTAAAAATTAACAGAACAAGTGCTCTCCACTACTAGCATTATAAGATATTTTTATAATTCTACTATCTCACAAACTTATTAGCTTTCGACTTATAATATTCAGGATCCAATTGTATAAATCATGTGATATCATAACTCACTAATATGTATACACACTATTATCACCCCACCTAATCACAATCTAAGAAAAAATCCACCAACTTCATCCTAAAATAGTGCATGGTTAATTGTCACATTAAAAAATATAATGAAAATAAATCGTGCAATGTGCATGTATAATTGTCACATTTAAAAATATAATGAAAGTAGTTAACAGCAGGATCCGACTTTCAAATACAGAGCACAAAGAAAGAGGGCCAGCTACACCCAACCAGAAAGTGGATGTGTAAAAAGCTTACTTAACCGCATTGGCTTGCAGTTGCAGGCATACAAATGGTCAAAGGACTGACGAGAAAACTGAGAATTAATGGAAAAAGAATAACTACACATAGTGTACAAGGTGCATACATGTGAACACCAGACACAAACATCTAGCATATAAATTGCACAATGAGAACAATTCTGGAATACCTTTTAGCAGAGTGCAAATGAACTCAACTCAAGAGTCAGAGTAATACCTTTAATAATTTTGTTAATATCAGAGTCACCAATCACCGACTGGAATGACAGCAAAAATCTTAACTTTTCCTTAAAGTAAGACGTCAAAATGCTGACAACATTGTTTTTCGCCACAGCAATGCAATTGTCTCTGACGCTCCAGTCAACTATGAAGAAATATTAGTTAAACAAAGGGAAATGGGCACTATTTTGATGCAAGGGGCCCATAAAGTTCGTGAGAAGAAGATGAGATGGCAAGTCCTAGGCTGAAGTTGCATTGTCACATGATTAAATGGTTGTCACAATGAAAGAAAACATTATTTTCTTCTTCGTTAAATATATACTGTTCACAAGCCCAGAAGGCTAAACCAATAATTTTATTGATACATGGAAATAAAAGCTTATTTGAAATGATAAGCTTCCAGTGAAGTCGGACGATGATGTAAGTTCTATGAGGGTAATACTTTAATCCTAACACATAAAAAGGGATTCAGAACGGGGAAAGACATACCAGAATCAACACCTTCCATCAATGAAGTAAGAGGACCTTGCCCAGATCCATGGTATAACTTTCCATCAGTCGAAAGAATAAGATAAGCTTTTGAATCTTTTTTAGCCCAACGCATATCCTTGATGCAAATGGAGTCGTCAAGGGAGACAGAATATGAGGGCTTTTGGTCCTGTTCAACGAGAGTAACCATTTAATAAGTAGTTAAAAACTCGTACACGGAGAGTTTTCATTGAAAATCGACAATATAAACATAAAGTAAATTAGTGAGGGCATATGGCGATTGGATGATAAGCAACAAATGGTTATTGTAAAACTAAAACAATCAATTCAACGGACAAAATGTGATGGCGATCAATGACCAAACTGAGATCATATTTGTATAGGAAAGTGATAGGCATAATCAAGTAACAACATACCTTATGGAGCAGAGCACTGACAGCAAAGAAATGGACGTGGCTAGAAACAGTAGTAGCGAGCAAAGAATCATCAGCAGAGAGGGCAAGTATTGAAACCTTTCCAATGGGTACATCCACTAGGCTTAACTCCTGAACTGATGGTGCAGTCTTAGTATCTTTGATGGCCTCGGCTGATGCCATCACGTCTTTGGTCCGAGCAACATAAAACCCTAAAACCAAAACAACAGTGAGGACAAACAAAAGAAAGCTCTAAAATCAAACAATATGGCAGCAGCAATGGAAAGGAGAACTGAATTGAAAAGAAGTGGGGATAAAAGAGGGAAATTACCTTGACCCCGGGGATGAGCGAGAAAGAGGAGGCGGAAGCGTTCGGAGACAGCCAAAGGCTGGGACGGAAGTGATTGGGGGTCGAAGGGGCAGGTGGAACCGTTGGACTTAATAATCGGGACGGATTCTCCAAGTTTGGAGAAGCGGTAATTTTTGGTGGGGAAATCTTCTCCGGCAATTTCCTCATCCAATACGATGGGGGCATCGGTGAGGGGTTCAACAGGCATTGATTCCACTAAGAGAGATAGAGAGAGAGAGAGAGAGGGTTCTGTATGAGCGGGAAGGTTTTGAGCTGTATTACTACTACTAGGCAAGCAGTGTTTTCTGCAAGATAAAATCTCGAGGAAGCAAGTAAAAGTTACTCCTAAATCAGTTAATTAGATTTATAGCTTGCACCAATATATTTTTTTTTATACTTAAAATCATATTATGACACAATACGATTATTTGAAAATTATATTTCATCCATTCTACATATATTAAGAAAAATATTTTAATATATAGAGAATACTAAATAAGAATTTACTACTTAGTAAAATACTCCCTCCGTCCCATTAGATTAGACGCGTATTCCTTTTCGGTCTGTCCCGTTTATTAGACACATTTCCTTTTTTAGCAAAAAATTAACAAAACATAACATAAATTAACTACACTTCAATTTACTACCCTACCCCCAAATATTCATGTATTTCCCACCCTACCCCTTACAAACCCTAAATCTGTATCTCTCTCAAATCAGATGCATCTCCTACGCCGCTGCTCTCTCCTCTCTCCCCTGCGAACCCACGCCATCCCCTCTCACCACCGCTCACACCGGCCAGATCCAGCCACCGCCGCCTCTCGCCCAGCACCACCACCGCCTCTCGCAGCCCAACCATCCCCTCTCACAACCGCGAACCCACGCCATCTCCTCTCACCACCCCTCACACCGGCCAA
>JAPKLW010000516.1:290058-332022 GCA_026898455.1 Plectranthus barbatus
ACATAAGGGTTTAGGTATAAGAGTATCAACAAAACACATGTTTAGAATGTTTTAAACGTTTGATCGATACAAAAGATATAGAAGCAAGGCTTCACCACTAATAAAGTTCACACAAACTCTATTCATTAGCACTATCGGTATCTCATGTAGGGTATCATATATCACATGCAGGGTATCTTGCTCCTCGATATTAACAACATCAAACTGTCTTTGGTCCTGTTCATCAGGGTGTGACTCTGTTGCAGGATCGTCACCTTGTGCTATTCACTGGCATGAATAGGATCTTCTAGTCCTCGGGGCCTTGAAAATCACCGGAAGTATCCCAATCCCTTATCTTATAATCGTCGGACTCATCCTAGGGAGTGGCTATAGGATTATAGTGACCTAGTGTGGGTAGGTCTGGTCTCTCTCGACAATTGAGCATGGTTTCCAAATACCTGCTAATCAACTGGTATGGTGTATCTGGCATTCAGACATAGGGTCCAATGGTGGCTCCTCGCTTAAGAGGTTCGGCTCTCTAATTTGTTGCATGAACCCAAGACACTCACAACCTTTAATCACCATATAATGGTTGATCTCAATATAAAATTCGATAAGTCTGTCACCCAAGGGTGCCACTCTTGTGTTGCTGCTAGGACAATTCTTAGGATGGTCGTATCATTTGCTCCAGATACTGTAAAAATCTCCCAAGCCTCCTCGTGTTAGCATAAGTAGTCTGACCATCATATTCTTAATACGTCAGGGATCACAAGGTATCTATCCAAGGCGAAGCCTATCTCCAAGCCCATCATCTGGTACGGTAAAATCACACACATCCCTTTTGTTGATTACATTAAGATAGTTGAGATGCAATTGCCACAGTGGGATAGTCTAGTATATACTCTTCTTAGCGACGCATCATGCGGTTTATAGTTAATTTCAATTTCGTCAAGATCCACTATAGCGGTTCTATGCTAGTATTGTCGAGTTTAAGTAGCGTTTCTTTTGCATGTGTATTGTTCCTAGAGATGAAGCTTAAGTTTCAATTGGCATTTACGACACTTCATAGTTGACTTCTTAGCATATCCTTGTATACCAGTCTGTTTGTATTCTTATTCGTTTTCTAGGGATCTATTGATCATCGTCCCTACTAGCTGTCTAACGATGGTTTAAGAAGTCATCTTCCATGATGTTTCTTTGGTGTGAGTTATCAAGACTGACTCGTTCGTCCTGCCTCATAATATTTTTGTTATAGCGGTAGTATCATGTATAATTGAGCATACTCAAATCGGCTTCTCTCCCTTAGTGTTGTCCTTCTCATTCCTCCATGCAGCGTGTGTCAAGGCATTATCCTATCGTCCTGAGGACAAGGGCTTGGCTATGGTTAATTTGTAGATGTACTAAACAAAATGTTGCTTCCTCTGATTCTTAACACAGCAAGATTGACTGAATTAGCTTGAGGCCTGAGTCCCATGCAAAAACTTCACTGGTAATATCAAGTATACACACATATATGTTAGAGCGTTTTAATTCAAACAACAAAGGGAAGAAAACGAATCTATATCCGAAGTGGTTGATTGCTTCTTAGTCGTTCAACTAGCTCTTCGAGTACAAGACTGTTTCTACATCAATCATTTCATTTTTGTATCCTATTATTTGATTTAACTGTTGTACATTGACTACAACTAGTATGGCCGATTACTTCTTAGAAGATCGATGAAGTTTCCACTCGGTCATTTATTTCTGGCTGAGCATATAGTATTGTTGAAATGGGTATCTAGCCTTTAAGCCGGTTAATCGCCTTATAGTCGGCGACTTTCCGTCTATCAAGCACTTGCTGAGAAATGTCATATTTGACAAAGTTTTTTTTTTCAGGAGGTGTTGGATTTGCTTCGCTATATGGAGGGAAATATTCCTAAAATGCAAAACTTATTCGATTTTGATATACATAGATCACTTCATAGGTAGATATGGTTTATCCATTCGCTTCATCTTAATATCTTCTCATATGGTAGTGTGTCGGTGCATGAGCATGTGATAATTCCATAAGAGATGTAAAAAGAAGTGAAGAAAATTTTAATGGCCGACTAAGAATGCAGGATGATTTATTGAAACTACGAGATGAGCAACGATGATCCACTCATTTCTCATGATGGTCGACTTCTTGTAGTCGTTTAACTGTTTCTGCTAGATGATTGTCTTCTCCTACATTTGCAAGATTTTTCGGCATTTAGAATTTTTATTTGGGTGAACATTATTGTTCCAATCGACCTTCACGTCAGCTGGGCATTTCATATGTACGCGGTATCTCTCATTGCTGCTCGTGGTTCATGGGGAACATCGCGTATTCTACCTCATAATCTCGAATATATTCCACATAGTCTGTCATGCATACTCCCTTCGTGCATTATCACACAACATAACTTCAAAATAAAGAAAATATGAATAATTCAATTCAATTGATCCAGACTCTCGTACCTTTAGTTGTGGCAATGGAGTGGGGTGCTGCGGGGTTCTTCCATTTTGAATCAAGGATCATATATCAAGAACAAGTTGAATCACAAATGAAATTTTTTCATGAATTAACATAATTCATGACGAGGAACTGTAAGTTCATAGTGGGCAAGAAAACCGAAAATGGACAAATTCAATAACGACTAAGGAGGTTTCAAAATCTGAAGACATTACATCAAAGAATAGCATACCCGGTTTCAATGCGGATGAACCGAATTCAAACAACAAGAAAAACTCCAATCAAATTTCAATAGCTCATGCGATGGAAAATAATTAAGAACAAAAGCATGAGCTATAACAATGGAGTCACATGATAAACTTCAAAGATCAAAGACATAGAAGCTAAAAAAAATATATATATCATGTTCGAGCATAAAAGAATAGCTTTGAACTAAATTTGGGAAACCTCGAATAAAAGAGGTCTTTGGGTAGAGAGCACAAAAAAAACCTGGCTCTGATACCACTTCTGTCACAGCCTGAATTGGGGCCTATGCAACATTTTTGCATGTTGATAAACATGCCTAAGAGACGTTGAACAAAAAGAATAATAATAAATTGAACAGTGGAGATAATCAATCATCAAGTGCAAGAAAGAGTATTTAGGCAGCGGAATTATTCAATCATCATGTATACGAAACAAATAATGAAACCTGTGGTGATAACAATATATAATGAATGACATGATTATCCAAGAAGTTCGAATAGGAGCTAAATACGAGATGACAAGATACAATGGAAGGAGTATAAGGAATTCAAGAAACGAATGGGAACTAAGTTCAAGCATATGAGATGAATCATGGCATCGAATAAACATCAGTTCCTAATTCAAATAAGAGGGTCGGCTCAATACCAAATCAACAACTCATACGTCAACAACTGATTCATAACTCAATAAATAACCAACCCAAGGGGAAGTTCCCAAAACGATTTGCAAAAGTATTATCAATCAACAACTCAACAATAATATGGAGATCAAAAGTGAATCTATGTATGAAGACATAGCTCACGGCTCAATACCCAAAATAATCAACAAGAATATATGGAAGAAAGGAATAGCAAAATGATGCATTTTACAAGTATAACAGCAAATGGCATAAGCTTTAACAATTGCTCGAAAGAACCCCCACGCAGTAACACTCCCCGACTCCATCACCTGCAACCTGCACATTTAGAAATATGTGGAGGGCTGAGTACATTGATTGCACTCAGTGGACACATGCTCAAATCATATAATAATATAGGTATGTAACGTCAGTATATTCACACTGCAAAACACAAGGGTTTTAGAAAAATACTTGTGATTGCCAAATAAGTTTTTCCTCACTGGGCGCGCCCAACTCATTTATGGTACCAAACATCAATAATCATCAACATTTATCCAAGTGAGACGGGAGTGGCCACTCGCCGTTCACTGTTACCAGTGGGAGTCCTAACTAGCCCAAAAGTGCACTAGGTCCTGCATCCTTCGCAGAGGAATACATCGACCCCGATCGTTATACCAAATTTTCCAATATAACATACATGTTATGGTACCAAAGCCATTTTCACTGACGTTACATTTATCAAAACAAAACAAACATCATGCTTTCATTTGAAAACATTTTTCGAAAAGTGATCATACTTTTGAATTTTATATATAGTAAGAAAGCCCACCTTCAAAGTGACGAAGGTTATCAAGAAATTACTTCATTCCGCTACTTGACACTTCTTTACCATGGTTGGTGGTTCCTAGAATAGAAATGCACCTAGTTACTATAGGTGTTGATGTGTATTGCTAAAACCGTTTACATATTAAACAAGGTATCTAAAATATACACGATCACTTATATACATATTCACATCGTTGCACTAAAGTCACATACTCTGGGGCACAAATTATACACTTACTTAGCCAAAGTATAATTAAAACTATACTAGCCGCTTTGAGCAGCAAAAAAGAAAAGAAAATACATGAAAATTAGTAACCAATGTCTAGTTCATCTGAAACTTGGCAGAGGCGTTCCAAAGTTTAAAACATTGTCATTTTCACGCATCAATAGTCTCAGTTGAAATAGACTTTCAATTGTCAAAACAACTCCAATATATACATATATTTAAAACAGGGTCTCAACTTTGAGAATTTCTCATAAATGTAATATAAATGAACAGAGGCTGGAAGTTTAACAAGATGATCCTTAGCATGTCTAGTTTATGAATGAATTGTTTTAAAATTTCCAGACAATGGTAAGTACGATTTTAAACAACCAAAGCACTTAGTGCGCAGATTCAACCAAAATGCGATGCACGAACAAATATGAACAATGTACTCATCCAAATGCAACCAAAATTGGTGAAGTCGTAATAAACACATGTAAAAATATAGTATCAAAATTTCATAGCATTTAGAGTTGTTTTGAGGGGTCAACGAGTTTAAAAACTGAAGTGGTCAAAAGCTGAAATTCAAAGTGAGTAGACTTTTTACTATGGCAAAATTTGAGTTTCCGGCTGCAGGGTGCTCGTTTTAAAAATTAATTTTAAAAAAAACGTTAAGAATCGAATTTGACTCCCCTTCTCAGTAAATATAAACTCAACACTAGATAGAATAACACAAAGGAGAGAGTTTTAGAATATGTGTGCTCACAAAGTCCAAACACATCCAAACTTTTGCAAGAAAAACAGGATGGTTCAATTTATAGCTAAAACTCCCCCGATTTTTAATAAATCTATTTTAAGAGATAAAACTCTAAAAATTTATAGAAGTGTTCAACTATATGTCTAATATCTTTGAAAAAAATCCATGAAGGTTAGAGTGAGACGAAAGTATGTTTTCAAAATTTATTTTTGTGCCCCGCCACAGTTTTGGCACACCAAAATAAAACAGTCGTATCTCCCAAAATACTTAACCAAATAACCCCATCTCGGTGGCAAAATGCTCCTAACACACTGCAGTTTAACATACTTGGAGCATATAATTTTCAGAGCTTGAAAAAAAAAACGAAGAAAAACTCCAGAAACTGACAGGGCAGTAGGCTGTCAAAAATCAGCTCCTATTGTTAACATTCTATCAATTTCCAGCACTCCGAAAGCGTTTTTAAATCACTTTGAACACCATCTAACATATTTTCAAATATTACAACATTGTATTTAAGTCACATAAGCAAGAACTTTAAGGATTTTGATTTAATTAAACATCAAATCATCAAATCAATTCCCCCAGCACACAATCAACATACCCTTCAAGGGTTCTCCAACATAAATTTGCCCACTCCTCCTCCAACATAAGAAAATATATAAAATCATGCTATAAATTTTGAAATCAAACATAGTTCAACACATACAAGCTCCTAATCATGCTGTAAACGAAATTTAAAAGAAAAGAAAGGAAATATGGTTACTGAAAGGGGGCGAATTTTCTGCAACTAGGGTTCAACTTTGTCAACTTTTCTTGACCTTCAAATTTTGATTTCTTCTGAAATCCTTCGTCGGAGATGAAGGGTGTACCAGAAACGAAGCTCTTAAGGTAAATTTCATGGAGATGGTGAGTTCGAAACTTTAGAGAGGGAGGGCGATAGTTGTATCGAAAGAAGAGGAGAGTGAAGGAATGGATGTTTTGTTCTCAGACTAACTCGATTCTATGGTTGGAGAAGAAAGGTGATTTATCTTTCAAGCTGCGCAAGAATGGCGATGCTGAACAGACAAAAAAAACGATAGGGAGGGGGAGACGAACGATAGGAAAATAGAGAAAAGAAGAAAAATATGGTTTGATATTTGTTAGATTTAAAAGCAGAGGGCCAAATTAAATGGATGGCTATGAATTAAGATTGAGATATATAAGAAAATAATTAAAGATATCTCAAATAAATTTAATTTGGTAAATGATATAGGCAAGTGAAATGGTATGATATGATTTTTTTTTTCTAATAATAAATAACATATCTAATAAGGTAACAATTAAATCAATTCGTACACTACACAGATCAAAATCAAAATGATGCTAGATTAAATCAAAATTGATGTTCATGGAATTAAATGCCACACCTCAAATAAAAATAAAATAAATTTTAATTTGTTCCCCAATTATTAAAATCCGAAATTCATGTCTCCCAACTACAAAGGTAATCAACCTATCATTCCAAACTCTCAAATCATGCTCAATGACATAATCACATGTTGAAATAATAATAATCCTAATTCAAATTAAATGCATGCTCAACTCTCAAACAATTCAATTGTAGATATGCATTTAAATTAAAATACTTACTCAATTCAAATCATACTATATTATGATTGAGAATATTAATAATTAAGGTGAAAGCGACAAGACTATCAACATATCGAGCCGAGGCATATATATTAATTTTATGAAACCCCATGAAGTTGCCTCTAAAATAGGTAAATCACAAAAATTCTAATATTAAATTTTGTTTGTAAGGATTCTAATAACCTTCTACAATTAAAAGCGATACAACGAGTGCACAATTAATTAAAATAATATTAAAAATAAATTAATAGTTAAAAAGAGCGATGATTTTTTTTTTTTTTTTACGGGTGTTACAAATATTCACTCACATTAATTGTTAATTAATTAAACTTCTTAGTTCATTAATTGGGGATACTCTACAATCTTAGAATTTATATTCATATATTTTAGGAAAATATGCCTAAATTAAAGAGATTAATGTTCCCTTAATTATTACTCATTTCCCTATAATCATGCATTATAATCTTCATCAATTAGATAAAATCTAGAAAGTATTTAATTTACAAATTATTATTTTTAAATTTAATTATGATAATAAATGATATGATAGAAATAAATTATTGGAAATGATCGTGATTTTTAAACACAATAAATTAATATTGATTATAAAATACTTTTCCAATTAATAATCAAATTAAAATATAATCATATATAATTTATTATAAGTAAAGAAATATAAAACATAAAATAGTGCCTCACCCGAGTTGATTGTATTAGCTTAATTAATTTATAATAGATCAACTTTTATTTAAATAAGTTAACAGTTAAAAATAATTGTCTTCAATAACAAATTAGTTTAAATTCTTATAAATTAGTCTCTTTATTGGATAATCAATATATATTATTCACGTGATTAATGTCATACAAAACTAATTTAATAATATAAAATATGTTTGGAAATAATTGAACGAATATGATAGGAAATTTCATTAAAGTGCTATTATTTTTTTATTTGGAAACATAATAAAATCAAGATTGATTAACAAATATTATGGCAATAATTGATAATCAAATTCAATACGATCCTCAAATCATGGTATAATTAAATCAAAATCTTGACCCTCTATTGTTATTTTTACACTATAAATACAAGTTATCTATTAACAATCTCATTAGTTCTCTATCTCATCTCAAATGCGAATTCGAATTTTGCTTTTTTATTTAGTTTAGTCTTCTTTTCTTTCGTTATTATTATACACCATGCTGGATTTCAATACTTTGTAAGAAGGGTGAGAAAAACAAAGGAATGCACATTTGCTCGAAGTTTTCCATTTAAATGGAAGATCAACACGCCAATTGTAATTTGCATTGTATTTTCTTTATATTTCATATTTTTCTTCTCATGGAGAAGGTACATTTGTAATACACTTTAGCGTTTTCTTATGTTTTTTGAATTTTTTCTGCAACTTTTTTATCCATATGATACAATTAAACTAATTTTTTAAGATTATTTTGAAGAAAACAAAAATAAAATGCTTTCTTAAATTATAATACAACTCAATCAAATTTGAATAAATTAGTGTGTTTGAAGGGCCAAGAATAAATAAATTGGGGCGTTCTTAATATTACATTTTTTATCTTATCATTTCAAATGGTTAAACACGATATTCTTAGTTTTACTTTACTAAAATTTACATGTATTATGTAATTTTAATTACTTTTGTGGGTTATATCATATTTAGCATTTTATATTAAGTTCATAAAAAGTGAGTTCATAATCATGAAATATATCAACATAGATTTATTAATTTGTTATATCATTGAAATGATTAATGATTATTATAGTTATTATCTTAGTATTTTTGTATATTAGGATTTTTTTATTTATTTGTTCGCTTTTTATTTCAATTAGTACTACTATATTATAAGTTCAGTTATTTTATATTGTGAGAAGTAATAATACATATATAAGTAATTTTTTATTAATAGTAAGTAAATGAGTGTTGGTGTATATATTAAATAGAATTACGTAGTACATGTTAATTTTATATTTTTTTATTACAAAATTTAATATTAATTTTAGAACAAAATTAATATGAATATGCTTATTATTAATATGTTTATATCACAAGTGGTGATTGAATTTGTGCGAAATAAAAATATGGACTGGCATTCTTAAAATAAATAATTATTTGCTGAAATAATATTTTTGAGGTATAATTAAATTTTATGTAATTAAGTCTGCAAGTTGCATTTGTGTATATCTAATAATCTAAACCAACATAAACACAAACAATCAACACTCGATTAATTGATTATTTATCATTATATAATAAAATATATTTACACAATCCATAGAAAGAAGATCCAAAATATTTTTTCTAGCCTAGACAAAACTTCTCAAATAATCACAAAAAATAAAAAGAGTGATTGATACAACTAATCAATTATGATAATAAATGGTATTATGAAATGATTTAATAAACATGACAATAAATCAAAACATATTTATCATGATGTTTTTATGACACAAGGTAAACAAAATTGATTAGCAAATATTCTGCCAACAAATGATAATAAAATTAAATTCTAAACAAATATAATTTCATATTATTACACAAATAAATATCACATAAGATGTTAGATTTATTTGCAAATATTTTGCTAATAATATTACTTACAAAGCAGTGATAATGAAGATTATGCTGAAACTTAATGATTGTTACTTTGTTTGTGAATTTATATATATTTAAGCCTATAAATTAGTGCTTTTAATAGTAAATTTATCCAAATTTATTAGTTTTAATTTTTTAATCATACTTAATATCAAGTAATATTTAAAATCGTTAAAGATCATTTTGTAGGATGTTGATATATAAACAATAATTCGTAATTATCAATTAAAGATATCAATAAGTTTGAACACTTGATTCTTCATTAATTGATGAAACAATATCTACAATAAAATCATAAACATCAATATTTAAATTGAATGCAAAATTTTTGTTAAGGAAACAAGACATTTGATATATTAAGATAATGTATTAAAAATTATAATTATTTGTTATTTCGAAATATTAAAAGAAATCGCAAGATAGACGCAAATAATATCAATCACATAATTAGATTACAGTTAGTATTTAAAAAAAATATATTAATTATTTCTAAAATGAGAGTAATTTGTTAAAGAATATAAATGAAGTCGTAATGCGGTCATAAATAAATTAATGCAAAATAGCAACCGATCATGTGCATTTACAATCAATCCATGATACTCAAGCTTTGTATCTACCCTTGTATTTACGTGTAAATATTGTTGGCCCCAGGAATAATTTCACACTCAATAGGATAAATACAACTAGCAGGAGAAATAAACAAAATGGAGGACAAGAAAAGAGAGACGAAATCTAAGTTTTATTTGAGAGGAAACTAAACTCTCACTAAACTCTCTCAATTTGTTTTTTGTTGTGGTGTCTTAAAACTAACATAACCTCATGCCTTTTATAGGCAAATTTCACCCACATTTTTCAAACCACCACCACATTTTTCAAACTCCTTTCACCAAACTACCACCAAACTTCCACATTTTTCAAACTCCTTTCACCAAACTACCACCAAACTTTGAAATCCTTTATTTTGTTCACACAATTAAAGGAGTAATTTCCTACAATCTCCCCCTTACTCCTTAATTGGTTCGAGATCACGGACACCGAGAAGGTGTCGCATAGTTCCTAGCTTCACTGCTGGCAACGCCTTCGTGAGTGCATCGGCTCGCTGTTCATCAGTTCGAACAAACTCCACCTCAATCTGACCTCCTTCGACACACTCTCGAATGAAGTGATACTTTGTGTCGATGTGCTTGCTTCGACCATGGAAGACTGGATTCTTCATGAGCGCAAGTGCAGATTTGTTGTCGACGAAGAGCTTCACTGTCTTCGGTTTTGAACCACTTAGTTCGAACAACAACGCTTTCAGCCAAAGAGCTTGACATGCTGCCGCTGCTGCTGCCATGAACTCTGCTTCGCACGAGGAAAGGGCCACTGTTTTCTGTTTCTGTGAGTTCCACGAAACAAGTGAATCATTGATGTAGAACACCATTCCCCCTGTGCTCTTTCGATCATCTAAGTCTCCTGCAAGATCACTGTCAGAGTAACCCACTATTTCTTCATCTCCACTTCCTCTTCGAAACACTAAGCCGAGCTGCATAGTGCCTCGAAGTTACCGAAGTACTTGCTTTATTGCCTTCTGATGCATCTCGGTTGGCCTCTCCATGAATCTACTGGCAACTCCAACAGCATAAGAAAGATCTGGCCTTGTATGAAGGAGATAACGTAGACAACCGATCACTCTTCGATATTCAGTGTCATCAATCAGCTGTCCTTCGGGATCTTTGTGGAGTTGAGCCCTCGGCTCCATTGGTATCTTTGTTGAATTACAATCAAGCATCCCAAACTGGGATAACACCTTCTTTGCATATGCTGCTTGCTTGATCGAGATACCTCCCTCGAACTGAGATACTTCGATTCCGAGGTAATATGAGAGTAATCCGAGATCACTCATCTCGAACTCTCCCATCATTTGTTTCTTGAAGACTCCGACTGCCTTTGGATCTTCACCTGTCACTATCAAATCATCTACATAAACACCAACAATAATTCTGGTGTTAGTATTACCTCTCGTGTACACAGCTTGTTCCTGTGAACACCTCACAAAGCCCATCTGCTTCAGACTTTTGTCCAACTTCAAATTCCAAGCTCGAGGTGCTTGACGAAGGCCGTATAGTGCCTTCTTCAACTTTAACACCATGTGTTCCTTCCCTGTGACTTTAAACCCTTCTGGTTGAGTTACGTACACCTCCTCCTCGAGCTCCCCATTCAGAAAGGCTGACTTGACATCGAGATGATGTACTTGCCATCCTCGTTTTGCTGCCAAAGCAAGGATGACTCGAATAGTGTCCATTCGAGCGACTGGTGCGAATACTTCATCGTAGTCAATTCCCTGTCGCTGCACATATCCCTTTGCCACCAACCGAGCTTTGTGCTGGATCACTTCTCCTTCTGAGTTTTTCTTGAGCTTGAAGACCCATTTGAGCCCTATCGCCTTGTGTCCGACCGGCAATGGGACGAGAGACCACGTCCCATTCTTTTCAATGGCTTGGATTTCTTTAGCCATAGCCTCCTCCCATTCTGGTTGTCTGGCCGCTTCATTGTAGCAAGACGGCTCCTCCGTCTCTGCTAACATCAGCTCTTCGTCGAACTCTAGAGTCCTCCGAGGTGCTTCTTTTAAGATATCTGACATATTTTTGTAACGAACTGGCCCTCCGTTACTAAAAATCGGTCCACCTGACCATGGTGTGGGCAATCTCCCTTCAACACCTTCAGAGATTGATTCGACCTGAGGAGTGGTCGAATCAACCCGTTCGCCTGTGTCCGTTGAGTAGCCTACGACTGGTGTCAAACTGACTCCACCTTCCTCGTAGCTTGGAACCTCTTCGAATACTTAGAGGGGTTGGTCAACTCCATCTTCAGACCAGTTCCATTTCACGCCTTCCTCGAAAACAACATCACGACTAACATGTATTCTCCCACGATCTGGATCAAGTAAGCGATGCGCCTTACTTCCTTCTTCGATGCCCAAGTATACGTAGGACATACTTCGATCATCGAGCTTCTTCAAGTATGGTGTAGTCACCTTTGCGTGCGCTGTGCAACCAAACACACGAAGGTGTGCCAGATGGGGCTTTTTTTCTGTCCACATTTCGAATGGCGTACGATCTTTGTTCGCTTTAGTTGGCAGTCGATTGAGAAGATAAACTGAATGGCGAACCGCCTCCCCCCAATACTTACTCGGCACACTCATGTTTTTGAGAAGTGAGCGAGCCATCGCCATCACCGTTCGATTACGCCTTTCCACCACACCATTCTGTTGTGGAGAGTATGGTGCGGTGAGATGTCGTTCGATCCCTGCTTGCTCGCACACCTTTGCAAGCTCGTCCGAGAGAAATTCACCATCTCTGTCAGATCTGACCACTTTAATACGATGACCACTTGAATTTTCGGCTAACTGCTTGGTCTTTTGAAATGCGGCACACGCCTCGTCCTTCGATTTCATCACATGCAACCACATCCAACGGGAATAGTCATCAACTATTAACATGAAATAGCGGTTACCTCCTGGAGTGATTGGTGTGATCGGACCACACAAATCTATGTGTAGTAGTTCGAGCGGCTTCTTTGCGCGGAACTTCGCCTCCGCTGCGAACGAATGTCTTATTTGCTTTGCCACTAAACAGGTTCTGCAAAGCTGCTTCGGTTGAGAAGTCAATGGAACCCCTGCTGCCATTTTCTTCTCAGCGAGAGCCTTTATGTCCCGAAAATTTACATGACCAAGACGTGTATGCCATAGCCATGCTGGATCATCAAGACTTGCCAAACAACTTACCGGAGTTGCCACCTGCAACTCGATGCGATAAAGCCGATTTTGCGACCGCTTCACTTTCATGATCAGTCGGAGAGGGTCCTTCGAGAAAACTTCGAGCTCTCCGTCATTCATCACAACTTGATGGCCCGACTCGGTCAACTGTCCGAGACTGATCATACTGCTCCGAAGTTGAGGAATATAATATACCTCTTTGAGCAACCATTGTTCTCCATTCTTGCAAGCGAAGAGCACCGAACCCTTTCCTTGAATTCGTACGGTTGAATCATCTCCAAACCTCACACTTCCTGTGACCGCTTCGTCCAACTCGAAGAACTTTCCTTTGTCGCCGGTCATGTGATTACTGGCACCATTGTCTAGAAACCAAACATCAGTTGGTGTTCCGACATACTGCGACTCCTCCGAAATTGCCATAAGCAATGCTGGTTCGACATTTTCAGTGTGCACAAGATGTGCTTCCTCTCTCTTCTTCGGTGCACGACATTGTGTTGAATAGTGCCCAAACTCATTGCAATTATAGCAACGAATTTGACTCTTGTCACGGCCGCCTCCGCCAGAGCTACCTGCTCCGTCTCTTCGTGGTGGTCCTCCTCGACCACCTCTTCCGCGGCCTCTGCCTGGATATCTTCCTCCTCGTCCATGATTTCCACCATCTGTAGAAAACTTCTTCCACTGGGTTGACGAGTCTCCCCCATCCTTCTTGAACCGTGCCTCCCACTCCGCCTGAGTGAGGAGCACATGTCCTTCATTTCTGACTGCACTCGTATTCTTCTTACGCGTGCGTTCTTCGAAGGCTTTTAGTCTTCCAACGGCTTCTTTGAAGGTGAGCGTTCCGAGATCACAAAATTGCTCAATGCCGGCTATCACACTAATAAACCGCTCCGGCACCGTATCGAAGAGCTTCTTTACTAGCGCAGCATCACTGAGTGTTTCTCCAAGATTAGAGTAATTTACAGACATAGCAGTGAGACGACCCGCATATTGATCAAGGGACTCACTGTCACTCATTCTCACAGAATCAAACTCACTCTTGAGTGTTTGTAACCGTGCATTCTTTACTCTTTCTGCCCCGACGAATCTCGTCTTGAGACTGTCCCAAACTTCCTTCGCTGTCTTCTTCTTGGCCACTTGCATAAGGAGGTCCTCCGGAAGCGCTTGGAATAAGTGCGACCTCGCCTTCTTGTCAAGCCGGGCGTCAACTGCTGCGCCTTCTGCTGGCTCAACTACTTCCCACACTCCTTGATCCTCCATCATTGCCTGCACACGAATCACCCAACTGGTGTAGTTCGTATGTGTCAACTGCGGGTAGTGAAACGAGCTGCTCACTTGTTGTGCCCGCGAGGTTTCTGCTGCTGTTACCAAAGCCATATTATCCCACCGTATGATTTTAGGCATAAACCGGTGCTCTAGTACTGCCAACAAAATTTTGGTGAATAGTACTTATCGAACTGCTAACACTATTCTGGCGTGAATAGTACTAAGCGAACTCTTAAAGGATGGAAATTAGTCTAACTTATTTTCTGATGTGTAGGATCCACTTTAGTGGCAAACACAGAGCATACGATAAGTAGATAATAAACACCCTAACTGAGCTCTGGTACCACTTGTTGGCCCCAGGAATAATTTCACACTCAATAGGATAAATACAACTAGCAGGAGAAATAAACAAAATGGAGGACTAGAAAAGAGAGACGAAATCTAAGTTTTATTTGAGAGGAAACTAAACTCTCACTAAACTCTCTCAATTTGTTTTTGTTGTGGTGTCTTAAAACTAACATAACCTCATGCCTTTTATAGGCAAATTTCACCCACATTTTTCAAACCACCACCACATTTTTCAAACTCCTTTCACCAAACTACCACCAAACTTCCACATTTTTCAAACTCCTTTCACCAAACTACCACCAAACTTTGAAATCCTTTATTTTGTTCACACAATTAAAGGAGTAATTTCCTACAAATATTACAATAGTCAATAGGAAAATATGAGTTTTTTTATGAGAAATTCAAATAGCAAAATTATCTTGGCAAGAACGCATATGCTTACTACATATGATATTGGTGATAATACTTGTGCTCCTTGAAATTATTACCAAAAACTCATAAAACATATCAATAAAGTACAATATCAATAATCGTATTATAATATCATAATTGAAAATATTAAAGAATTTATAAGTGAGTGAGATTTAGCGTAAATCTCCAATACATTCAAGTAGCATATCAAGTTGCATGTCAAGAAGTTCAAGGTACAAGTTTAATATGTATCAAGTATGCATCAATGCACATAATTAAAATGTTTATTTAATGATGTAAAAAAATAATTGGCGTAATCAATAATAAAAATGTGTTTTTGTTCTAAAAATGGAGAGAAAGAAATAAAAAGTTCAACGTTCAAGATATTTTAGTAAAATAATTTGAAAGTTATCACGCACTAAAAATATTGTTTAACATTGAAAATTATAAATTATGTGGAGAAACACATCCACATCAAGAAACTAAATACATGTTTTATGGATTTTCAAGAAAATAAAAACTTAAACATTGTTTTGAATTAAAAATTTATATGAGGCTTACAAAAAATCATTTTAAAATCCCTATGAATATTAAACAAAATACATATTATTTTTATAATAAATAAATTATAAAATAATATTATTTTAATAAAAAAATTAAAATTTCCACGCATCGCGTGGGGTGCAATACTAGTATATAATAAAACAATACCGGAAGTAATTTATGAAAATATTCACTTTCATTAAATGTTCATTAATTGAAAATTTTAGTTTATTAATTATTAAGTTAAAATATTCTATATATGTAATAATTTGGTAAGATTCTTAGTGGATGAAAATGGTAATAATATAATGTAGATTTGATTCTAGAATAATATTTAGATTTATCATCAATAATATTTAGTTAAAAATATGCGAAATTTAAATAAAATCAAGTAAAATTCCACTTACAATATGTGAAAGTTAAATACATAAAAATATGTGAAAAAATCAATTAAAAATCACATTTCTATTCACATATACACTGATATATATTGATATACATATCAAATATTTATATATTCAACATTAGAAATATTTAATTTATTTTTTAAATAAAAACATTCAAATAGATAAGAAATTTATTTTTTTAAGGAGTGATGATATGCCCAATCGTTTCCTAATAGTTTAATAAAATTGTTTCCTTTAAAAAAATAGATGTACATAATTATAATTAAACTCTAATCATAACAGTTTTATTCATATATCCGATTTCCCTAACAATAATAAAGATTGTAAACTCATAAATATCAATTATTTCTTTAACAAAATCTGATTTTAATTAAAGTATGATATCACAATTATGTATCTATATATTAGTAAAAATATAATTATTTCAAGCAATTCAAAAAAATAATTCGTAATTCCAAATTGCTTATATAAGAATTAGAATATATAAATCGAGCATATATAGATTTCAAGTCAATGATTTTGCGATGATTTAGCGGCTTAACAAATTTTAAAAGATCAAGTTAAAATGTGACATTAATAGATACTTGATTGTATGCATATATTCTTCGAACTAACAACTCAATGGATTTTATAATTTTTTTAATTAATTTTTCTTTATTGTCAAATGAAGCTTCATACAAATAATCAGGATTAGAATTATATAATATTTATAAAATCTTATGAGAGATAAACTTAGAATAATGAAAAAATACATAAGATAGTTAAAAATATTATAATAAATTTAGAAACACATAAATGTTATTAACGAATGAAAAATTGAGACAAATACTACCTCCATCCCGGTCTATCAGGCACCTTTGACAGGGCATGGGAATTAAGGGTTGTGAGTGGTAGTGGAATTAATATTTTATTGATGAGTGTGAAAAATTTGGTATTTTAGGAAAGAGGTCCAATAGACTGGGACGGACGAAAATCGAAAGAGTGCCCAATAGACTGGGACGAAGGGAGTAGTTTTGTAGTAATTTATCCTGTTGTAATTGTCAATAGATAAACTAACATTTATCCATAGAATTTTCTGAAAGTTAAAAATCACAGAATATTCATAATGTTCACAAAACTTTTTTTAAAAGAAATTAATATGCTAACAATTGATTAGAGTTTTCTTTTTTTGGGGTTAAAATCCCAAAATTCTCAAATATTATATTATAATTGTAACGCAAATTATGGTAACAAAAGGATATTGAATAAAATCAATATATTCCCATTTTATTGGCATAATTGAGCCATTAATTATGATTTTGTTTTATTTATTTTCTAAAGAATTTAATTTTTCGTGAAGATAATATGATAAACTTAGAATAATGAAAAAATACATAAGATAGTTAAAAATATTATAATAAATTTAGAAACACATAAATGTTATTAACGAATGAAAATTGAGACAAATACTACCTCCGTCCCGGTCTATCGGCACCTTTGACCGGGCATGAGAATTAAGGGTTGTGAGTGGTAGTGGATTTAATATTTTATTGATGAGTGTGAAAAATTCATTATTTTAGGAAAGATGCCAAATAGACTGGGACGGACGAAAATGGAAAGAGTGTCCAATAGATTGGGACGGAGGGAGTAGTTTTGTAGTAATTTTTCCTGTTGTAATTGTCAATAGATAAACTAACATTTATCCATAGAATTTTCTCAAAGTTAAAAATCACAGAACATTCATAATGTTCACAAAACCTTTTTTTTTTAATTAATTTGCTAACAATTGATTAGAGTTTTCCTTTTTTTTTTTTGGGTTAAAATCCCAAAATTCTCAAATATTATATTATAATTGTAACGCAAATTATGGTAACAAAAGGATATTGAATAAAATCAATATATTCGCATTTTATTGGCATAATTGAGCCATTAATTATGATTTTGTTTTATTTATGTTCTAAAGAATTTAATTTTTCGTGAAGATAATATGATAAACTTAGAATAATGAAAAAAATACATAAGATAGTTAAAAATGTAATAAATTTAGAAACACATAAATGTTATTAACGAATGAAAATTGAGACAAATACTACCTCCGTTCCGGTCTATCAGGCACCTTTGACCGGACATGAGAATTAAGGGTTGTGAGTGGTAGTGAAATAATAATTTTATTGATGAGTGTGAAAATTTTGCTATTTTAGGAAAGAGACCCAATAGACTGAGACGGACGAAAATGGAAAGAGTGCCAATAGACTGGGACGGAGGGAGTAGTTTTGTAGTAATTTTTCCAGTTGTAATTGTCAATAGACTAATATTTATCCATATGATTTTCTGAAAGTTAAAAATCACATAACATTCATAATGTTCACAAAACTTTTTTTTTAAAAAATTAATATGCAAACAATTGATTAGAGTTTTCCTTTTTTTTTTGGGGGTTAAAATCCCAAAATTCTCAAATATTATATTATAACTGTAACGCAAATCATGGTAACAAAAGGATATTGAATAAAATCAATATATTCGCATTTTATTGGCATAATTGAGCCATTAATTATGATTTTGTTTTATTTATTTTCTAAAGAATTTAATTTTTCGTGAAGATAATATGATGCCTTAATTAGGATACTTTATTTAGGATATGAATAGATTCAAAAAAATGTTTCGAATTATTGCATGGAATATGATTTCATCAAATCATTTCAATAAATAGTTTCCTTGATATTCACAATTTAAATTAATCTATTAGGTATACTTAATATTAATTAGAAGTAAATAACCAAAAGATCGATCATCTTAATATTTGACATATTTAGCCAAAAAAAAAAATTAAATACAATCTTCAAATTATGGTAGGAAATCATCAAACTTTGGACCACTTTTATTATTGGCACTATAAATATAAGGCCCTCTTTTACATTCTTATTAGTTCATCATATCTCAGTGAAAGAAAGAGAAACTTGCCTTTTCCTAAATGAAAATTTTAATTGTGTTATTTTGTTTTGTTTAGTTTTCTTTTTCTTTGATTATTATAGATTCTCATTAGCCCAGTAGTTCACCATCTTCTCTCAAACGAGAATTTTAATTGTGTTATTTTTTTTGGTTTGGTTTAGTTTTTTTTTTTAATTGTTTGTTATTATTGCAGATCATATTTTCTAGCCTCAAACTAAGATTCAAATAAAGGAATTCATAGTTGTTCGAAGGGCATTACATATAAATGTGAATTAACACACCAATTGCAATTATATTTCAGATTTTTTTATGATTGTGCATAACTTTTGATGTGCAAATTCTCGACAGTTTAATCCATTTCTTTTGTTTTTTTTTTGAATATTTATGCTATTTTTTATCCATATGGTACAATTAAATTAATTTAATAATTTTTTTAGCAGACATAAAAAATTCAAATATAGACAAAACTTTAATATGGTTGAAGAAGTTTTTAAATACAATTTCATATTCAAGATAATAGAAGGAAATATAGATTTTTAAAATGTATATTTTTGTTGGTTTATAATATGTATTTATCGAGTTTCAGTAAATTAGTGCGTTGAATCGTTACAAATTAATAAAAATTTGTGAGATTTAATATATTTTTTCTAATCCCATGTCTTAGACATGAGCTTCTTAATTTTCTTCTTGAGCTTTATATGAATTGGCAATGTTAAGTGTTAAGTTGAACAAATTTCAATACAATTAGATTTGTGAGTTTAATTTCAATCTCTATCATTCAATATATTTTATTTTTCTTATTATATTTTTATTAAGAATTTTTAATCCTTTTTTAAAGTTTAGTATTGAGCTATATTATTTTTAAATAAGATAAGTTTAAGCATGTTTGTTTCCATTTTTATAGGATGGATTTTCCACACATTGAATAGGAGAATGTGGGTGATTCTCCAGTAATATGCCCGTCCAATCGACCGTGCAAATGAAGTAATAAGTGAAGAATCATGGGTGAAGTTCATTGTATATAAAGGAAGAAGTTTTTTTTAGTACGAGGCAAAAAAGGGACTACCCTACGGTCAATCTGAAATCGAAGTTGCAAGGTATTGCATTAGTCTAGGTATTTTTCGGTTTAGTTTGAATTTGTAGATTTAAAATGCTTTTAATAAAATGTTTTTCGCCCTGGGAAAAAGTAATATTTGTGCACCATTATTTTTTTTTAATTTCGTACTTATCCGCTTCATATTGCTATGAATGTTACAACATTCCGAACGACATTTATTTTCATTAAGCACACGAGTTTTTTGTTTTGTGTAAGTTTTTTATTTTTTGTTGCTGCAAATAGTACATCAAATTTTAACATTAAGTATTTTTTACGTTAAAATATGGTTAAATGTATTATATTTAGTCCATAAAAACCAACATATAATCACCAGTATATAGATCTGGATTTATTAAATTTTTACAACTTTGAAATGATCATGTTTCATTATAGTTAGTATTTTTTAGGTTAAAATTCTTCTTTATTATTTTTTGTGTTTTCTTTATCAAAATAGTAGTACCTAATATTAATAGGAGTTCATCATAATAGTGAGAAGCAATATCAATTTCACAAGAACTATTGTTAGATTTATTATTTAATAAATCAAAATATTAACTAATGTTGTTATTTGAGTATATAAGTTCAGAAAACAAAAAAATAAAATAAAGTAAAGGGCATGCTGGTGTGACAATGAATTAACAATATTTTATAAATTTAAAATATAAAACAAAATTTCATAAATTCTCAAAATTAAGGATGGCCAACTATACTTTATCCTATACAAAATAGAATCAGGTATTGCATAATGATTTTTTTTTATTACAAAAATCTAGATTAATCTTAGAACATAGTTGATATAAATATGCTATTATTAACTAAAAACATTCTATATAACAATAAAGAATTTAGGAAATATATTATTTTTTATTCACCTATATTATCTTACCTTAATTTATATAATAAGAATTATTCTTATATAAATATAAGTAAGCAAATCAAACTAAATGATTAATTATAATGGAATAATATAATCCACGCATCGCGTGGGTGTCATACTAGTAATTATACATAATTCTTACCTTAAACAAAATTAAAATCTTTAAATCAAATTAATGCCTTCAAACAAATTATCATCTAACGTCATTTTTTATTTGAAGAACAAGCTCAATTCATATACGATTATACCTCAACACAATTATTGTTCTTCATCACCAATTATTACTTTTTATGCAAAAAGGTATATATTATGCAATTTATATTTATATTTTGGTTTTTATCATGTTTTAATTAAATTTGTATATTAAATTATTGATATTCTCATGCTTGAACATTAAAAATCTTAAGAATATTAGTTTGTTAAGTTCATACAGTAGTTATTGATTATTTTTCGTTTGGAATATAATGTAATGGAAGCGTTATTTTTTTTTTATAAGTATTAAAAGAAGTAGAGGACTTACTCGATGTGGTTGCCAAGCTAAACTGATAGTTAAGAAGTGTTGACGATATAGGAAAAGATACATCCATATCTTCTAGTTAGATTTTTATGTATTTTGTATATCTTTTAGTTCCTTGTTTTATGTATTCTCTCCTTGTATATATATCACTTTACACAAGAATAAAATTATTGTAGAAATTTTATTCACAATCACATGGTATCAGCCTAACATTAGCTATAAATCCTAATTCTTCTTCCCTTATCCTCGACGTGCGTTCGCTCACTCCCATGGCTACCATCGATCCTCCTACTCTTTCCCTCTCAACCATGATTCATATGGTCAATATCAAACTCAGCTCCACCAATTATCTCCTTTGGCATGCTCAAATTGAACCGTTGTTAGCTAGCCAAAATCAACAAGAAGTGTAAAAATAAATATTTTTGGATTGTTAGTTACTTTGTTGAGCAACACAACCACGCCCTCTCAACTCCTTCTAGGTTTCATCTCTTAAGGTCGCATAGAAAACTTTCAGCAATAAAGAAAGCTCTTGTGCAACAATTTTCACAAGCAAATATCCCTATTTGTCAACAGGTACGACTATTTGAGATAGATGTTGGTCGTCCATCATTTACTGGTTGCTCAGAAAAAAGGTATTAGGAATCATCAAAGAGATGTTCAAATTGAGTTATTAGGACATGCTGCTGAAACGTTAATACAATATTTTAAGTCTGAGAAAGAAAAAAAATGAAATTTTTTACTTCACTTGTGAGATAGATGACTCGGGTATTTTTAAGGGATGTTTTTGGGTTGATTATTGTTGGGATTAATGTTGTGAGTCGAATAAAAAATCTATTAACCCGGACCGTTCATGGATATTGAAATAATTGTCATTCAATAGTTAATCCTATGCATGCTCCTATGAATTTAATTGCAATGGTTTTAGGGTTACCTTTTGATATGTTGAGTCTGAATCTAAACTGCGTTGAATCCAAATCTGATTCGTACAATTCAAATATGCGGAAAGAGAATTTTATATCTTGCAATTTAATCCAATATTCAAATTGAAAAAGAATAGAGATATCTAGTTCTCTAGATTAGGTCTTCAGATCTATATCCTTTTATTTTTCCAATCTCGCTACTGGTGATTCCACGAGATTGCACTGCAGGAGACAAAGTCGAATTCCTTCTTCTCCCACTGCAGTTGGCGCCGCCCTCCCTTACTCAGATCTAGCGTTTCAATTATTGTGACTTTACATGTGAAGTATGAGGAGAGAATGAGCTATTTATATTATTAGGGTTAAAACCCTAATGGACTACCTTAAGCAATTTATTGGGCCGAACTTGGGACCTGATGCAAATAATAAAGTGGGCCTATGAATTAATTAATTCACATGTCCACAACCCAGGACATAATTAATTAATTAACATTAATTCATTCGACCAAAGAATTAATACCGACCTATCCCTTTATTACCACATTATGAGAATGAGTTACATCGACTTGGTGAATCCCCACATTTAAGGTTACTGGACATTAATTAATTAATTAGAGCTTCTGACAAGTTCACATAATTAATTACTATCTTATTATCCTGAGTAGTACCGCTCAAACTTTATCATCTGTGATTGAATTTAATTAGCCTGTAGGACTTCAACACGACGAACCTTATTGAGCTCCTGAGAAAATGTCTCCATTTTTATAATCAGATATGGTAATCTAACTACAGTCATCAGAACGTTCTACACAAGTTGTTTTCACCCAAGATGTGGATATAAGAGCACATTAATAAGGCTTTCCACCATGGCAAGTCAAAGTGATCACATACAACCCATGCATACTTCTGATAACCGCAGAAACGGTGAGCAAATAAATTTTTACACCCTAAGGTGGTCGATCCTACAGGGACTGTACAACGAACTACCCAAAATACTAGCCACAATTTCTAGAACATAGAAGTTTGAGGAAATAGAAAAAGGGTTTTGTTTTATTATTTAAAGATGACAATGCAAGAAAGTAAATGTTTTAAAGACAATTAAAGGAAGCACAGATCCTAGGGCAGATAATCTAATCATCAACACGCAATTTCAATCAACTCAGCAATGGGGAAAACATTAGATTTTAATGGATTAAATTCCTTGGTAAGACAATTAAACTCTAGATTACTAATCAGTGACTATCTCCTCTCGATCTCAAGAACACAAATTAGTCAATCTCGATAATTATCTAATTAATTCCTATGCAAGCTTCTTCCTTTTGAGACTAAAAACCAACATATTTAATTCTCTCTTCCTATTAACAATTTTCACCTCTCGGTCCTTCAATTGATAACTTTAAACCTAGACTTAATTTCACCTCTCAGTCTATCTTTTAATCTAGATTATTAAATTAATCGCAGAGAATTAAACCATACCGTATGAGTTGATTTCAATAAACATGCATCAGAAAAGAATACACAAAGCCCTAGAACCTGTTACGGTTCTAGCCACAAAACATGACTAGAAATAAAGCAAACATATTATTAATTAACTAACAATTGCAATAGGTGTAGGATTCAAGTCTACAATAGACAACACGAGTTGTCACTTTAATTAACTTGCCAATGATCGTTCTTAGGATATTGAAAACAAATTATATTTAAATAAATCAGGCGAACCTAAGCATGCTCTTACAAAATTAATTGCAAATGGATGGATCTACGGAATACCTGAACTCCAGCGACTGATCTACAGATCTAGATCGATGACGGAGACTTGTTCCAACATATCTGATCTTTTGATCTGTTCCCTTGCTCCTCGGAGATATGGTGAGGATACGCTACCGAGTTGAATCGGAGATCTAGAGGAATCGATCAATTCCTCCCTACTGATAAGCCATCGCCCTTCTCTTTCTCTTCCCTCAATATTCTGGGTTGAATATTAAAACCCTAATGATCTAATAGAGAGAAAAAGGTATATATAGTATTAGGGTTTGAGAAACCCTAATACCAATGGGCTTTGAGCAGTGATTGGGCCAGACCAGGGATCAAATGCAAATAATAAAGTGGGCCCTCTTTATTAATTAATTCTTCCTTGTTCAACCCAGAACATAATTAATTAATAAAACATTATTTTAACCTTCACCATGGTAACAATAATGACTCACCCCTTTATTACCACGTAATTAGGAACGAGTTGCATTAAACTAACATGATCCACAAATTTAAGGTTTTAGACATTCATTAATTAATTTGGCATATGACAATTAACCACAATTAATTAATCTCTTATTTCCTGATTAGTACCACTAACTCCTTTTCACTTATGCTTCAATTAATAATTCAGCCTGCAGGACTTAGCATAGAGAACCTTGTGAGCTCATCAGGGAATGTCACCATCCTGAAGCGGATATGCTTACCTACACGTCCAGCTTAAGCAGACCACACACAAATTGCCAACACACAAAATGCAGATATAAGAGTACATAAAGGACTCGCCATCCTAGCAAATCAAAGTGTGGTCAATCTATGTGTGCCCCTTAGCCTTCTGCTAGGTTTAAGATCATAGGAAGTATGTTAGGGATCTGGCTCATTCATATGTCACTGAGAATGGCACATCCCACTGTTGATCCCATCAATACATAAAGATGTACAGGCACATACAAGTAGCTAGGATAAGCTAACTTATGAACTAATATGCCGCAACTTAAATCGACAGCCTATCCAGGGACTATCTCAGCTGTGATACTATTTATATCTCGCTAGGTCAATCGAGCCATATGATCCTCTGTGATCTCCTACACACCATATGCTCATCCCTATCGACGAGATAATAGGATATTATAGTTCGTTGTATATTCATTGTTATATCAGATAGCGAGCATTGTTGATGTAACACATATATGAAGACCAGTATATAAAACACTTAATCATATATGCTTTCAGTATACAATCCCAACAATCTCCCACTTATACTCAAAGCATAACACCATTACTTTTACAGAGTATTAAGTGTGTCTATAAAATCTAGCTATTACAAAAATAGGACACGGGGTGTCAGGCTTCAGATCTTTAGTCCAAGACCACGAACGTGTTCTTCATAGATCTTCTGAGGTAAGCCTTTTGTAAATGGATTAGCTAGATTCTCCTTCATATCTATCTTTTGGATTTGCACATCGCCTCTTGCTACGATTTCTCGTATGATGTGGTACTTCATTTCTATGTGTTTTGAAGCCTTGTGAGACCTGGGTTCCTTCGAGTTTGCCATTGCATCAGCATTGTCACAATATATTGTGACTGCTTTAGGCAAACTCGGAACAATATCCAGTTCTAAGAGGAAGTTTCGGAACCATACAGCTTCCTTTGAAGCTGCTACATATTCAGCTTCCATGGTGGAGTCCGCGATACATTTCTGTTTCGCACTCCTCCAAGATGTAACTCCTCCTCCCAAGGTAAACACATATCCAGAGGTCGATCTCTTCTCATCTTGATCCGCTTGGAAATCTTAATCCGTGTACCCTACAGGACACAAGTTCTCACACTGATATACAAGACATAAGTCTCGTGTTCTCCTCAGATACTTCAGAATGTGTTTAACCGCATTCCAAAGCGCCTGACCTGGATTGGATTGATATCTTGCCGCCATGCCAACAGCATAGCAGATATCTGGCCTCGTACAAAGCATTGCATACATGAGACTTCCCACTGCAGAAGCATATGTTACTAAAGACATCTCATTCTTCTCTTTCTCTGTCACAGGACACTGTGACTTTGAAAGACGTTTTTCATGATAGTAAGGCAGCAAGCCTCTCTTGGAATTTTGCATGCTAAAACGAGCCAACACAGTATCAATGTAAGAGCCCTGAGATAAGCTTAACATCATTTTCCTACGATTCTGCAGGACTTTGATCCCAAGGATGTAACCAGCATTTCCCAGATCTTTTATTTGAAACTGCTCGGATAACCAACCTTTTATGCCTGACAACACTTCCACATCGTTTCCGAATAGGAGAATGTCATTTACATAAAGTGCAAGAAAAACCACGCTTCCACCGACACATAAACGGTACACACAACTCTCGTTTTTGCATGAAAATCCATAGGATTTGATCACATCATCAAAACGTTTGTTCCATGACCTTGAAGCTTGTTTAAGTCCATAAAGTGACTTCTTAAGCTTCCAAACAAGATGCTCTTGATCTTTCTGCACATACCCTTCTGGCTGTTGCATGTAGATGTCACGACCTTCTTCAAGGTACCCGTTCAAGAACGCAATTTTGACATCCATGTGCCAGATTTCAAGATCCATATGTGCTGCTATGGACAAAAGTATTCGAATGGATTTTAACATTGCAACAGGTGAGAAGGTTTCATCATAGTCAATACCTTCCTTCTGACTATGACCTTTCGCCACCAACCTGTCCTTAAATGCTGTTATGTTACCATTCGAATCCTTCTTTCTCTTGTATACCCACTTACTGCCTATGGCTCGAAAACCATCTGGTAGTAAAGATTCCTGGTAGACATCCATAGATGTGATCGATTCAATTTCAGAATCCATGGCTTGACGCCATTGATCAGCATCCTTGTCACTCATAGCTTCATCGTACGTCCATGTGTCGGTATCATTTAGTCCGTTTTCAGGGATTAAGTCAGAAGACTCTCCCACGAACATATACCGCTCAGGCTGCCGAGGCAGCCTCCCACTTGATGGGTTTTGTATACTGAAAGCATTTATTACAATGTGTATACAACGGTTTATTTCTCCTATCTGTTAACAATCGTACATGTATGAACAATGGTATCCTCTTGTCTCACCGATAGGGACGATCATACGGCGTGCAGTAGATCGCAGAAGACAGTATGATCACTTGACCTAGTGAGACATAAACCATGATCACAGCTGAGACAATGTATGAGGATACGTCTGTCCGGATGGCTGCGGCATTGTCGGAATAAGTAGTCTGTCTTGGTTACTTGACATGCTGGTACGCAGAGGTGGCGTATTGATGGACCGCAGTGAGATATATTCGTCTGTCTGACATCAGCGAATAAAAGATCTCGTTATATTGATTGTAATAGAATAGAATTTGAAAATCCATGATTAGTGTAGATTTGAAAATTGTAATAGAATAAAATTTTCTGTAATTTTTCAAATTATGTAAATGAACGGGTCGAGGACGAAGAACGAAGATGGAGCCAACGCAGGGCCAACGGAGGGCGCGGCGTGCACGCTCGCGTGCGGCGCTGGGCGCACGGCTGGACCGCGAGCGGCACGGCCGCAGGCGCGGGGCGCTCGCGCGCGAGCGTGCGGCGCTGGGCGCAGGCGGCAGCCGGCAGCGGGGCTGGGCTGGCGGCGGCGGTTTCGGTCATCGTCGGCTGCTGCTGTCCCGTCGCGGTAGCTCCTGTTTTGATGGTTTGTACAATCCTGTGTAAACCCTAGGGTTTGCATTAGGATTAGGGCAAAACATCAGATCACAAAGGCCAAAAAATCCAAAAGATTTGGAGGCCCTTGAAGATTTGGAAAGATTTGAAAAGATTTGGATATATCCAAATTAATTCAAAATTCAAATTGTAATAGATAGATTTTATTTTCTATTTATTTTGGGGCCACGAGGAATTTTTGTTTGTCTTAATTGTCCTCGTATGATATGTGATTTATTTATGTGCGCAATTAAGCATGTGTAGATAATAGGAAAAGCATGTTTTACTGCTTTTATTATTTACAGCTTTCCAAGCATGCTTATGTGATTAATTTCTTTTATTGGATTATATTTTGGGAATTTTTGGGCTTGTATTATTACATGCAAAAATTTGGGAAATATAATGACAAAAAGAAATTATGTGTGCGCATAAATAAACCTTTTAAAAGAAAAATACTAAGCAGATTTTTTAATTAAAATCAACAGACCTCCACAAAGCGGTCCTAGGCTGTAAGTGTATCTCTCGCTCTAGTAAACGTCTACGAGTGTAGCTTGCTAGTTCCCGGAGGTGCATGGGTACAGTTGTTGGGATTTTTAGACAAACAATTTAAATCATGTGAATAGTGGGAGGGCTTTGCGTAAACGTCTACGAGTGTAGCTTGCGTAGACCTCTTTCACATGTATTCTAGGATTGATTTAAATTAAAGATAACAAAAGCTTTGAGGGCTGTGCGGTATGGTTACGTGCCATGCTAAACTGTCTCTTTTGGCTGGAGTTAAATTTGTGCTTAATTGCATAGAAGAATCTTAGAATATAATGCAAGAATTGCATCCCTGTTCTTGTAAGGATGGCTTGGTCTAAGGTTTTCACTAATTATTAATTTCTAGTGTCAAAAGCTTCCTGATATGGTAGTGAAATTAAATGGATTGGGGCTTAAAACCCGCAGTTCTGGTTGAGGGTGACATCGTAAACGTCTACGAGTGTAGCTTGCGGTGGGAACTCTTGGGCAATTAGTGGAAAACATTTGTATTTGATTTATTAAAAGGTTTTCAATGCATTTGTTTTCGAAGTTCAACATGTATGTTCTTATTTAAGATTCTTTATTGTTTCAGATATGTCTATGTCTAATGTCATCAATATTCTCGCACAAAATACTCTAACTGGTCCAAACTTCCTGGAATGGAAACGCAATCTCGAATACCTCCTGATTAGAGAAGAACATATGTTCGTTCTGCAAGTACTTCGTCCTATAGTGCCAACTGCTGAATCCTCTCAGGAGGAAGTAGACTTTTATAACAAGTGGGAGAAATGGAACTATGTAGTCAAGTGCTACATGATGACCACTATGTCAAAAGTCTTGCAGCAGCAACATCAGCACCATAGGGATGCCTATGACATTATGTTAAGTCTGACGGCAACCTATGGGGAATCTGATAGAGCTGTCAGGTTCAATCTCATGAAAGAAATCGTGAGTAAGAAAATGACTGACGGCACCTCAGTGAGAGAGCACGTAGTTTCCATGACTCATCTCATGGATGAACTGACTGTGCATGGTGGAGGTATCGACGCTGAGGCTAAGGTCGATATCATACTGAACTCTCTACCCAAGTCCTTTGAGAGTTTTAGACTGAATGTTGTCATGAACAAGAAAGAGTACACTCTTAACGAGTTACTCAATAACTTGATGGCAGCTGAATCAGTCATGAACCCTCAGAAGGTTGCCTTGGCTACTTCTAGTAATCTCTCTGCTGTACCGAAAGGTATGAAGCGGAAGAAAGGGATTAAGAAGTGGGCCAAGAAGACACCTGCGAATGATGGTGGGGCTGGGAGAAAGCCTAAGGTGGCAACTGATAGGGACAGGTGCTTCAGGTGTGGTAAGAAAGGACATTGGAGGAAGGAATGTCCGAATCACAAGGGACAAGGTATGCCATTTTGCATGTATAACTGTAAGCATGATTAGAGTTAGTTGTTGCTCTTCTAGAGCTGTAAGCACTGACTTGTTGATCATGTTGTTGTACTTCGCAGGGAACCGTGCCGACAAGGCTGGTGATTGATGGCAGGAAGATACCAAACTGGATGAAGGCAACGTTGTATGACAGACCTTTATGGAGTTTTTTCGTTCCTTACATTTTGATATTTTAAGTACAATTGAGTTTTTAATTTGTGGGCCGTGGTTTATCGGCAGGACAAATTTTTATCAACTGTTATGGATGATTGTTATTTATGATTTTATCATTGGCAGTAACAATGTTATCCATTGTGTTGATTTATACTCTTTATGCTACTTTGATCAAATTATGTCCGCAAGCATTACATGTAATTCATCCGTAATTGATAATCCTAGGAAGAGAAAACTTACTTCTTCTGATAAGGATCTTACATATCTCTGGCACTTGAGACTTGGTCACATCAGCTTGAAGCGGATTCAAAGACTTGCAGATGACGGTACATTGGACTTAGTCCGGGCTGTACCTTATCAAGTCTGCGAATCCTGCATCGAGGGCAAGATGTCTACTAGGCCTTTCAAGGCTAGTCAGTCTCGAGCAGAGGATGTGTTGGAATTGATCCATTCTGACTTGTGTGGACCGATGTCCACGCAGGCTCGTGGAGGGTACGAGCATTTCGTCACTTTCATTGACGACTACTCAAGGTACGGATACGTTTACCTGCTTCGCTACAAGTCTGAATGCTTTGAGAAATTCAAAGAGTTCAAGGCTGAGGTAGAAAAGAAGGTCGGGAAAACTATCAAGTCACTGCGATCTGACCGCGGTGGCGAATACCTCGGTAACGAGTTCCTGCAATGCTTGTCAGAAAATGGGATTACATCCCAGTGGACTGCACCGGGTACTCCCCAGCAAAATGGTGTAGCTGAAAGAAGAAATAGGATTCTTCTAGAGATGGTAAGATCAATGATGAGTTATGCAAACTTACCAATTTCGTTTTGGGGCTACGCATTGGAGACAGCAGCTTACGTGCTTAATGTGGTGCCTTCTAAATCAGTTCCTAAGACGCCTTCTGAGCTCTTCCTTGGTCGCAAACCTAGTTTGTGCAAGTTTAGAGTGTGGGGCTGTCCGGCACACGTACTGTCGAAGGAACCTGATAAGTTAGAAAGCAGGTCAAAAGTAATGCTGTTCATAGGGTATCCTAGGCAAACGAAAGGTGGTTACTTTTACTGTCCTGAGAGTCAAAGAGTCGTTGTTAGCACCAACGCTAGATTCTTGGAGGACGAGTATGTGAGTAATCACAAGTCAATGAGTGATATCGTTCTTCAAGAAATTGAGAACGAGAATGCAATTCCAAGGGAAGGGGAACGTGTAGATGTGGGTGCTCCTGTGAGAGGTACAGTACCGCAGACACGTTCTTCAGTGCAAGGTGCAGGACCACAAGTCACTGCACCTACTACTGACACGGCACTGATGCCTCGTCGCAGTGGGAGAGTTATTTTCCAACCGGAAAGGTACATGTTCGTGGGTGAGTCTTCGGACTTGAGCCCAGAAGACGGACATGAGAACTCTGACCCATTGACTTACGAAGAGGCAGTGCGGGACAAGGATGTTGCCAAATGGCAAGTCGCCATGGATTCTGAAATAGAATCCATAACTGCTATGGATGTATACCAGAAAACTGATTTGCCGGATGGCTTTAGGGCCATAGGGTGCAAATGGGTATACAAGAGAAAGAAAGGGGCGGATGGAAAGATTACGGTTTTCAAGGCCAGGCTGGTGGCAAAGGGTTATAGTCAAAAAGAGGCATTGACTGTGACGAAACCTTTTCACCCGTAGCCATGCTCAAATCCATCTGGATACTCCTCGCCATAGCTGCGCATATGGACCTCGAGATATGGCAGATGGATGTCAAAACTGCTTTTCTAAACGGTTACCTTGAAGAAGGTAGGGACATCTATATGCAGCAACCCGAGGGTTACATTAGCAAGGGCGAAGAACATCTTGTCTGGAAGCTCAGGAAGTCCTTGTATGGACTTAAGCAAGCTTCAAGGTCGTGGAACTTACGTTTCAACGATGTGATTAAATCCTATGGATTTGCACAGTTGGAAAACAAAAGTTGTGTTTACCGACTTTATGTCAGTGGGAGCGTGGTCTTCCTTGCACTAAATGTTGATGACATACTCCTATTTGGAAACAACGAGGGAGTGATGTCCGAAATCAAAGTTTGGTTATCCGAACAGTTCCAAATGAAGGATTTGGGTGAGGCTGGCTACATTCTTGGGATTAAGGTCTCTCGAGATCGTAAAAGAAGAATGTTGAGCTTATCCCAGGCATCCTATGTGGATACTGTGATAGCCCGGTTCGACATGCAACTTGCCAAGAAAGGATTGCTACCTTTCCGTCATGACGTTCGTCTTTCTATCGGGCAGTGTCCTCAAACACAGCGGGAAAAAGACGAGATGAGTCTTGTACCATATGCTTCGGCAGTGGATAGTCTCATGTATGCGATGTTGTGTACCAGGCCTGATATTTGTTATGCCGTTGGCATAGTAGCAAGATATCAGTCTAACCCTGGACAGGCGCACTGGACTGCTGTGAAGCATATCCTCAAGATTTTAAAAGAACTAGGAATTTCTGCCTAGTTTATCAAAGTGAGGATTTGTGCCCTGTGGGTTATACAGACTCGGATTTCCAAGGGGACCAGGATGAGAAGAAACCGACCTCAGGTTATGTGTTTACCCTGGGAGGTGGAGCTGTATCTTGGAGGAGCTCAAAGCAGAAATACATTGCTGACTCCACCATGGAGGCGGAATATGTCGCCGCCTCCGACGCCTCGAAAGAGGGGGTGTGGCTCCGGAATTACCTTTTAGAGTTGGGCGTGATTCAGAGTTTGCCAAAGAGCATCACAATTTATTGTGATAACTCTGGTGCAGTGGCTAACTCAAAGGAACCGCGGTCTCACAGGGCAAGCAAACACAGAGAGAAAGTACCATATCATACGAGAAATCGTATCGAGGGGCGATGTGCTGATCGAGAAGATTGACACTGCTGACAATCTTGCTGATCCATTTACAAAGAGCTTGCCGCAGAAGGTTTACGAAAGACATATTCGTGAACTGGGTCTGAAGTGGATGCCGACCACTGATAGTGGTTAGAGACAGCAGACTAGATAGACAAACTGTATACTCTGTAATAGCTTAGTTATGCTTTGAGTATAAGTGGGAGATTGATGGGTTTTGTATACTGAAAGCATTTATTACAATGTGTATACAACGATTTATTTCTCCTATCTGTTAACAATCGTACATGTATGAACAATGGTATCCTCTTGTCTCACCGATAGGGACGATCATACGGCGTGTAGTAGATCGCAGAAGACAGTATGATCACTTGACCTAGTGAGACATAAACCATGATCACAGCCGAGACAACGTATGAGGATACGTCTGTCCGGATGGCTGCGGCATTGTCGGAATAAGTAGTCTGTCTTGGTTACTTGACATGCTGGTACGCAGAGGTGGCGTATTGATGGACCGCAGTGAGATATATTCGTCTGTCTGACATCAGCGAATAAAAGATCTCGTTATATTGATTGAGTCCAAACCCTAACGAAGGTTCAGGGGTTTGCACGGGTTGACTGTAGCTTTGACTTGCCATGGTGGAGAGCCAACACAGCGCGCTTGTATATCCGCATCTTGGGTAACAGCGATTCGTGTAGTACCGCCTGAGACTGAACTTAGGTAACCATATCCGAGTAATAGGATGGGGACATTCCCTGAGGAGCTCAATAACATTCATCGTGTCAAAGTCCTGCAGGCTGATTAAGTTCAGGCACGAGTGATAAGGTTTGAGTGGTACTACTCAGGAATTATAAGATATTAATTAATTGTAGGTAGAGCTTTGTCAGAGGCTCCGATTAATTAATGAATGTCCGGTAACCTTAAATATGGGGATTCTCAATAAATGCAGCCCGTTCTCACAACGTGGTAATAAAGGGGTAGGTCAGTATTAATTCTGTGGTGAAAAAGAATTAATATTAATTAATTAATTGTGTCCTGGGTTGTGGACATGTGAATTAATTAATTGGAGGCCCACTTTATTATTTGCATTAGGTCCCAGGTCTGGCCCAAATAAGTGTGTTGAATTGAGCCCAGATTGGCCCATTAGGGATAAAACCCTAGGTCTATAAATAGACAGCTCTCTCTCATAAGTTGTATGACAGTTGAAACACACTAAACCTAGAGAGAGAGAGAGGGGCGCCGATCTGGAGAAGAAAAAGGAGGAGAATTTTTGAATTCTGGTCCTGCTCAAGCCACAGATCTACGAAGTCCTCACCAGTAGTAGATCTGAACAGCGCCGGGATACAGATCTGAAGATCTAATCTGGAGAACAGATTTTCTTCTCTTTCCCTCTTTGTTTTCGATTTTATTGTCTTGAAATTAGGGTTCTAATTTTTGTTTCCGCAGACAATTGATATTGCGTGGTTGAATTGGATTCGAAATTCAAACGCACAAGATCGGATCAGACTCGACGGAGTAACGGTAAACCCTAAATCCACAATTCTTGTATTAAATTCATAGGAGCATGCTAGGGTTTTGTGAATTTGTATTATGAGCAATATCCATAGATCCAATCCGGTTCAGTTTGGTTTTGGTGATTCGGTTCACCAGAAAACCCTACAGCAGCCTCCCACTACGACAAGGCCCATTTAATGTGTCTGTGTTAGGTGCATTCACTTGTGATTCACTATCTTGCACAGGCGGCCGTGCAGCTGGTTCCATACCTATTCCAGGTATGCTCAGACTGCCACGGGGTTCTCCTGATGGATTTAAATTGTTCTCTTCAATTTTTTGAAGTACAATTTTGCTCTTGGTTTTGTGGTTCTTACAAATTCATCCTCTAGGAATTTTGCGTTGGAACTTACAACGACTTTCTGATCTTCTGGATCATAAAAGAAACCACCCTTAGTTTGCCTTGGATATCCTACAAACAGCATTAACTTTGATCTTCATTCTAACTTTTCAGCTTCCTTATTCAGCACATATGCTGGGCAACCCCATACTCTTAATCTGGACAAAGCAGGCTTGTGTCCATGCCAGAGTTCAACCGGAGTTTTAGGAATTGATTTAGAAGGAACTAAGTTAATTAAGTACGTCGTTGTTTCAAGTGCATACCCCCAAAAGGAAATGGGCAGACTGGCATAGCTCATCATTGACCTAACCATTTCCAACAGAGTTCTATTTCTTCTCTCTGCTACACCATTGTGCTGAAGGGTGCCAGGTGCAGTCCACTGGGAGGTAATGTTGGGATTGTATACAGAAAGCATAAATGATTAAGTGTTTGTATACTGGCCTTCATTTATGTGTTACATCAACAATTCTCGCTATCTGATAAATGTGAACATACAACGAACTATAATATCCTTTTATCTCGTAGATAGGGATGACCATATGGTGTGTAGGAGATCACAGAGGATCATATGGTTCGTTTGACCTAGCGAGATATAAACAGTATCACAGCTGAGACGGTCCCGGGATAGGCTGTCGGTCTAAGCTGCGGCACATCGGTTTATAAGTGGGCTTATCCTAGCTACTTGATGTGTCGGTACATGTTTATGTATTGATGGGATCAACAGTGGGATGTGCCATTCTCATTGACATATGAATGAGCCAGATCCCTAACATACTTCCTATGATCTTAAACCTAACTGAAGGATAAGGGGCACACACAGATTGACCGCACTTTGATTTACCATGGTGGCGAGTCTTACATGTACTCTTATACCCGTATTTTGGGTGTTGGCAATTTGTGTGTGGCCTGCTTAGTCTGGACGTTTAGGTAAGCATATCCGTTTCAAGATGGTGACATTCCCTGATGAGCTCACAAGGTTCTTTATGCTAAGTCCTGCAGGCTGAATGATTTGTTCAAGCATAAGAGAAAAAGGGTGAGTGGTACTAGTCAGGAAATAAGATATTAATCAATTGTGGTTAATTGTCATAAACCAAATTAATTAATGAATGTCTAAAACCTTAAATATGTGGATCATGTTAGTTTAATGCAACCCGTTCCTAATTACGTGGTAATAAAGGGGCGAGTCAACATTGTTACCGTGGTGAAGGTTAAAACAATGTTTTATTAATTAATTATGTTCTGGGTTGAACAAGGAAGAATTAATTAATAAAGAGGGCCCACTTTATTATTTGCATTTGATCCCTGGTCTGGCCCACACACTGCTCAAGCCCAGTTAGGGTTAGGGTTTCTCAAAACCCTAACACTATAAATAGTCTCCACCTCTCAGATCAGATGGTAGCCACCACAGTATACTTTTGAGAGAGAGAGATTGGGCGATCAGAAGGAGGATTTTTCTGATCGAATCCTCCGGCGTTCTGATTCAACTTGGTGGATAATCCTCACCAGATTTCCAAGGAGCAAGGGAACAGATCAGAAGATCAGATCTGTAGGAACACAATCAAAGAAGGAGTTCCATTCTGCTTCAGATCTAACTTCATCGTTAATTCTCCGATCTAGATCTGTAGATCAAATGATTGAAGAAAGGTATAATCCCTAATCCATCCTATACAATTAAGTTTGTAGGAGCATGCATAGGATTCGCATGGTTTGTTTAATTGTATTTATTTTGATACCCTAAGAACGGTCCTGCGAATTAAATAACAACTCACGTTGTTGATTGTAGACTCGAATCCTACAGGTAATCCCTTGATCTGCTAGATACTATAAGAACTCATTGCTGAGGTACTCCCCACCACGATCAGATCGTAGTCTCTTTATGGTCTTGTTTAACTTCTTCTCTACCTCAGCCTTGAACTCCTTGAATTTCTCAAGGCATTCAGACTTATAGTGAAACAGATAAACGCGTCCATATCTAGAGTAGTCATCTATAAAGGTGACAAAGTATCTATGCCCACCACGGGCTTGTGTTGACATAGGTCCACACAAATCAGAGTGGATGAAGTCTAACAAATCATTTGCTCGAGACTCAGTTGCCTTGAAAGGCCTGGTCGTCATCTTCCCCTCTATACAAGACTCACAAACTCTATGTGGAACTACCTGGATTGGGTCCATAATTCCACTATCAATGAGTTTCTTGATTCTTTTAAGATTGTTGTGACCCAGTCTCAAGTGCCAAAGATATGTAATATCTTCACTTGAAGAAAATTTCCTTTTCTGTTGGTTAGTCAAATTATATGCCTCTCTCACTGTTGGTTTGTTTGAACATGTAATGACATAAAGAGAATCTTTTAGTGACCCATGACAGATAACAACGTTATTTCTCATGATAGAAACATCTCTACCAAAAATAACAGAAAATCAATCATCAAAAAGTTTGGAAATTGAAATCAAGTTTCGCCGAAAAGTCGGCACAAACAAAACATCTCTTAGTGTTAAAACATTATTGCCAAAACATAAAGTAACATCTCCAATTGCTGCAGCAGAGACCCTAGCAGCATTTCCCATGGAGATGGTAACCTCGCCATCTTCAAACTCTCTAGTCAGCTCGAACCCCTGCATAGAGTAACAAACATGATCAGTAGCTCCAGTGTCCACTATCCATGAATGAATAGAAACTGATGCTAAACATGTTTTAATGACTAGTGCAGAAGATGACGTACCTTGTCCCTTGGTGACAAACACCGGACAATTTACTTTACAGTGACCTTTCCTTTTGCATACAGAATAGACCTTTCTTTTGTAAACTTTGCCTCAAAATCTTTCAATAGGAACATCACCACATGCTTCCTCCATTCTCACATCCTCTACACTCGGAAGTGGAAAGTGATGATCAAGCACAACAACAGACAAACATTCATTATTCGACTGAGTAGCTTCCAAGAAGCTGATCAGTTGATCAAAATTAAACTCCTTGTCATTAGCAATAGAAGTGAAATCATTGAAAGATTCAGGAAGGGAGTCAAGTATGACATCAATCAACAATTGATCATTCATACTTCCACCGTACAAGATGTAAAATCTTCTGAGGTATTCCATGTGCAACACATGCTCCCTAACCTTACCACTTTCAGCCATTTTACAGTTTACAATTTGCATTATAAACTTGGCACTGGCAGTCTGCCCAAGCATACCATAAGTCTTGATCAGATCTCTCCAAATCTCAACCGCATCAATACAAGACTGATACTTGAGGCGGAGTTCCTCAATCATGGACGACCTGAACATTGATAAAAGCTTATCATTATTTATCATCCATTTTTCAAAGGACTCATTTGGAAAATCAGAAGACTCATTCGAAACCGCAGCTGGACGAGGCACAAGTAACACAAAAATAGTCTGAGTAGCAAACATACATCGCTCCATGAGCCATTTCCATTCCAGGAAATTTGAACCCTTCAAGGGATTTTGTGCCAAGATACGAATAATAATAGACATATCTGAATAACAGTAAAGCGGAAATGAGAACATACACCAAAACAATTGAAACAAATATGCATAGTAACCTTTAGATAAAACAACACAATTTGTTCCCTCCAATTGCCCAAGCAAATCTATCGCAAGCTACCTGAGTAGACGTTTACGATAAACGCTCAACCAGACCAAATGATCCTTTAATTTCTTAACATGTCAGGTATCCAATGACAAAAGAAATTAATATTGGAGATCCTAAGACCATGCTCACCTATCCGGAGAAGGGACATCACAAATGAGTTATACTCCAGGCAACATCTAAGCCAAAATAACCACAATCCTAACTCCGAATGTAAAAGGACGATTTAGCATACGTATTAGACCCATACCGCATGCCTTTTACATTCTTCATTATCCCATTTAAATTAATCTTAGAAACTTGTGAAAGTTATCTCAATGCAAGCTACCCGAGTATACGTTTGCTTAGAGGCTCCCACTCCTCATCTTAAAATAAATGTTTTATTTTGGAAACCTCATCGCATTAGAACTGGTAACTTATCTCTAACGCAAGCTACCCGAGTAGACGTTTACGCTTCGAAACACCTTACTTCCAATGAGAAGTCGTATTTGTGAAGGTCTAATGATTTTAGTTTAAAATTAACCAAAATCCAGCTTAGTATTTTAAACTCTAAAGGTTTCATGCGCACACATTATTTTATGTCTAATAAATTATGTCATATCTAAAATTTCATCATAAATTAATATGAATACAGGAATTTATAGACATAATTTAAAACACAAAATAAATCACATAAAAACATGCTCAGCAATTAAAAATTACAACATGCTTTTAAAATAATAATAAAGCAGTAGCATGCTTATCCTATTATTTACTAGTGCGCACATAATAGAAAATAATTAAATAAACAAATAAAATTTCTTGTGGCCCCTTAGATGCGATTACATGGGAAATAATTAAATCTAACTATTACAAGATTTAATTTCTGATACAGATCTTCAAATTGGGCCTCCGTTGGACTTGAAATCTGAATCGGGCTGAAAAAAAGCAGTTGGGCTGCAAATTAGGGTTTCTGGCCCAACATGAGCAACAAAACCCTAGGTTTAGAAACCCTAGCCGCCACCCTTCTTGGAGCCGCCACCAGCCGCCTATGGCCGGAGTTCACACCCAGCCTTCGCCGCCAGCTGTGCTCATAGCCCAACCACGTCCCGGTGCTGCCACGGCCACCAGCGAGTCGTTGCAGCAACGCTTGAATCACGAGCTCGCGCTTGCTGCTGTTACACAAACACCGAGCGCCTCCTGCGCGCGACTCTGCTGTCCGACGTCACCACCATCACCGTCGTCACCATGGGAGGCGACAGAGAGAGCGAGAGGAGAGTCGGGGCTCGCGAACGCCGGCGAAGGCGTGGCCCAGCCGCGCGCGGCACAAACCCTAGGTTTTGCTGCTACGCACCGCCGCCACCCTAGTCTTAGGGTTTTGCCGCGAACCCCACACCCCTTCCTGCTGCACGCTGCCCAGAACTCGTCAGAACAGACCCCTTGGTGGTTGGAAGAAGCGCGCGCGCGGTGGGAGGCAGCCCAGCCACGCGTAGGCCAAATCTTAAGGGTTTCCTACGCGCCGCCGCCCTCCGCTGTCATCGGTTGCAGGTGGCCAGTGGATGGTGGCTGATACTTGAACTGCTGCTGGAAATTCTTGTTCTCCCTCTTCAACTTGGTTTTGGAATATTTTACAGTTTGAATTAAAAATACAAAACAGATCTAGATCTATTACAGATTTTTCCCTATCAATCTAACCACAGATTTTCTTGTGGTGAAGAAACAAAAACCCAAACGAGAAGGCCACGAGAACAAAAAAACATTCACAACAATTTTAAATCCATCCATGAACATACATATTTATTTAATCACAATTTATTCAGGATAGAGCCTAAGAACTAGAACCTGACTCTGATACCAATTGTAGGATTCGAGTCTACAATAGACAACGCGAGTTGTCACTTTAATTAACTTTCCAAGGATCGTTCTTAGAATATCGAAAACAAATTTCATTTAAATAAATCAGGCAAACCTAAGCATGCTCCCACAAAATTAATTGCAAAGGGATGGATCTACGGAATACCTGAACTCCAGCGACTGATCTACAAATCTAGATCGATGACGGAGACTTGTTCCAACATATCTGATCTTCTGATATGTTCCCTTGCTAATCGGAGATCTAGTGAGGATACGCTATCGAGTTGAATCAGAGATCTAGAGGAATCGATCAATTCATCCCTACTGATAAGTCGTCGCCCTTCTCTCTCTCTTCCCTCAATATTTTGTGTTGAATATTAAAATCCTAATGATCAGATAGAGAGAAAAAGGTATATATAGTATTAGGGTTTGAGAAACCCTAATACCAATGGGCTTTGAGCAGTGATTGGGCCAGACCAGGGATCAAATGCAAATAATAAAGTGAGCCCACTTTATTAATTAATTCTTCCTTGTTCAACCCAAAACATAATTAATTAATAAAACATTGTTTTAACCTTCACCACGGTAACAATGTTGACTCACCCCTTTATTACCACGTAATTAGGAACGGGTTGCATTAAACTAACTCGATCCACATATTTAAGGTTTTAGACATTCATTAAGTAATTTGGCATATGTCAATTAGCCACAATTAATTAATCTCTTATTTCCTGATTAGTACCACTCACTCCTTTTCACTTATGCTTGAATTAATAATTCAGCCTGCAGGATTTAACATAGAGAACCTTGTGAGCTCATTTGGGAATGTCACCATCCTGAAGCGGATATGTTTACCTACACGTCCAACTTAAGCAGGCCACACACAAATTGCCAACACCCAAAATGCAGATATAAGAGTACATAAAGCAAATCAAAGTGTGGTCAATCTATGTGTGCCCCTTAGCCTTCTGCTAGGTTTAAGATCATAGGAAGTATGTTAGGGATTTGGCTCACTCATATGTCACTGAGAATGACACATCCCACTGTTGATCCCATCAATACATAAAGATGTACCGGCACATACAAGTAGCTAGGATAAGCTCACTTATGAACTGATGTGCCGTAGCTTAAACCGACAGCCTATCCAGGGACTATCTCAGTTGTGATACTGTTTATATCTCGCTAGGTCAATTGAGCCATATGATCCTCTGTGATCTCCTACACACCATATGCTCATCCCTATCGACGAGATAATATGATATCATAGTTCGTTGTATATTCATTGTTATATCAGATAGCAAACATTGTTGATGTAACACATATATGAAGACCGGTATATAAAACACTTAATCATATATGCTTTCAGTATATAATCCCAAAAATCTCCCACTTATATTCAAAGCATAATACCATTATTTTTACAGAGTATTAAGTGTGTCTATAAAATCTAGCTATTACAAAAATAGGACACGGGGTGTCAGGCTTCAGATCTTTAGTCCAAGACCACGAACGTGTTCTTCATAGATCTTTTGAGGTAAGCCTTTTATAAATGGATCAGCTACATTCTCTTTCGTATCTATCTTTTGGATTTGCTCATCGCCTCTTGCTACGATTTCTCGTATGATGTGGTACTTCCTTTCTATATGTTTTGAAGCCTTGTGAGACCTGGGTTCCTTTGAGTTTGCCACTGCACCAGCATTGTCACAATATATTGTGACTGCTTTAGGCAAACTCGGACACTGACAGACTAATCCTTAGTGTTGTCTTGGTTTCAATAACACTGTTTATAT
>JAPKLW010000516.1:332032-343455 GCA_026898455.1 Plectranthus barbatus
GTTTTTAGTATACAAAACTCAACAACCTCCACTCATACTCAAATCATTACAGTGCGTCTATCTAGCCTAGCTATTAAATCAACCACTATCAGTGGCAGGCATCCACCTCAGTCCTAGCCCACAAATATATCATTCGTAAGCAATCTGTGGTAAACACTTTGTGAATGGATCAACTAGGTTGTCTCTCATGTACTCAATCTTCTCAATCTACACACCGCCTCTCAATACGATTTCTCGTATGATGTGGTACTTTTTCTTTATGTGTTTACTCGTCTTGTGAGTCCGTGATTTTTTTGAGTTTGCTACTGCATGAACATTATCATAGAAGACTGTGATAATCTTAGGCAAACTCAAAATTACGTTAAACTCTAACACGTAGTTCCGAAGCCATACCGCTTTTTTCGAAGCTTCGAAAGCAGCGACATATTCTGCCTCCATGGTGGAATCCGCAACGCATTTTTGCTTTGCGCTCCTCCATGATACAGCTCCACCACCCAAGGTGAACACATAGCCCGAGGTCAATTTCTTCTCATCCCGGTCCCTTAAATATCTGAATCTGTGTAACCCACAAGGCACAAATCCTCACTTTGATAAACTAGACAATAATTTATAGTTCTCTTCAAATACTTAAGGATGTGTTTTACCGCAGTCCAGTGTGCATGTCCTGGGTTAGACTGATATCTTGCTACAATGCCTATGACATAACAAACATGAAGTCTCATACACAATATTGCATACAAGAGGTTGTCCACTGCAGATGCATATGGCACAAGACTCATCACATCTTTCTCATTTTGTGTCATAGGACATTGTCCTTTAGAAATATGTATGCCATGTCTGAAAGGACACTGCATGCTGAACCGAGCTATTAGAGAGTCCACGTAAGATGCCTAGGATAAGCTTATCATCCTTTTCTTACGATCTTGTAAGACTTTGATCTCAAAGATGTACCCAGCTTCTCTCAAATTCTTCATTTGGAGCTGTTCGGACAACCAACTTTTAATGTCCGACAATACCTCCACATTATTTCCAAATAAGATAATATCGTCTACATATAGTGCAAGGAACTCCATGCTCCCAGTGACACAAAGTCGGTATACGCAACTCTTGTTCTCTAACTGTGAAAATCCATAGGATTTGATCACATCGTTGAAACGTAAGTTCCACGACCGTGAAGCTTGCTTAAGTCCATACAAGGACTTCTTGAGCTTCAAGACAAGATGCTCTTTGCATTTGTGCACATAATTAACCTTCGGGTTGCAGCATATAGATGTCATGACCTTCTTCTAGGTAACCATTTACAAAAATTATTTTGACATCCATTTGTCAAATCTCAAGGTCCATATGTGCTGCTATGGCAAGAAATATCCCGATGGATATGAGCATGGTTACCAGTAAAAGGTTTCATCATAATCAATGCCCTCTATCTGGCGATAACCATTTGCCACCAGCCTAGCTTTGTAAGTCGTGACTTCTCCATTCGCTCCCTTCTTTCACTTGTACACCCACTAGCACCTTATGGCTAGAGAGCCATCAAGGAACACAATTTCTTGTATACATCCATAGTCGTTATGGATTCTATTTTTGAATCTATGGCAATGTGCCATTTTTCCGCATCCTTGTCATTCACTGCCTCGGTGAACGTCAGTAGGTCAGAGTTATAATGTATGTCTTATGGGCTCAAGTCCGAAGACTTACCCACGAACATATACCTATTAGGTTGGAATACGAATCTCCCACTGCGACGAAGCTTTGGCGCTGCGTCAGTAGCTGGTGCAATAACTTCATTTATAAGAGCATTCCATGCTTGTCGTCTTTCTTCTCTCGGCATAATTAAGAATTAATTGGTTCTAGATACCATGTAGAGATTGAAAGATATTTGATAAAAGTTCATATGAGAAGATAAAAGTTTCGTTTGTTTCATTCTGTGTAAAAATCAGATTTACAATGCATCACTCTCGGTACTCTTTAATTTAAACCCAAAATAAAAGACGTGCAACTATGATAAGAGAGTCACGTGACACACACATCAGCTAACAACTACAAAAACAACTCCACAATATTACATATGCATGCATGTGGTGAATAGCTAGTGCTCTAAAAAAGTAGAATTAATTATATAGAAGATCCTCTCTTGCTCTGTACCCTTTCTTCTAGTATCACATGTGATAATAGACATAATCAAACAAAAATTTATTATATTAACTAGAAAATAAGTGTACAGGACGTACGGAACTCAAATGACAGTATCTATCTCCCTATATTTATACACTCTTTATAACCTATTTTATCTCATATAATTATAATATTAGGAGGGAAAATAAACATGAATCATGACTAGGATCATTTCATGTAGTATATTATTCCTTGATTGACAAACTAAAAAAAACCTGCAGAAAAAAATTGATCTAGGAGAACAGTTAAGCAGAGTGATCATCATCAGGCTCCGCTGTATTTATCGACGTGGGCCATACCCTTGACGATGCCGCAGAGTGTTTGCGTGGGAGGAAGGTTGTATTCATCCCTCAACGAAAGCTCCGGCGACAGCACGCTAATGTAGAGCTGTTGTCCCAAATATGCCCTCTCCCTCATCTCTGATCTCAAGTTCCACATTCCGGCGTTGTCCAACGTGGTCATCACCGCCGCCCATGAGTTAGGGTACACCTGAATGCTGTGCCTGCTCACCGCATCCAACAAATTGTAGTTCTTTCTCTTCGCTGGGCTCCACTTCCCCTCCTCTATTGCCACCGCGAAGAAAGAGTATCCATCCAAGTGCCATGTTTGGATTGTCTTCTCTTCATTCTCGAATATAATCTCTACGAAGTTCCTAAACGTTGCGTTTATCACGCTAGGTGCCACCACAACTTTTTCATCTTTTGGGGGCTTGTCCTTCACCAGATCATATTTGAACTCTTTATCTGCCTTCCCGTAGTACTCTGCCATCTTCAGCGGTGTCTCCCCATCTACATGGGACACGCCGTTGATGGCGAAACGCAGCTTCCCGTCAACTAAATGGCGGGAGTTAGCAATCTGGATAGTTCGAGTGATGTTGATCTTGCCGTAGTGGTAGGAGCCTTGTGGGTTGGGGCGTGCAGCGCTGGCAGTGAGATTCCACCTGAATGAGCGGAACTGGTTTAAAGACCAGGCAACGGCTCTAGAGCTCTCGGGAGGTGGCGGTGGGAGATCTGACGATGCAGGGGCCCCATTGCCGTCGGCGTAGCGTATGGTGGCGACGGAGGTGAGGACTTGCTTGGAGAACCTACTAGAAGCCACGAAGTAGTAATCTTTAGGGGTTTTGTTGGCTGTGATTAAAACCGACATGCATTGACCGACGTGGAGATCCATGGACTCGTACACATTTTGCACGGTGTGGGATCCTTCCATCTCCACCAGTTTCATGGAGTGCCCTTGGATTCTGAAATTAACTGTTAGCATCATGCCAACGTTGCATACCCTTAACCTGTAGGTCTTCCCGGAATCCATAGTTACGAGTAGGTTGGGTGCGGCAGTGCCCACCTTACTAGACTTACCGTTAATTTGAATACCGTCGGGCTTCCCGATTGATCGGCCGGAATCAAGGGTCCGTTTGAGGGTCTTGTGGTCTTGATTATACCAGTCGCCGAGGAGGATAACCTGCTCTGCAGCAGGGCTATCAAAGGGGACGGGGATGAGTTCGCGGCTGTGGACCTTAAGCATTCCCATGCCACCGGCGGCGCGGTGGAGGGCTGTGGTGGGGAAGTAATAGTAGCTTCCGATTTGGTCTTTGACTTGAAAGCGGTAGGTATAGTTCTGGCCCGGTGGAATGGGGCACATGGTGCCGAGTGTTCCATCTTGCCATGAATTTTTCCTCTGCTGGATGCCGTCCCAGGTGAGGAGGAATGGCTCGTCCAACTGGTTGAACACGTTGACGACGATGTTGTTGTTGGATGTGCAGTTTATTTCGGGGCCGGGGAATTGGCCGTTGATGAGAATGCCCTGCTGGGGAACGCCCAATGGGGAGATGGTGCCGTAGGTGACGTGCCATTCAAAGAAAAGGTAAGGATCCTCCGCCGTGGCGAGGGCTGCTAGGCACAGACATAGCGCCGGAGCCACTAATATGAATTTGGGTCTCATTCTTATAATTTGTTGTTGGATTGATTGATTGTATGGGTATGCCGAGAAGAAGAGGAAGTTGTGGAGCTTAATTTCTTGTATAAAATATCAATGTCTTCCTTCTTCTGGCAATAACATCAACTTTATTTGTGTTTTTGTCTTTTTAATGGAAGCAATTTCATGTTTCCCAATGAAGGTAATACAAGTAGTGGTTTTTGGAGAGGTGAAATTTGGGTGGTGAGTTTTCAAATATTCCCGGTGATCCATTATTCTCAATCCCCATTGCTCTCTTCTCCATTCATTCTCAATCAATTCTTTTTTGCATTTCAATTCCATTATCACTATATATTTCTCCTTTTAGTCATTGTTAATAATAATAATTTTTTATTATTATTATGAAAAGGTATTAATTATATACTATATTGTATTGGTTAACTTTTACTCCCTTCGTCCTAATTATTTGGTCCAGGTTACCTTTTTGGGTGTCCCATTTATATGGTCCTATATCTAAATTTAGTATTTTTTTGTTTGTGTTTATAAATTTATCCTTAAACGACCTTATAAATTACAAGGGTCTATTATTAATACTTATTGCTATATAAGGGTAATTCAGAAAATTTGTATAAATATTTAATGCATTTATAAATGAGTTTTGACATTGGTAAGTTAAAACTGGACGGAGGGAGTAACATTTTATTGCCAATAATATTGGGGCATGATTATCTCTTTTCGAGAATTCTAATTATCAAATATATGATCAAGCCATTAATACTTATTTTTGAGTAATTAATTATTATTTACCATATTAATCATTTTTAATGACTATACAAAGCTTTTTTACTCAAATTATTCCATATTATGTACGATAGGTATTATTATAAATACAAATTGCAAAATAGGAAAACAAATCATTAAAAGGAGGAGGATTCATGATTGTAAATTGCATTCAAATCAAACTGGTATTGCACCCGTGGAATGCGGGAAAACTGAAATTATTTATGTTAAATAATATTACTTCGATATTTTATTTATAAGCAAATATATTTATTTTTCAATGTGTAAACATAATCTAATGTATAGTTATATATGATATCAAATTGACATTCATTTTATTTATTTTGATTGATTTATTCATTTTGTAAGCCTCATATAAGTGTCTACTTCAACATAATGTTTATATATTATTTTTTGAAAATTAAAAAAATATAAATATTATTTTTGTTGATATGGATAAATTTTATTTCATAATTTATAATTTTCAATGCTAAATAATATTTATTATTTATTAGTGTGTGATAATTTTCAATATTTTATTGCAAAAAAATCTTAAACTATGAACCTTTCACTAATCTTCCACTTTCCATTTTTTGAACTAAAACAAACTTTTATAAGTAATATAGTCATGCAAATTAGTATTTTTTACATTATTGGATAAATATTTAACCATATGCATTGTTATGCATATTAAACTTGCACCTGGAATTCCTTGACATGCAATTTAATTGTTAAACTTACTCTCTCTTCATCTCTTTAATATATTAGCAACTCGTTCTTGAATTGTACTGTTTTATGTGTTGTGAGTTCATGTCTTATAACCAAACTCTCATATGTATTGATTTAATCCATTTCGTTATTCTCTTCAATTAATTTTATGTGGTCGTCAATATTTTTTTTCCACTTATCCCTCCATTAATTACATACTTTCAAAATAACCTATTAATATTGAAATAAATATAAAAAACGCACATGCGGTTCAAATTTCCCAAATCTATTATGCAGTATATTACTATTTTTTAATTGTACTATTTAGTACAAATTCTCATTAATTTAAAAATCAATACTAAATAAATAAAAAAAATGTTTGACATAGTATTTAATCGATTGCTCTTTTGGATAATTATTTTTGCGACCTTAATTATATCTAATTGATTGCTATTCAATAAGTGGGTAAATGAGGAAAACTCGCTAGCATTACTGGTCGATCACATGTTGAGATGCACCAGAGTCAACAATCTATTTTGGTGGTCTAGTTGTGGAGATAGAGGGCATGTGAATTGCCTGTAGCTCTAATTAAGAGAGTAAGCATGAGTGGCAATATTACCTTGGTATATATGAATGTGTCGTCCTCAGTCACACCCTCTATTACCTTCTATTCTCTGCTTCTCCTCAACAACTCCTATAATATCTGATCTTCCTCAGTGGAAATCATAGCAGCCTCTTCCTCATCCTATGCTATCATCAAATTGGCTCTATAGCCTCCTCTTCCACCCCTTCTACCCCATGGTCATGGCCCCGATCTCCAGATTGTCTGTGTCCACTCTTTCCTTGGATGGCTTAGGACTAGCCTATTTCATATGACCTACCTTACCACATCAACATCTAGAGCCAGCTCATCTCAGCCAATTTCCTGGGAATTAAGAGCTCAAATCACTCAGCGAAGACATCACAAAAAGATGGCTAAGTAGAAAGTGAGAGAGATGTTATGGTAGTATAGTAGTAGTGGGCAACAACAGGGATGGAGCTCAGTCAGCCAGTGCAGGCGGTGGTGGAAGAGACAGGAGCAACAGCACGACTGTGCATGGAGAGCAGCGCAGGTGTGCACAGGTAGCGACATCGGTGTGCTTGCGAGCGTGCGTAGACAACGACGTGGGCATGCACAAACAGTGGCACCGGGTGTGCAACGCCGGTGACAGTGCACAAGCATGCACGATGGCGATGGCGGTGCGGTAGGAGTAGTGGCAACACAGTTAGGTTTAAGGTTTGGCTCTTACACAGTGGAAATAATCTCTGAAAGCTTAATTGTATTGAATATTGGCAAAAGACTTTATAAAGAGATTATAGACATAATTATAAAAAGGTCTTTACTACTTAGATGCAAAATACCAACATAAGAAATTATAGAGATTCTTTATGTCCGGTTTGAGTTGCATAAATATTGTGTACAACATTTGCAGAATCTAGATAACTCTTGCCCAAGCCTATTCACTGAAAGAAGGACATGGAATGGATGAATAAATGCATTGCTCAACAGCCAATAATCTTCATAACCAAACATCTTTCTCCCTTTTGCTATAAATACAATCTCGACACCTCATTTTGCTACTTCCTCTCCCTCTTATAGGGAAGAGCCCTAAATAAAACAAAAAATATATATAACATGGGTTCCAGTAGGACAACCTATTTTGTAGCATTACCGAGTTGGCAGTTGCTAATGCAAAAGACCCCTATCGTTTCTTTTAATGGCATGTCACCTACGAAATCATCTCCCCTCTAAAAGTTCCTCACCTGGGCATTCTCATCAACCGCTAACTCCCTGGCCCCGAGATCAACTGCACTTCTAACTACAACATCGTAGTTGATATGGTCTACCTTCGTATTCAGGTTTTGATACGTTATCCACGTATCAGCACGGCATATTTATTTTTTTGACCTCAAACCCTAATAGGTAGAAATTGTAAACCCTAACCCTTCTTTGGTGGAAAAAAGTGGCGTAACCGTAAATAGTGATTACGGTTTCAGTGAAACCGTAAACACTATTTACGGTTTTATGTAGAACTAAAATTAGGTTTAATTATCTAATTATTAGATAACTAACGACTCGTCTTAAAAAAAATCAATGAAACCGTAAACATTGTTTACGGTTTTGGAAATTATTAATTTTCCGATAAAATTAAAAAAATATTTAAAACCGTAAACATTGTTTACGGTTTTGAATTTCCGAATTTTTGAATAAAATTTTAAAAAAAATTGAAACCGTAAACATTGTTTACGGTTTTGGAATTTACGAATTTTCGTATAAAATTTTAAAAAAAATTGTAACCGTAAACATTCTTTACAGTTTTAATAAATTTGAAAATTAAAAAAAATAATAAAAAATGAAACCGTAAACGTTGTTTACGGTTACGGAAAGACCAAAATCCCTAATCAGACATCGATCCCCTTTTCCCCCAAAACACCACACCCGCCGCACCCGCCACCCCCGTCCTCCCCGCCCGGCCCAGCCGTCCGTCGCCCACCGCCCTGCTGTCGTCGCGTCGCCCACCGCCGTGCTGCCGTCGCCGTCGCCCCTGTTGCTGCTGCCGTCATCTGCCACCAACCGCCGGACCGCCGTCGCCCCTGCTGCCCTGCGCCGCCCCCCGCTACCACCCACCGTCCCACCGGCGTCGCTGCTACCACCCACCGTCCCATCGGCTGCCATCGTGAACCTTCCCACCTCCGGTAACACCTTCACTCACAATCTCTCTACATCTCAATTGATGATTATATGCTATAGAAATTGTTGGTTGCTCAATTTATTATGTTGTATCGATCGATCGACCGTAGCTATGAACTAGAAAATTAAAAAATTGTATATGGCTATATTTTGTACAATTAATTGTTTGAATTTTGGTTTTTAATATCATATTGATTAATTAATTGAATTTTGGTAAGAGGTGGAGTCGAGTGCGTGAGTATTTTATATATTGTTAAATTGGATATGCATCTTAATATGAATATTTATAAAATGTAGGTAATGATGTCATCATCATCTTCTCAAGCTTTTGTTAATCAAGGCCCATTAATTCCTAATTTATTGTATTTTCAAGGTAAACACCGTTCATGTGGTGTTTTTTACAATGATGAAGAGGCTCTAGCTCCCATAGGGTGTAGGAGGGGGATAGTGCCTTTTGGATATATTTGGTTGATTCTGTGTTACAATGTCCTTATACTATGCAACATATAGAACAAATGGGTTTTGATAGAGTGCTCCGGTTAGGAAATATTGTCCTAGACCGGTTTTTAGTTCAGAGTTTAATTAAAAGGTGGCGTCATGAGACGAGCACGTTTCATTTTAGTTTTGGTGAGGCTACTATCACTCTACAGGATGTAGAGTGCCTTTTAGAAATAAGAACCGAATGAAATGCTGTGACAGGGAGCGAAGAAGCTCCAGAGGGGGATGGGGTCCTTATATTGAATATCTTTTAGGCATCCAGAAAGTTAGTAAAAATAGAATACTCTTTAGAGATCTTGAGGATTTTATTTGCTTAGATCAAGCACGACTTCAATTAATTGATAATTGGCCTTTGAAGCGTGCCCGGGTTGTAGTTAGTTTTATTTTAGGTGGGTTGTTCCCAGATACAAATAGGAACAGTGTTTATTGTCACTTAGTTCGCGCGTTAATTGAAGATAAAACATTCGAACTAAGTTGGGTAGCGCTTGTTTGGCGGTTCTTTATAAAAATCTAAGCAAAGCAACGATGAATCCGCTACCGAAGACCGTTGGCGGTTGCTTAGTACTCTTGCAGGTAATTAGTACAAATATTTAATTTATTTTACGAATGTAATTTATTTTAATATATATTAATTGTTATGTATTTCTATTTATCCAGATTTGGGCATGGCAAAGATGTTTGCCTGTGCAGCCTCGGCCAATCACTCCTTATGCGGAGTTGCCCCCGTTGCATCCACATGGTTACCGGTAAATATCTCATTTTTTAAAGAGTTGATCACTTAATTTTTTTATTACTTACCCTGAAATTCGTATTTGAAATTGCAGATGGTCGGGCCGTAAAGATCACACAAATGTGGGTAACCATAACTTGGAATCCTACAGACAGCAGTTGACCCTCATGTCCGAGGATCGGGTATATTTAGTTACTTATAGTTATTTAATTATAGTTATTTATTTTGTAATTCTTGACTTTAAATTTTTGGACTGTAGTTTTTATTTTTTCCATGTGAGGACCAAAACTGGTATGTCCGGTCCGATCAGACTCCTTGGACCTCCACCACCTTTCTGATTTGTTTTGAGGCGATCGCGAGTTACTAGCCGGAGCGTGTCAAGCGACAGTTTGGTCGCATTCAGGACATACCGGATTTCTGGTTGTTGCTCTGTTCCAGTGAGGACGTCAAGGAATATGCCGATTGGAAGAGAACCGGACATACGATCAAAGATTGAGAGTTTCATCATTCTTTCCCGGTGGCAATCTGGGATGATAGAAACAACCTACAATATGTTCACCTCGGAGATAACCCTTTGGTTGCCGGAGCACCCACAGTCTCACGAAACTACCTCGAATGGTTCTACCAAAGAACCGTTAAGTTTATAGAGAATCCGGCACATCGGCGGCCCAAGCCTGACGATGGATTCAGATCACAGGGTGATCGGCTACGACTAGTGGTTAGTTTTAATTTAATCTTTTTATATTTTTGTATTTTAAATATAAGCATAATACACAACTTGTTATAATTATTTCAGCTTAATCGGCTGGGTGACATAGACCATATGTTGGATGCTTCTCTTTCACACTATGGTACTATGTCTGCTCTTTCGAATGAAGATATGCCCATGCTTCTCCAAAACTTCAAAAATATGAAGCTTGAGGTTGCCCAATCCTTCGACTTATCCGATGATGTGATGCAATCAGCTATCCATCCTTCACAATCAATTGTCAATGAGGATCCGGGCGCGGATGGTCGTCCATTTGGGGTAGTGCACCGGGTTGGACGCGGAGGAGGAGGTAGAAAACCGGGTGGTGGACGGAGAAGGAGACGTTTGATTCAGCAAGAACTTCTGCCACATAATTCTCTGGGTGCTGAGTTTTTCAAGGGTCTTGAACATATGCATCCTAAACAAGGGGCAGGCGCCGGTAACAAAATATAATTAATTTTTTATTGTTGTATTTGATATGATTTGGTTAACAATTCTTTTTTGTTTTTTGGATTTTGTAGGTACGGTTGATGAGACCGGAGCAGATGATGCAGACATGGCTATGGATGAGGGGGATGATCAGACCGGAGCAGATTTGGATGATCACGATGAATACACCCTCAGCCATCAGTTTGGTGATGAAGCTACTCCTACAGGTATAAATATTTATAATTTTATTGTTATATGAATGTCTATTGATTCAAAAAAATGTGTTGCATTTGTAGCAAGTCAACCCACTAATCCACCGGCCAGCCGGAGCAAAGGAAGGGGCAAAAGACACAAAATCCTATCATTTTTTCAAAGAAGAGGCCCTGATTCATCATTTACCGATCCATGATTGTATTTTACATTTTTTCGCGAATGTTGTAGTTTTTTAAGAATTTTACGAATGTTGTAGTTGTTTTCTTTGCTGAAGAATGTTGGAGTTTGGATTTTTTGGCTGGATTTTGGATTTGATTGGTGTTCTTTGTACAGGTTCGGTATAGACGTATATACGTATAGGTCATGCCAAATTTTTTTGAAATATAATCATATTTTTTGAAATATAATCATAACTATGAAATATAATTCAAATATAATCATAATACTTGAAACATAATCATAAGTATGAACTATAGTTCAATTATAATGAAATTACTTGA
>JAPKLW010000516.1:343465-355921 GCA_026898455.1 Plectranthus barbatus
ATAGTTCAATTATAATGAAATTACTTGAAATATAATCATAAGTATGAACTATAATTCAAATATAATCATAAGAGTATGAATATTATAAGTATGATAATATTAAAAATAAATAAGTAATTAATCAAAAAAGAAAATAAATAATATAAAAAATACAAAAGAATGAATCTGATTGGCTGGGAATGGATCACTCGGATCAAGCATGAAACCGTAAACAGTGTTTACGGTTTCACTAAAACCGTAAAAACTGTTAACGGTTTTGTTTTGTTTTGTTTTTTTTTTTTTTTTAAATTTGACGTCATTTTTGTGGATTGAAAATGGGCTACTTCAGAATGCCTTGGCCCATCTGAAACAAAATAAAAAAGTCCAATATTATGTAATATTTCCTAAATTAATCATTTTCCTAAAATAATTAATAAGAATGATTATGATTAAAATTAAAAATGAAATTAAAGAAAATCCAGTGTTGCATCAGTTTTTTTTTTCTCAAAGTAAAAAAGAAAGATACATGAAAACACATGAAATTATATATATGAAACACATGAAATTTTATAACACATTTAATTCATTTTCAAATGAAATGTACATAAGAAAACATACAATTAAATGAAAACATACAAGCATACAAACATATTATAACATTTAAATCTAGTCTTCATCTTCGTCTTCGTCTTCGTCATCTTCATCATTGGTATCACGCTCTCCGTGAGCATTATAAATTGAATAAATGGGGAATCTATCCGAACGTGGATGAGACTAGGGACATTTTCTAGTTGTATGCTCATCACTGTTGCATCGTTTGCAGCTCATTTGGCTAGTGGTGCGCCTACGATTTTGATGATCCATTGACATTCGAGCGCGCTGCGTTCGACGCCTGCCCCTGACATTGTGATGAACAAGTCTTGTATGATTCGGCTGTAGTCTCCATCCCACAGATATCAACTCTGTGTTATCTGTGACAGATCGAAATTCTCCACTGTATTGCTGCATCCATGCTGACCGCGTGTAGAACGATTCTACTAGATCAGTGGGGTTCTCCCTCCTTTCAAGACAAACTGCAATGGCATGCGAGCACGGAAAATGGTTTGCTTGCCACTCACACACTCACATGTTCTGTCACGGTATGAGAGCTCAAATGTAACTACCCCTCGGCCTCTCACATCTGCTGTAACCGTGTAGCCCTGATTTGTGGCACTCGTGGGGACAACAATATGCCTTGCAGCCTCAAATCTACTCTTCATAAATTTGGTATGATGATGGGTAGCAAGGAAGGTATCGCATTGTTCGATCTCACCAAGAGCATTACCAAAGATGGATGTCGTCTTTAAAAGAGTAGAATCGACTAATGCTCTAATAGGCAGAAATCGTGTACCTTTCAGAGTATTATTGTGACTCTCAGATACATTAGTCGTTGCATTGCCATAACGACGACCTCCATCGCGGTAAAGAGTCCACTTATGCTCCGGTATTTGCCTAAGCCATTCACAAGCACCAGGACTCAGGTTCTGCATCTCCCTCTAAGCCCTCTGGTACTGAGACCTGGACTTTGATGAACCAATCTGATAGCAAACCCCTTTGATACCCTGCACATGAAATGTATCCATCAAATTTGTGCAAATATGATGAAGGCAGTACCGATGCCATCCGGCTCCATGAAATCGCTGGGAATGTGTTCGCCAAGCTGCTAGGAGACCGACATTGCGATCAGATATCATACACACAGGCCGGTCTCCAAGAACATTAAGGCGGAGGTGCTTTAGAAACCAAGTCCAGCTGTGGGTGGTCTCATCATCCACAAGGGCATATGCCAATGGCAATATGCGGTTGTTCGCAGTCTTTGTAACTGCTACGAGCAACTTGCCCTTATATGTGCCTCGCAGGTGTGTACCATCCACCATGATGACCGAAAACGTGTGCTTAAAAGCCTGCACACAAGCACCAAAGGACCAAAACAAATATCTCAACGTCCTGCGCGACTCATTCTTCTCGCCTTTTTCGAATTTCCAGACCACCCGCGTATTTGGATTCCGTCGAATCACAGCATCCATGTGGTTGGGCAATTCATTGATGTTGGACTCCCAATCACCGTACATGTACTCCAGAGCTCTTCTCCGCCCGTGCCAAGCCTTCTTGTAACTCACGGTGACATTGTACTTTTCACGGATAATCACCTCGATGCTCTTGACCTTAAACTCCAGATCTTGTTGAAGGTGGCACCAGATCAAGTGGGATATCATTTCAGACGTGATATTCCGCCCTTGCTGCCTCGAGCTACTTCCAGAGCAATTGTGTCTATCCACCCAGTGAGTAAGTATCCAACCACCAGCAGCAACCGAAGGGATGGTCCGAGCTCTCCATTGGCACGGAAGACTTTGTTGAGATGAACTTGCTGAATTCGAACTGTGAATGGTGTCGCAGTAAACATCCCATAATTTTCGATTCGACTTTTTCAGCCGGTATGCGACGCCCCTACTAGCAGACCAAAGAGTGACAGCCTGATCCTTCGAGGTAAAACATAAGCCGGCTGCAATCTCGTTCGGATCACAACTCCACATTTTCGGCATACCAAAAAAATTATCATCATCAGTAGGATCAAAATAATTACCAATGTCTGTGTAGACATACCTCCCTCTCGACCCCTCAGCCACGAATGTGTCACACTCTTCAATTTCAGAGTCTGGGTCAGGAATTGATTCCATTTCGTCCTCCTCGTCGGTAGAGAAGCTTTCATCACCATTGGGATCACTTCCAATCTCCGCAGCATCGAGCACATCATTTTCATTGTCCCCACCATGGAGCGTTTCATTTCCACCGTCGTCCTCAGCATGGAGCATATAATTTCTATAATCCACACCATGAAGCGTAATATTTATAGCCGGACGAAAATGACTATATTTGTATAATACTGCCATACCTCTCTCGTCACAAAGATCAAGAACACCCCACTGCGGCTTTGAGATAAACTGTAACATTAGTTGGAGCTCCCACGTTGAATTGTTCCAACCAGTTGCTTCAAATATTTTTTCTTTCAACTCCAAGAGATCCAACGATTCTTCATTTATCTCCAAGACAAAATCGGGTTCTTGAACGATAGTGCTCTACCATAAAAAATATATTTCAAAAGGCTGCATTTTGGGTGAGGATTGAAGGATGAAATATGGTGCAGATTCGTCGGAAGAATGGGCAAAAATATGAATATGGATATGGTGAGCTTAAAATGAGTTGTGAGCTTCAAAATATCAATATGGTGAGCTTAAATTGAGTGAAGAAAGCTGTAAAATTATTGTCCATAATTATTGTACTAGCATGGCAGCAAAAGATGGCAGAAAACGTGGGAAGAATGAGCAAAATGAAACCGTGAATAGTATTTACGAATTTAATATTTTTTGCTATTTTTTTAATTCTTAAAACCGTAAACACTGTTTACGGTTTTGCTTTTTTTTTTTTTTTTTAAATTCCATTTTTGGATTTTTGTAAACCATTGAAATTGGATTTTTCGGATTTTAAGAAACCGTAAAAAATATTTACGGTTTTGCTAATTTTTTTTAGCTTGATTATTTGTTTAATACTAAGTTAATTAATCTAAAAATTAGAACATATTGAAACCGTGAATAGTGTTCACGGTTTTATTAAAACCGTGAACACTGTTTACGATTACGCCAGTTTTTTCCACCAAAGAAGGGTTAGGGTTTAGGGTTTCCACCTATTAGGGTTTGAGGTCAAAAAAATAAATCACCCGTATCAGCACACACTTAAAACATGTAAAACTACACCACTAAATAGAAGTCCAGCTCTAACTCAATTGAATGAGAAATGAAATGTTTTATTAACTGAATAGAATAATTGAAATCCCTAAATTACAATATTTTTATTAGCATATATATCTAATAAACATGCATAATATGTTTCTAACCTAATCTAGATAACAAAAGATATTGAAATATAAAATACTAAATCAAAAACCTATATTTAAATAAAATCTTCAACCAATTCCTTACAGAACCTTTCAGTCTCATTGATCGGCACATGTGCCCCATTCTCCCTGATAATAACTACACCTATCGGTTCCATGTGAAGGATCAGATTGGCAGTTACATTTACTTCCCCACCACCGCCCTCCACAAGGCCTCCGAAGGCATTGGGATGATTAAGATCCAGAGACCTGATCTCAACCCCGTCCCCTTCGTCACTAAATAGCATGTTATCATTCTTAGAGACTGGTACAACAAGACCCTCAAGCGTATTCTTGATTCTGGTCGATCTTTTGGCAAACCTGATGGCATTCAGATCAATGAAAAGTTGAGCAAGATATGCGGTGATGTTGTTTAGCCACTCGTCACTATTGATACTCGTAAGACTTACAGGTTGAGGGTGTGCAATGTGGGCATATAAAGCTTACTGTCAACTTCAGAATCCAAGGGCAGGGCACGTGATGAAATTGGTGGAGATGAATGTGTACAACACTTTGAAACTCCACGTCGGGCAATGCATGTATGTGTTGGTGACCACTACCCTTAGGGACTACTACTTCGTTGCTTCCAGCAAGTTCCTCAAGCAAGTCCTCACATTAGTGGCAACAGTCAACTACACCAGCGAGAACAATCCGACTTCCCCCGTGCTCCTACCACCGGAGATCACTATCGGCATTGCATGGCCGATCAACCAGTTCCGATCCTTGAGGTGGCATCTCACTGGGAGTGCTACCCATCCAAACCCTCAAGGCTCATACTATTATGGCCAGATCAACATCAACCTCACAATCAAGCTCGCCAACTCCTGCCATGTAGTGGATGAGAGGGAAGCTAAGATTTGGTGTGTCCCATGTGGATGGTGAAACCCCATTAACGTTGGCAGAGTACTTGGTAAAGGTGGACAAAGTATTTTCTTATGATCTTGTGAAGGATGATGAAAAACAAGGAGAGAAACTTGTAGTGGCCCCAAGCATAAAGAATGCTACATTTAAAACTTTCTGGAGATCATCTTTAAGAACCCGAAGAAGACTATCGAGATATGGCAATTGGATGGGCACTCCTTTGTGGATGCCTTCGAGGTTGGAACATGGAGCCTCAAGAGGAAGAACTACAATCTGTTGGATGCATTGAGCAGGCACAACATTCAGGGTACACCAACTCATGGGATGTACTCTTGATCATCCTTGACAATGCCGGCAAGTGGAATTTCACATTCGACACACACACACTCTGCGAACAGATATGCATGCATTTGCTGAACTTAAAAGATTATAATATGTAGTTATACTTCTCCAGTGCATCTCATTAAAAACCCAATCTTATTCTAGTATAAAAACAGGAGACACCACTACTACAGTTGAAAGCTGGAGAAAATTCTTCATCTAGCTGAAATGGTCTCCTAAATCTTTATTAGATGTTTGTGAACTTTTGTCACTACCCGACATGTAAGAGAAATTCTTGTGCTAGTCCTGTGAATCACCCTCTCACCTTCAGCTTTTCCAGCAGTCCTCAAACCTGCCGATGTTTCAGTGTCACGATTTGAACCATTGACAGCATTTACGGCCTGCACGGAATGTAGAACCATAAGAACTATCTATGCACACCAAATGCATTAATGGCATATTCTCAAAAATGTTAAGTGTTTCTAATCTTGCCTCATCATATTGGTGATCTTCAGAGTCTTTTATGCCATGCAAGTAGTCTGGAAGAAAAGAAAGTCTTGCAGGTTCAGAAAACAGCAAGTGATGAAAGATAGACAATAAGAAACAGAGGACAAACAAATAGCAACCTGAGTACGCCATATCTTTAAATATCAGTAAGCTACGAGGCATTAGAACCACAGAAAAAGGAATGTATTTGCTGCCTTTGTCACGTGTATTCATCTCCATAAGTGATGGCTCAGAAATTGTGTTTTCAGTATTGTTTCCTGATGTTTCCTCACTGCTTTTCAAATTAGGATGAGGGACAAAGTCCATAACAACAGGAGACCCAAGAGATAGGATTGCCACCACAGGCATATATGCAGGTCCATCCTGGTGTGGCTGTTGAGAAGAAACAAATTGCAAAAAGGTGCCTTTAATGTTTCAAAGTAGGCAAGACCACACAATGGTCGACAAGTAATATATATATACACACACACACACACGTCTGACCAAAAACATTGCAGATCAACACAATACACTTGGATTTAGCACCCACCATGATTCCCTGGCCAGGTAAATATTCATTGATAAGCACATGGTTGATTGCAGATGGAAACAACCTTGATTCCTCGTATATTCTATTTGTAACTTTTTTAAGCCAGGATGGCACTGCAAAACACAAAGAATAAGGATGTTCAACTTTTGTTGCTGAACCCAAATTTATATTCAAGTAGTATTTCAAGGATCCATTGGAATAACCACATTCAAATAAGTATGTGTATGGATCTCATAACTAGTATGTGGATTAACTTGTTTGAAGTTAACTATGCGTGGATTATGTATGAATATGAACAAACATGTCATCTGAACTTTCAGGATTCCAGTTATAACACCATTAATAGCTAAAAGTAATCAATCTTCTCCAAAATATCCAGCAAAGTGGGAAGAAAACTATACTACTTTTCCAGCGTAAAATGTTGAAAAGACTCTTTTGAGTAATGTCTTCCTCTAAGGCAATCAAATAAGACAAACTTAAACAATTATTTTACCCCATCATGAAAAATAAATGAGACAATTTCATGAGAGACCTAGTTTTTTTCTTTATTATGCTTGAACTAGAGCAGAAGATATAATAAGAACCTCTCCCGTTTGGCTTAGATGAGAGGGGCATGCCTCAGAAGTCAGAACCAACAATTTCCTAATCTTTGCTCAAGTGAATTTTAATGTCTAGAAAGTTTCTCTTACGAATGAAAATTAAGAAGAATGCTTTAGGTCGTCACTCAAGAAAAATCAGTCTTCAGCCTACATAAAAAAACGTGAACCAAAGCAACAACAAAAAAAAAAAAAAAGAAAAGAGAAGGAACCCACCTGTAGCGTAAAAAGAAGACATGAAATCTATAGAGCACAAGATGAACGGAGAACTACGAACACAGTAACAGCAAATGACAAGGAACATATAATAATGCAACGCGTTCCACTGACTGCAGCGCTGATGATGATCGAGCTCAGAAGTCAGAAGACAGTGTCGAATTTGCATTATTAGAAAGATATTAGTATTAGAAAAGATCAGAGTTTGGACTATATACAGCCCCCCTACTCGAGCAGGCATTAACTTTTTTCAGACAATAAAATGTAAGACGAGCACATTTCATATAGATGGAAAGGTTGGGACTAGTTACAATCTTGGGCGAGAAGACCCTTCTCGTGGACAACTCCTCCTGTGATGGTGAGAACCGAAAAGTTAGAAATAAGGATGGTGTAGTATATCGATTTCAGCGAGCGGTAACAATAAGATTGTACGCACCCCAATTTTGAAGTCTCCGATTCTTCAAAGACTTCCACTTGGAAAGTGGGGCTTGGTGAATCTGCACATTCAAAGAGCAGATGAGCTAGTACAATATATGCCAAGTGAAAAACTCAGTGAGTGAAGTTTTATGTCCACACACATACATTTTTCAAGAGCTGGGCTTCTTCAGCAGCGGAGACGTAATCAGGAATGTATAACACAGTCGGTACCGAACCCACGGCGTACTTGTTAAACAACGCCTCCTCCTTCTCCGTCTCTCCCAAGATTTCTTCCATTACTGGTTCCAATTGTAATGGAGGATTGGTTTGATTTTGACTTTTTGAGGAGGGTTTAGAGAAAAACCTTTCGAGAATGAATATTTGAAAACCGCGGGGGCTTGGGTGTCAATATTCACTATGTTCTTTTTATTTTTGCTTTTATCCTTTTAATAAAAAATAGGATTGACTTAAAAATGAAAATGTTGAGGATAAGAGAAGTAGAGGTCAGCTACTCTCCATTTCAAGTTCAAGTCTTGTTATGAGCTTGATCAAACTCAAACTTGTAAAGCGCTGAGAGATATAGTAGAATTATGTCGAACGCCATAGTGAATGGTTTTGCCGGAGCAGGCGGAGGTCTTGTTGCCCAGATCATTACATACCCTCTCCAGACGGTACCCTTCTCTGTGTGTGTTGATTATCTGCTGATGATATTGAATTGATCATCTTTTTTCATCAAAATTGGTGCAGGTGAATACACGGCAGCAGACAGAGAGAGTTGCCAAGGACTCTATTCCATCTGCGTCACCAACTCTCATTCAGATTTTTCAGCTCATAAAAAGTGAAGGCATCGGAGGACTTTACAGCGGCCTCAGACCTTCTTTAATCGGCACTACTGCATCTCAGGTGCCAATTTCTGCCTTCTTCTAGCGTTGACCTTTCCTGCTTAATGTTTCTCATGATTGTCTGCTATAGCGTTGCATTCTAATCCATTCTCTCTACTTGAAGCTGCCAGGGTATCTATTATTCTTTCTACCAGGCTTTCAAAAACAAGGCCGTCGCCATTGCCATTGCAAATCAAAGTAAAGGCCGAGGGGATGGTACTCCAGGAATGCTTTCTTGGCTTCTTGTAGCTGCTCTTGCTGGGTAACATGCAACTTTATTGACACTCTGTTATATATAGCTTTTATTGTTCTGCTGACTCTTATATACATGCAACTTTGTGGATTGCAGCTCACTCAACGTACTGTTCACCAACCCTATATGGGTTCTTGTTACTCGCATGCAGGTAGGCTGATGAGTTTTCTTAGCTTATTATTCCTCATGTGATCACGGAAAATATTCCTGTGCTTTGGCATCACAAGTTTTCCCAAAGGAGTTCATTATGTTCAACAATATCATATAGTAACTCAAGAATGCTCTTGTTATCTTGTTTTTTTGCCCTTACACAATGCTTTCATTCTTTTTATCACATATTTTCTTCTGTAAGTATATTTACTCTTTGAATTAATGTGAAGTTGCTTACTGTTGCTTAGTGCTTTTGAGCTGATAAATGTAAAGGTCACAGAAGTGCTTTTCATATAACTGGCAGAAACTCCTTTCTACGGCTGTCGTAGGATTCTGTAAAGTGGTTCAATTTACATAGAATTTATATTATAAAGTGTATCTTTGGAGAAAAGAAACAGGTCTGTTTGCGGGTTGATTTTGTAAGGGTTTGGATAGTTAATGCCGTGGATTCCTGTAGGAGCTCGTGCATTTGATGGCATGACCGTTCTGATATTATCATAGACTGCTTATGAATCTACTCACATAATCTGCTTTGATAATCTGAGGTGACATCCTGAGTTCTAAGAATATGTTGTCACCTGACACTGTTTTTCGCATTCAGACCCACACTCAAGCAGAAAGAAAAATTGCAGAGGCCAAAAAGGAAGCTCTGCTAAAGGAAGCTTCAGAAAATGTTCTATTACGGTCTTCTTTGTCCAGACAATTGGCAGACCTAGATTCAACAAAGCCTCGTCCATATGGAACATTTCAAGCGGTGAATAGTATTTTTCTTGATCTTCTTTCCTCAGCTTAATTGGCTTAATCGTCGTTGATAGTATTACTGTCCTTAAATTGAGTAATTTTCAGGCTAGAAACCTTATTTTCTATGCTTATTTATCTTCAATGTGTCAAGTACGCCTCTTGCTAATTGACTTTTTATTTTAAAACAATGGTAGTAACTACAGCTTTTTAAAATGGAATTTTCAAGTTCATATAACATTTTCTTATCGATTGGAAGTTTATACTAGCTACTTTTTAAAGTAAGTTAACTACATGCGTTAAGTGTTCACCTGCTGAGATACTTTCTAAATGAGTGATTTGTTGTAGGATTTGATTTTGCAATCATTTGTTTGTTCACAGAGAAATTTTACTACTTCAGGGCTAACAGAGTAGCACTCATACTGTAAATTTATAAAAATACCTTATCTTCATAGCATTGTGTATTTGAACTAATTTGATATCTCTTTTAATCAGACCTCTATTTGAATATCTTTAGTAGGCATGCGAGGTTTTCAATGAATCTGGAATTGCTGGATTCTGGAAAGGCATCGTTCCAACACTTATAATGGTATGTTTGCTGCATTATCTTCTAACGATGTTAGCTTTATATGTTATTTAAATTCCTGCAAATGCAGGTCTGCAATCCATCGATTCAGTTCATGATTTATGAGAGTTTGTTAAAACGCCTGAGGAGTAAACGATCTGCTAAGAAAAATGGTTCAACAGATATAAAAGCGCTGGAGGTAAATCTGCTAACATGGCTTCCTTAGTTCTATTTCATTTTCCATTTGGTCCATATTTTTCTAGAATTTTCAGTGTTGCACAAGGTGTATGGAAATTAATGTCGCAATAGTTCAGCAGTCGCATACCTTAAGCATAATAATGAAACGTAGGTGCTTTGAGAGCATAATATTGATGGACATGCAAAACGCATGCACAAATGCAAGTTGTATTTGTGAATAGATTCACTTCACTGCTGGGGATTTCTTACCCTATTTAATTTCGTCTATTAGGCCTCGTTTCTTATCACAAATTGAAACTTGTCATGTAATATAACTTATGCGACCATCAGAATCAGAAAATAATATGAAACCAGAAAAGTTCCCTCAAGTGTAATACCCACATCATAATCTTGCCAATTACAAGCCTTTTCTTTTCTTTTCATCAGATTTGGTTTTTGTGTCTGGTGAAACAAATTGAATTCTCTGCCCTTGAGATGTATTAATTAGTAAACTGGTTTGGTCATTACTTTCATGCCATATAGATCTTTCTAGTGGGGGCCATCGCAAAGCTAGGAGCCACCGTCTGTACATATCCCCTGTTGGTTGTCAAGGTATAATCATTTCTTTTTATCTTTGGAATCTCATTTTGGCCAGTTATATTCTGGCATGATATGATACTTGCAGTTGTCAAAGTGAAAGGAATATGAAAGATCTATAACCATTTGATACTGGTTACCTGTAATGGTTGTGCAACACGACTCAATTACTGCTCTGCACAAAACAGATTATACCATAACTGGAGGATGCTAGAGGTTCTGTTCTATAGATAAATCTTAGCATTTTGAGCTGAGAACCAGTAAGGGATATGCTAGCGTTAGTGTCTATTTCTGAAGTTTCCATTGTTACACAGTTCAGGGAGTATAACATTTATCTGTGATGATATAGAGTATTGCATAGTGTATTTCATGTGATGCCTATTAATGTAAAGGAATGGTAATTCTGCAGTCGAGGCTTCAAGCAAAGCAGGAGATTGGTGGAAATGTTTCACTGAGATATTCAGGTTTGTTAAATTATTTGACTCCAATATCATTGGTATTGTTGCAAATGTATGTAGCAACTATTCCAGTTATCCCTGCTGTCTCTTAATCACCCTTATGCTGCTTGGTTTAGGATTTATCTTTTCTTCCCATGGCATGTTCGTTCTTACAACTGCAACTATATTTGGATACTGTGGGATTAGCTGATTGTTCATGACATGTTGTGATAGATACACATAGAATGTCTGCAAAAGTTAGTGATTGTGTGGTGGAACAGGTACAATTGATGCCATCATTAAGATGATACGTTATGAAGGAGTGAGCAGCTTCTACAAAGGGATGAGCACAAAGATTGTGCAGAGTGTGTTTGCAGCATCTGTTCTTTTCATGGTGAAGGAAGAGCTTGTCAAGATCTTTGATGTACTACTCTCCAATAAAACAGCCCTCAGGATTTCTAACTGATCATAAACAAACTCTTTTGAGATATTCATCCTCAGAAACTTGTATGCATGTGTATTGACTTGATTTCCAGAATATAGAATTTCTCAGCACTCTATACAAAGATTAGCTGAGCTGACTGAAGGTCTTCGATAATCATCAAAACTAGATATAATTTCTAACATAATTAAATATTCAAAAATAATCTATACAACACATTCTAGGACAATTCATTTGTCTATCGTGCTTCACTTGCCACTTCGTGTTAATATTATCTAATTTATTTGCTGAAAATGATCAACTTCATCTAGTTCCAGCTACGTTTGCATTATTTGTTGCAATTTAACAGGATCAAAGCAAAGAAAGTATTTTTAATAGCGCACGAGTAACTTGAGAATTTCTTTCAAAAAATGATTATAATGCCTATAAAATCAAAAAGAGAAAAAGGGGAAGATATTATTAATTTCAAAAAGGATTTCCACATATTAAAATGTTGAGTTGAGCTGTTCCATTTGTCATAATTCAACCAACTCTGAAGCTAAGGAAAACATGGAGAAAAACAAATAAAAAGCTCACAAAATGAACAGCGCTGACAAAGTGAGGGCAAAATTATTTCACATTTCCTTGTATCTTACTTACAACATGGTATGAAGATATACGAGAGAAATCTATGGAACTGAGAATTTACATATTGATAAAGAATGTTATCGAAAAATCAATTCGACAGTATCACCTAATAATATCAGCTAAAAATCATTTCTATATTCAATAAACTAAGAGTATGTTTGACAACCAGATTTTCTTCACTTCCCAAATTAGA
>JAPKLW010000516.1:360921-390667 GCA_026898455.1 Plectranthus barbatus
ACTGGTGTAGCATTATCCAATAAATTGTTTTCGATGTTATCTGAATGGGGTATTGAGAACAAGATATTTTCTTTGACATTGGATAATGCAGCTTCAAATAATGTGTGTGTTGATTTGCTACAATCACAATTGGTTTTGAACAATGCACTTCTTTGTGATGGTGAGTTTTTCCATATTCGTTGTTGTGCACATATAATCAATTTGGTTGTTCAAGATGGTTTAAGGGATATTGATGCGGCTGTGGAAAAAATTAGGGATAGTGTCAAATATGTGCGAGGATCAGCGATGAGGAAGCAACGGTTTTTAGAATGTGTAAGTAAGGTGTCTTTGTGTAGTAAGAAAGGATTGATGCAAGATGTACCTACTAGGTGGAATTCTACCTTTTTGATGTTGGATAGTGCTTTGTACTACAAGAAAGCTTTCTTGAATTTCCAATTGAGTGACCCCAATTATAAGTATTGTCCTTCTACAGCTGAATGGGATAAAGTAGAAAAGATCCGTGGTTTTTTGGGTTTGTTTTATGATGTCACAAACTTATTTTCTGGAAGTAAGTACCCCACATCAAATTTGTATTTTCGGCCAATTGTTATGTGTTATGCTTCATTGAAGAAGAGTTTGGATAGTGAAAATCCATGGATTAAAAGGATGGCTGCCCTTATGCTTGAGAAGTTTGAGAAATATTGGTCAGATTTCAGCATGATCTTGACCTTAGCTGTTATCTTTGATCCTCGGTATAAGCTTCAATTTGTAGAGTTTTCGTATAAAAAGTTATATGGGCATGGTTCTCGTCAGTTTTCACTAGTTAAAGAGAAGTTGAATATTCTCTTTAAAGAGTATTCAAAGATTCCTATCAAGAGTGATAAAGATGAGATTGCATCTACAAATTCAAAGGGTAGCTTTCCAAATGAAATGGATGAAGAAATGATTCAGGTACCTTGTATCATATGTTGATTTTTCTTATCAATTGTGGTTCTTGGATATATAATTGCACTAACTATTTTGTTATTTTGTAGGAGTTCACTGCTTTAGATGATGAGTTTGGATTAAGCCAACAAAAATCTCAATTGGACTCTTATTTGGATGAACCACGAATGGACATTAAGTCCAATTTGGACATTCTTGCATATTGGAAAGGAAATCAATATAAGTATCCTCAAGTTGCTTCCATGGCACGTGATGTTTTGAGCATTCCTATAACTACGGTGAGTTCAGAATCTGTTTTTAGTGTTGGTTCAAGAGTTCTTGATCAATACCGTAGTTCTCTTAATCCAAGTACGGTGGAAGCAATTATTTGTACAAGAGATTGGATATTCGATCAAAAAGGTATTTATTTATTTATCTTTACTTAGTTTTAATTTTTATTTCTTCATACTAATAGAATTTAATAAATTTTATTTTTCTTGTTTATGTGTACTCTCAACTCTAAGTTTTCAATGAAGTTGTATCCACCGATGAGCTTGTTGGTGAGATTTTGAATTTGAGTATAGATGAAGTTACTACAGATTCAACAGAATGCTCATCCATGGCTTCAACTCTTGCAATCTTTCCATCATAGATGAAAGGTAATGACTAAAATTTTAAATTACTTTATTACTATAAATTTTAAAGCTTTTACTAATATTTCTCTCTTAAATTTGTAGGTGGAGTGAATTTGAACATTTGAAAATGAAAAGTGTTTAACAAATGGTGTTTGAAGAAAAGATTGTAATTTGTGGAGTTTTTTAGAATGTATGGATTTATAATTTATGGATGTTTTTATTGAATATTTTGGATGTTTGAACTAGTGATCATGAAAGTAATATTTTGTTGATTGTAGACTAGAATTTGAGATGTTTTATTGCAGATTTTCGAACTAAAATGTTTCATTGCAGGTTTTTTTCAAATTATTATGGTTTTTGCAGATTTTATTGGATAATATTTTAATTTAATTATTGTTATCGGATCGGATATTTATTGGGTGTTTATCGGATCGGATATTTATTGGGTCTTTATCGGATCGGATAACGGATTGGATCGGATCGGATCGGATATGGATTTGAGCCTAACGGATTGGATACGGATACGGATTTCAAATTTTCTTATCGGATCGGATACGGATTAAGCCTTAACGGATCGGATAATTAACGGATCGACACGATAAGGATCCGATCCGCACGATTTGCCACCCCTAGCCAAAACCAACTTCTTGTACTAAAGTTGTTTTCACTTTAATTATTACTTTTATATCTCCTAAGATTAATCCAATCATATGATCATACGGTGTATTGTAGATCTTTTGTATCTACAATACACCATATAATATTCTTCTTTACAAGACAAAGGAATACACAATATGATTGATGTACTCTATTTATTTGGTCTCCTTGCGAGTTATGCATTCTCTTGAGTTTCCCAGTGCACTAACATTATCACAATTACAATATTAAACAAATGAGCAAACACATCCAACTCTAATAGTTAGTTCATGAACCATATGGTGTGTTATCACAATACATCGTAATAGTGTTCAGGTGATTGGATGTCAACTCCCTCACATGTCGACAAGTAAGGGGTAGGTTGTCCTTGCCTCGGCATCCTCTGGTTCTCGATCATCAATGAATATAAAGCGAACCGATTTTGCTTGGCACTTGTGCAAGGGAGATTGCGACTTTACACATTTAAAACATTTTATTGTTACTGTTGAATTATCTCACATTGATCATCGACCTGACAATATACCACTATATAATGGTGAAGCTTCCCTCTCCTTACAAGCCGGTTTTGTAGGAAGAAATGAGAAACTTTTACATGGTATCAGAGCCAGGTTCGGTTGGATGTGGGACCCGATTTGTCCTGATGATAGGACTAGGGGTGTAATCGAACCGAGTCGAGTAGTGTCGAGTTCAAGTTTGACTCGTTTAGTTTTTAGTCGAGCTTTGAGCTTTTTAATCGAATACTTTGATGTTCACGATCATTATCGAGCTTTTTTCGAGCCTAAACGAACTTTCTAAATTTAGAATATATTTAAGATTTTCATTATTATTTTGAAGAAAAGGTTATTTATTCCAAAAAAATATCATGCTCATATTCTAAATATTTTTCATTATTAGATAGATTTATCATTATTGTTACTCTTAAATCATGAAAATATTATTTTTATAAAAGTAATTATTTTATATTTCTTACTAATTTTAGCTACGAGCCTGCTCACGAGCTCACGAGTCGAATATTATGATGCTCAAGTTTGGTTCATTTAATAAACGAGCTTTACTAAACGAACTCGAACGAGCTTTTATCGAGTCGAGATCCAAGTAACTCACGAACAGTTTGGTTCATTTACACCCCTAGATAGGACTCGATTTATCTTGATGATGGGACCGATTTATCCCGATAATGGGATTTGACTTATCCCGATGATGGGATCTCCGTGAAGCTTCACGCTGTGCGTGAGGGGTGTGTTGAATTATTCCACATCGATCATAGACCTGGGAATATACCACTATATAATGGTGAATCTCCCCTCTCCTTACAAGCCGATTTTGCAGGAGAAACGGGAAACTTTACAGTTACATGATATTCATCTAGATAGCAGGTGCTAAGCGTCAAAACAGAGGCCAAGGAACGCATGGCACACTTGATAAGTTGATAAGAAATGAGTTGAAAGAAAGAAGAATCAACTATATCTCTCATTGCCCAAGCCTCCACGTTCACGTCAATAATATTAAATGCATAAGAATGACGTAAACCCTAATTAGGGATTTGAATACCAATCTAATAAAAGCCTTAATATAGAAAACCTAAATAACTCAACGGAAATTAACATAATTAAAACAACAAAAACAATAGAAGTTTAATTACTAAACTACTTAGCCTAGGAACGTGGACTCAGTCTCGACCCCACTGGCGATAAATCAAAACTTGTCCTTCGAAACAACTTGTCCTCATGGTAGAAGTCAAAAACTGACTTTGAAAAATGCCTTCACTCAATCCAAGTAGCATTATCTAAGGATTGTCCAGCCCATTTAACTAATAGTTGATATGCTTTAACCCATTTCTCACCCCCACCGTCGATGTTAGCACCTCCTCGGGATGACGCACCAAATTCCCCTTTAACTCTACTCGACCTCCACCCAATTCAAAGTTCATGGTCAGTGTTTCCCAATTCTCGCGAACTTCCCCCAATGTGGAAAGCCACGTAACTCCTAGAATTATATCAACACCACCAAGGGCAAACACATAACAGTGTGCCTTAATCGCACACCCCGACAACAAAATAGGTAGTTGCCTACATGCCTCCTCTAACTACTGGCTATGCCCGTCACCAAACTGCACCTCAAATATGCACGTCTTATCTTGTTTCAATCGCAGTAAAGAAACAATAAAGGAAGAAATAAAGTAATGGCTTGTGAACATTAGTGCTCCTTCGGTCCCATCACCTCAAAATACTCATCGTTGGAGATTAAACTGCTCGTCCTCCTCAGCCACCATCACCCTCAAATGCTTAGAAGTGCAGTCATGCTCGGGCATAAAAGGGTTCTTACACCTAAAGCATAGACCTTTTGCCCTCAGTTATTCTAACAACACTTTTCGTGGAAGCCGAGTGAATCTGGAACGAGCAGTGACGGCGCGGACATCCCCAAATTTGATCCCGAGGGCTGTCCCGCAACCTTAAGAAAATTGTTGCTCGACCCCGCACGCAGCCGACACTTGCTGCCGAGTTAGTCTCCCTAAACAGCCACGAGAAATTGTCTGAACGAGTCCTTGAAGCATGGAAAGTCTGACTCTCTTGCCCTCCACTTTAAAGGGGCAGGTTGTCCTCAATATCCATGGCCAACTCCATCGCCATCTCTAAATCATTCGGGTGAAGTAGTCGTACGGCACCACAGATTGGGCCCTTTAACTAGTTCATAAAATACCCCAAGTAGTGTGCACCAAGAAATCCTAGAACCTAGCTTGCCAATTGAACAAACACCGATATGTAACTTTTCATTGCTCCGGATTGCTTGATCCCAAATAGTCTTTCGAATCGACTACCTTAAACCATGTTGAAGTGAGCCATCAACGCCTCCCATGACATCCTCGACTTTTGCGCCCTCAACCAAGTCAGCCAGTACAACGCAGGCCCTTCCGTAGCAACCATAGCCACAATTACCCTTTGATCTAGTGGTGTGGTGTGCAATTCAAATTTATGCTCAGCCCTAGCAATCCATCCGACTGGGTCGTCCCCTCCAAACGGCGGTAGCGGTGCCAGCGCCACACCACTGTGCATTTGATCCTCTAGGGTTGGCGCCGCCATGGACTCTGCAGACGCCAACGTCTCCCTCTGTGATGCTCTATTTGCCTTAGGCTCTAGTATCGCCTTCAATAGTGGGGCCAAGGAGGCTGTGATTTCAGCCAACTGCACGCTATTCAAATCCACCTTCTCCTTCGACTTGGCCTCCACTTTTTCCAAACGGTCACTAGTCAATCTCGTCGTTTCGGCCGGACGGGATTCAGGTGGTCGGCCAATTGATAAGAACTAAATTAAAAGAAAGAGAATCAACGAGACCTCTCGTTGCCCAAGCCTCCAGTCTCGCGTCAATGTTATTAATTGCATAAAAATGACATAATCTCTATCTAGGGATTTAAATACCCTTCTAATAAAAGCCCAAAATAGAAAACCTAAATAAGTGAAAGGAAATTAACATAAATAATAGAAAATAAATTACTAAACTACTCAGTCCACAAACATGGATTCAATCCGATTCCAACAGCGATAAATGACTGGGTCTCGGTCCCTCCTCCACGCTGAGCCCCTGCTGCATATCATAGGTTTAAATGTGGTGTTGGTATCACTCCTACTATTTCAGAGGTAGGTGGCATTACTGCTCCTGTTGGGACGGTTATAACCTATGTCCCTCATGTTGGTTCGTGCTCGCTCTATTAGTCAATCCCAATGGATGGTTGCGAAGACGGGCATATTCTATTAGGAACTGAGATGAAGAATGAGAAGACGGGAACTGTTTCCTACTTTCAAGTCAATCACCTTATTCATGATTTGTGGTTGTCTAAGTACACCACTAGTTAGCTCCAAGTTATCATCAAGCCAAATTTGCTTTCTTCTCTATTAATTATGTAGAAACTTTTTCAATTCATTCAATAATGAAGAGTAGGAATCTTTTCTTATCCTCAAACTCAAGAGTAAAAGACCCAAGATGTCCACTTTTAAGCATAATGTCATTCTAGGATGCCAATAGAGATAGAACATCTAGTATCCACATTATCATATAATTCTTAGCAACAAAACACAGGGGGTAAAATAAATCAAAGTTTTGTTACTACACTAGCAATGATTTGTCAGTATTTTAAGATAAATCCAGCATTAATGACCGTAAAGATATAGATACTCACCATTAAATGGGAACTGGTAAAGAACCGCACCCAATCCATCCACGATTGTTTTAAAGTTGAGCTCACTCACGGTCGAATTGAGTGCATCATCAAAGAAGTTCCTTAAAGCTGGCACAATAGGAGATACATCCACTTCTGGAGATAAAAAGTCCAAAGCATAGTAATCACGAGCCATGGCTTCATAATCTCGATTGACCATGTGGACAACATGACCAATTATGGCAGATCTTGCTTGTTCAGGAGTCTCGCTCATCATTCCAAAATCAAGAAAAGCAAGCTTCCCATCAGGCGTTGCTAAAAGATTTCCTGGATGAGGATCTGCATGAAAGTAGCCGTACTCAAGCAGTTGTCTGAGACTGCACTGTATGCCAGTGTTCACTAGATCCAGAACTTTGAGCCCTTGTCTCTCAATGGCTTCTTGTTCATTTAATTTTACTCCTTCAACCCACTCCATAGTCAGCACCTTTCCACTTGTGTAGTCCCAAAAAATATCTGGAACAAGGACATCTTCTTTGTCTGCATACAACTTTTTAAATCTCCTAGCGTTTTGTCCCTCCTGAAAATATAAACAAATTGCTCTTCTAGCTTTATAGTTCATACAATCTAAACTCTATATTTCTAACAAAAGGGTAAACATGGTTATGAATGGAAATGTAAGCATCAACAAGAATTAACCAACCTGTACATAATTTAGTTCCTGATAAACTCTTCGAGCAAATTCATCAATAAGAGCAACAACGTCACTGGTAATAATGTTCACATATTTGTTTATGAGGAAACCTAGACCTCTGATAAGGTAGAAGTCAAGCCCAATAGACTCTTCGATACCAGGTCTTTGCACCTTGACAGCGACAACCTGCCTAGAGTACTTCAACTGCGCTTTGTAAACCTGACCCAAACTGGCAGCAGCAATTGGAGATGCAGATATAGATGAGTAAATGGAATCAATTGAGCATCCCAACTCTCGCTCAATGCAAGAAAAGGCCTCTGCATCTGGAAATGTTGGCAGAGCATCCTGAATGCATAAACTCGAATTACATTACATAACTGATAAAGGTAAAAGGTAGTAGGCAAATAAGAGGGGATTGATAGATATCTTCCATGCCTGCAATTGTGATAGCTCCTCTAGGTATATGGGCGGGCACAAGTCAGGCCTGGTAGATAAACCCTGGCCGATTTTGACAAACGTAGGCCCCAATCTTGTAAAAGTGTTCCTGAGAAGGACTGCTCGCCGCCTCTGGTTCTGTTCCAGCTGCCCTCTAATTTGGTCCAGCCACAAATTGAACCCAAATGAACCCAGCCCTGCGAAAATCTCTACAGCCCTCCCAACCACCTTGATTGGGCGCGACCCGTATTTGCTGGACAGGAGTTCCGGGCTGTACACGGAAGCATTAGCGGCTCGAGCCATTGCCGCCACTTCTGCTTGCATATCATCGGCTCGGTCTCTTGCACTGGAAGAAGCAGAGGAATCTCTCAATCGCACAACCAAATTCTCTTCATCGCCGCCGCCTCTGAGCGCTGGCACCGCCGACGGTCGGGGCTTCGCCTCCACCATAGCCGCTCGCGGCGAGCATAATTTACCTCTCCCTCTTCGTGGACTCTGTGCAAGGCCCACGCAACAATACACTGATAGAGCAGCGCTACTCATCTGCAATTTCTCTTTGAAAAAACCCAGATTGATCTCTAAACCACATCTAGTTTTTGTTTTAGAGTTTTCTCTGGATGAAAATAAACATGGTGGCGTGTGACGTGTTCACATTTAGCACGCAAGCACTCGCGTCCGAAAAATTATTTCTGCTTTCGTATAAAACTAATATGTTTATAAAAAATATCCAATATTTCATCTTTTCAATTAAAAATACCTAAAATTATGAAAATAATTTTAATATTTCTCTTATCATTTAATTATACTTAAATATTTGATTTTATCAATTAAAAATACCATCAACGATGTTATAATTTTGATGAATCATATGTTAATTTTAATTCAATATATATATATATATAAATATATATATATATAAGGGAATTTCTGCATGATTTAGCTTAGAATTCATCAAAATTTTAGCACTATTAACGACTAAGAATATTTTTAATTGACAAAATCAAATATTTGGGTATAATTCAGTGATAGGAGAAATGTTTGGATATTTTTAGTTCACAAAATGAAAATTATGGTATAATTTAGTGATGCAAAAATATTACGGTATTTTTCATAGTTTTCCCCTACTTTCACTAGTTTGTAGTTTCTTTTACGAAGAGGAAAGAGTCTATAGTTAAACATTGGATGTAAAATATTAGGAATGTCAATTGAGTCAACCCATTGATTTTCGGGCTAGTCATATCGGGTTGCGAGTCATTCGATCCGGACCAAATAGGACTAGGATTTTTCGGGTTAAAAAATCTTAACCCTAACCATAACTTATCGATAATTGGGCTAGTCCATTGGGCCGCTGAATTTATCAATTTTTTTATTTATAATATTTTTTAATATTCTTTCATGTCATTAAATATTTTCTCACTCTAAGGTGACACAAAATAGTTAATCAAGAGGGCCAATTGCTCGGAAACTACTTGTTGGTCCTGAAATCAGAGTTAACAGAATAAGTACATGCAATAATGAGTGAATGTGTAATTGGGTGGGCCTTGAAATCAGTTACAGTTATATTCAAAATATTTAGTTGAGCAATTAAAAACAAACTCAGTTGCAAATATACACCAACTGTTGAGGTCAAACCCAAGCAGCCAAAAACTGACTAAGACCAACTCGCGCGCATGAAACGGATCTAAAAGTGTTAGGTTTTGTATAGAGAAAGCATTTATTACAATGAGTATACGATTGACTTTTCTCCTACCTGTTAAACAAACTTACATGCACGTAACAATGGTATCCTCCTATCTCACGATAGAGATGATCATACGACATGTTGTAGATCGCAGAAGACAATATGATCACTTGACCTAGTGAGAAATAAATATTATCACAGCCAAGACAGCGTTGAGAATACGTCTGTCTGAATGGCTGCACTCTGCAGCATAGTCGGAAGTAATATGTCTTGGTTACTTGATATGCTGGTACGCGAGGGTGGCGTATTGATTGGACCACATTGAGATGTATTTGTCTATCTGACATAAGCGAATACAAGATCTCGTTCTTGATTGAGTCCAAACCCTAACGAATGTTCAGGGGTATGCACGGGTTGACTGTTGCTTAGATTTGCCATGGTGGAGAGCCTAAGTAACGTGCTCGTATATCAGCATCTTGGGTAGCAGCAGTTCGTGTAGTACAACCTGAGACTGGATTTGGGTAACCATATCCGAGTAATAGGATGGGGACATTCCCTGAGGAGCTCAATAATGTTCATCGTGCCAAAGTCCTGCAGGCTGATTAAGTTCAAGCACGAGTGATAAAGTTTGAGTGGTACTGCTCAGGAAAATAAGAGTGAGTAAAATAATGAACTTATCAATGGCCAGACGGAAGTTCACCCACCGCAAACCGTTACCCCGTAACGTCTCAGGGGAAAGGCAAGTCAGCTATTTCTGAAGCTATCAAGTCTGCCACGGAGACTCTCTGAGCCGCTTTCTGACTGACTTTTTCAAATTTTGGACGTACGCTCATCCACATGGCATGACTAGGACGGAGGGACTGTGCCGCCTAGCAGAACTAATGCCCCCTCAATGGCAACCATGGGTGCAAGCCAGTTTCGTAAACTTCCTGGATGACTCCCCTGCCGACGAGTCTGATCTGGAGGGATTCATTACCCTCATTCGCCGTTAGCGTGCTACATTTCAGAACCCACCTCAAGCCCACGGCATTGAAGCAGGATCCTCTCATGCTATGAGTTACGTGAGCAATTTCGAGGAGGACCCGGAGGAGGATTCCTCTTACAGACCTAGTGACGAGGACTTGGATGCCAGTCACTACCCTACTTACCCCAAAAATGACTCGGAGGATTCTCAGAATCCTGATCTGGACCGCCCCATACCGACAGCCTGGAGACAGGAGATGCGAGACAGATTTGAAGATCAATACATCGACCCCGAGGAGGAAGAAGGGTCGGATGATGAGGCTGAGGAGAATGAAGAAGATGAGGATGGTGAAAAGAGGAAGGAGATGATGAGGATGAAGACGAACAGGTCAATCTCGATCAAGAGATACCCCTATCAGACGGTGCTGCCCAGCCCAACGACGACTAGATAACTGCAAATTAGCCACAACAATGGCAACAAGAGTGGGGAGACGAGCCTTGGAATGTTGCAAATGAGGACATCAAAGAAGACCCAGAGGAAAGCGTTACCTCTCAAGAGGTCTTTGACTATTCAAACGATGGGATGTTTAGATCATCCGACGATGACCTCTAATCATCTTCCCTAGTTCCATATTGATGCATATATGTTGTAATTGTAGTGTGTAACTTCTGATTGTAATTTGTAGAACTAGATGTGTAGACATGTAAGGCGCCTGCTTGAGCCTTTTATTAACCAATTTGTAATAATTGATTAGGAGGCTGCAAAAGCCATTATTCCTCCCTCGGGAGAAGAAACTTATGGATGTAAAAATTTGGGTAGCCAGGGGAGGCCAAATTTTCCAAGTGGGCAACCCCGTTCTAATGAATAGTGCTACCTGCCCACCTTCCGGGCTTGCGGATGTATTTTCTCTTGTTATGATTAAAGTTTTCTGTATCGTTATATCGAATTCTCTTATCTTTGTGGAAATTTGTGTAGACTTGGCCATTGCCAAGTACCGTAGGGAAAACTGTCCCTTAAAAGACTATTACCCTAAATTGTGGGATAACTTATGATGTTAAGTGTATCTGTATTATCATTATTGTCCTTATTGCGATCCTAAAAAAGATTTTTCATTACGCATTGTGCATACAGAGGGTTGTGAATACCCCTTTTAATGATTAATTTTTTGCATAATGCCGCCTAGAGAAGCCCCTGTAAGAGGTTGAGGCAGTGGAAGAGGCCAAGGAAGAGGCCGTGGAAGAGGCCAACCTCACAAAAATCCAAATGAACCACACCAAGAAACAAGGCGATGGACCACATCCCAAACAAAATTGGGAATTTTATGAAGAGGAGATGCAAGCACCGCCTGTTGAACCTAGAATGATCGGGGAGATTTCACCCGACAAAATCCACCACTACTGGATAGAATCGGTGACCCACCGAAGGCTGAAGCCTAGATCAAATCTGTGGAAAGGATTTTTCGAATTCTTGACTGTACTGACCGGGAGAAAGTCCAGTGCATTTCTTTCCACCTAAATGATGATGTTGAGCACCGGTGGGATACCCACTTGAAAACACTCACCCCTGAGTAAGAAGATGCCATAACTTGAAAACACTCACCTCTAACGTATCGAGTTCAGAAGCAAGTGGAATTCCATCGCTTAGTTCAAGGAGAAATGTTTGTGACTGAGCATGACCGAATGTTTAACAGTCTGTCAAGGTATGCTCCAGACGCAGTGAACACCGAACAAAAGAAGACACTCCAGTTTATGTCTGGACTGCGAACCGACATTCAAGCATCTATTCCTTGCCTGACTGGATTGGATTATAAGACGCACTGTAGAGAGCCTTGAATATTGAGGCAACGTTGAAGAATGGTTTACGAGCCTCCCTCTTGGCCAACAAACCAGAGCCATCAGCTGAAGCATGAACCAAGAGAAAGCAAGAAGATGTTCCACAGACTTTGACAGCCCGAGAGTAAACAAATTGGCAAGGCAACCAAAATATTTGCAACAATCAAGCCGGAAATCAAAGGAACTTTCAGAATCAAGGAATGAACCGCCAAGGCAACTTCGCCATCAAACGCTGCAATCGATGCAGAAGAGACCACCAAGAAGAATGCGCTGCTTATCGTGCCAATTGCTACAACTGCGGACGTCTGGGGCATTATTCATAGTAGTGTCGCCAGAGCAACAATCGGCCAGATTTTCACAATCAACGCCAAAACAATCAAGGCAACACTCAACTACGCGCTTTGTAAGGCCAACAACAACCACAAAATACTCGTAATCGAGTTATTCCCACAAAGTCGATCCAGCAAGTGCCTCAACAGCACCAGCAGCAACAACCATAGCCAACTCAACTACAAGCACGACAAGGACGAGCCTATGCTTTGGAACAACCAAAAGGGAAGGAAGATCAAGGAAACCTGACATGTATGGGATTAATCGATCATTCACCAGTTATTGTGCTTTTCGATAGTGGTGCTTCGCATTCATTTGTATTTGAAGACTGTGTTCAGAATCTAGGTTTAGCACCGAGAAAACGAAGAATGATTTGTGTATAGTGACTCCGACTGGAGGATCAGCTCTCTCGAACCATATTTGTCCAACCCTATAATTTTTTTTTGGAGTATGCGTATTAAGGGCCAATGGTTTGAATGTCCTGCAAATGAGAGATGTGGACGTCATACTAGGAATGGATTGTTAGAAGAGAACCATGCTACCATTCGGTGCAAGGACCGAATTGTGTCTTTTGGACAGTCTGGAAGAGAACCTATATACTTGCACAGAGTTTGGAAAGGGACAAGGATTCCATAATTTCCACCATGCTAGCTTATCATTTGGTCAGCATAAAAGATAGTCGAGCTTTCCTGTTGTAGCATGTGTTCAACATGTTTAAAAAAAATCGTGTTTCGTCATGAATAAGTTTTTCAAGTTGATCATGCTTTCATATGCCTGGCTGAGGATTGTGAGAACTTACCTTTGCATTGGATTCATGTTTACCTTGAGGCAAAATTTGTGTGATTATTTCCTTTGGATATGATGAAGGCCATCTTTGTGTAATTACAACCTTGTGTGACATCACTTAAATAACGTAATCCTTTGTTCCTATTTTGCGCCTAGTTGTCTGTTTCTTTGATTTAACTTTTATTATTATTGCCCTTGTATCCGTTCATTCTAAATAATTTTGCACCCTTATGAGCTTTCTTATTCACTTTTGCAACATTGAGGACAATGTTGATTTCTAAGTTTGAGGGTGAGGGTGCCTTGAAAGAAAATTATTATTATGAGTTGTTATTGATCGAAAAAAAGGGAGAGAAAAAGAAAAAAATTGTTTTGTTCATGATTAAGTTTTTTGAGTTGATCGTGCTTTCATATGCCTTGCTGAGGATTGTGAGAACTTACCTTTTCATTGGATTCGTGTTTACCTTGAGGCAAAATTTTGTGTGATTATTTCTTTTGGATATGATGAAGGCCATCTTTGTGTAATTACAGCCTTGGTCATGTGTGACCTCACCTAAATAGCGTATTCCCATGATTCTATTTTGTGCCTTATTGCCTATTTCTTTGCTTTACACTATATTATTATTACCCTTTTGTCTTTACTTTCTAATTAATTTTTGCACCCCTATGAGCATTCTTATGTACTTTTGCAACATTGAGGACAATGTTGATTTCTAAGTTTGGGGGTGAGGGTGCCTTGAAAAAAAAAATTATTATGACTTGTTATTGATCGAAAAAGAACAAAAGAGAGAGAAAAAATTGAGTTATGTTGCTCTAATAATTATAAAAAAATAAGGATTACGTGCTGAGAGATGCTACAACATGCAACTAGCATGTGTTATGTTCAGGGCATTGTATCGTTAGATAAAAAAGGCAATAGAGGGCTTGAGAGGAATTTGTGAGGCACCACCCTGTGTGAGATTTATGGATGAAAGATAGATGTAGAAGTCATGAGAAAGCTCATAATTTAGTCACTTTATCCATATCATCCAACCTTGACCCTAGCCTATCATTACAAGCTAAAAAGTCCTTTTGATCCTTTGGATTTGAGAACACCATTAGTGGAGAGGTTTGCATGTAATCTATTGTGGAGAAAAGAAAAGTGGGCTTGATGATCATGATGGCTTGTGCAATGAAATGTGTGAGATTCTTGTTTAGCTTATTTCATGTTTGCTCTTTGAATAAGTCTCACGAGGGTTGGATTATATGAGCTGGATGAATTTACTTGCTAAACCATTAAGAAGTATGATGAGATGATGTGTTGTTATGCTTATGGTGTGGTTATAGCTAATATTCTTCCATTTAATTGAGAGTTGAATGGGTTCCATGCTGAAGGCATAGAGCTTCTCTGAAGCCTTCTTTTGTTAATTTTTTTGTGTTATTTTGTTTACTCGAGGGCGAGTAAAGGTTCAAGTTTGGGGGTGTGATAACTCTCTCATGAGAGTTATATTTATGCCTTTAAATTAATAAATTCGAGTCCTTTGAGTCTTGTTTAAGTCCAATTTAGGTTTAAATAAGCATGTTTATGCATGATTGGTGTTTAGAGGAATAGTTGTTGCAAATTATCTCTTTTGTGTCTAGTTTAGTATAAAATAATACAGGAAAAATATCAAGTATAAATTTCAAAAGAAAGTGAACATGCCGAGTAAAGATGCTGCAGCATGAAGTCAACATGGATACCAGAGTAGAAAGAGAAAGTCGGGGAGAGAGAAAGTAGCAGCTCAAATGGGCCACATGTTCACTGTTGACATGGACAACTTAATGCTGAGCTGAGCTGGGGAAATTAAAGCTGCTGACTAAGATCCCACATCACTTAGGGTCATTTATGAAAAGTTGCATCTAATTTGGGAAACTTAATAACCATTTTTGGAGGAGCAACTGCATATAAAAGGGGCAAAGAGAGCACACTTTCAGAGAGAGGGGAGAGACAAACAAAAATACATAGAAACTACAGAGAGAAGAGCTAAGAGGCAGTGAAGAGAGTTGGGTATTGGCCGAAGGAGGAATCCTGAGGACAATTCTCTAGGATTGAAGGAGTTCATCCTTGCGGCATCCACTATCAACGTTTCAGCTGCCTAAACTTTGTTATTATGTTTGTTTGTGAAGAATCTTTAGTCATTTACTGTTTAGTTTTAGCCATGAGCTAAACCTTTAAGACTTGGGTTGTTGACTTCTTTGCTTAAGCTTATTGCAGTGTTTTATTGATCCTTTGCTAATCTATCAGATCTGGTAGTTTATCATTCCTATCTTGCTCTGTTTGGCCAACTCAACTAAGATACATTTCTGCTCATGTTTGGGAAAGTATGTTTAGGAAAGAGTCTTGTTTTGAACTAATTCTACCCATTGGAAAATGTGTGGAATTAGTGTGCTTATTGAACTTGTCTTACTTTGAGATGGATATTCTTTTGTTTAGCATAGGAATATGTGGATGGATGATTATCTTAGCAACATCTATGGCTTGGAAAAGTTGTTAGATTACATCTGCGGTTCAGCACTAGAGCATGCTAGGATCAATGCTACAACATCTTATATAGCAAGAAAGAGTCAGCAACCTGAGTTGTCTTTTATAACTAAGATCTTATTATCTTGTTTATTTATCTGTTGTTAATTCAATTGCTATTGTTTTGTTTATGTTTATTCACCATTTTTGCAGTATGATCATCTCAAACACAAATTGTTTTAACCCCTGTTACATGTTAATGTGTGCACGATACTACACATAAGGCATTCCTTGTGGGATTCGACTCTAGATTACTCCTAGATACTACTTGACAGTGTACACTTGCACTTTGCTGCACATTTTGCACGTACCACACACTCGGGCTATGGAGGTTATCACTTTCACTATCCTATATGCTGAAACTTATGTCTCGCTTTCCGCTGAGTCTTAGAACCTTCAATAATATGCCTAGCAAGTTTCCACTCTACTAGATCTACACCATCCTATTGTGTATATCATATTCATATGTCTTCCACAACATTCAGGTGAAGAGATTTTAGATCTGGGTTCTTTTCTAGTTACACTCCCCTCATATGCCTATGTGAGTAGTGTAATTCTCTATAATTCCCTCTACCTATTTCTCCTTCCGGTCTCCATAGGTGAAATTTCTCCATCCACTTCCGTGCTCAAGAGATCAATCGAACCAGAATCATAAACAAACCCAGGTTTCAACAAAACATAAATTCAATATATAATCAAGTTCTAGCAAATACTCCACAACCCGTGTAATGTGGTTTAGTTCATACTTGTGCAATAAACAAAACAAAGCTTGAAATCATTCACCATAATTACAAACTCAAAACAAAAAACTAAAATGAAGGGCTATCTCGTGATGATCGTTGAACGGACGATTTCTTTTCTTCTACTGCAAGCTGCTCTCCTTGTATGTTCGTGTCTTTCCAAAATGTGTTATACCTCTTTGATATTTTCCATCCTCTTTTCATTTCCACCTTTGATTGTCCTCCCCTACTCAGATCCTTCCATGTGTAGACATGTTTCTTCACCCTTCAGACAGTGATTCAGCTCCTTGTTTGACACTTATCCCTTAGCAGACAAGATCCAAATAGATGTCTGATCGTTGTCTTCAAGTGATCTCGGAGGGAGAATCTTCTTCATTTTAGTCCCTTGCGCTTCACATGCTCTAGCATGACTTCTAGTCAAAATGTGACTGGTAAACTTCAGCATTCCAAACCTGGTCAAAAACTTCACAAAAGCTTGCAAAAACTTATTAAAAAATGTCAGATGCTAAAAAATGTTTTCTTGTGAGAGATCGGGGGTGATGAAATTAAAAAGATTGATGTAAAAAATAAAAGATCTAGGTAAAAAAATAAGGAAAATAGAAGACATTTAAAAAAAGACAACCTGTCACCATCCAATCAGAGACACAACAGGTAGTTCAAAATCTGGATTGTCTCTAAACGGCTACTTCTCAAAACATTTATCTTCTTTGTCTATAATAAACCAAATCAAAGGTTACGGTTTACGGAGTTACGAGTAGAAATGAACACATCTCAAGTAACAAAAATTACGACAAAAGACTCCTGCTTCAGCTATAGCAAACTGATAATTCCATGTCGTAACCGTCATCTCCTAACAGAAACTCTCTTAGTTCTTCTTTCTTGTTCGAGACACAAAACTCAAAGCTTCGCATTGGTAAATGAGAAGTATAGTTTAGTTCAATGTACATAATAAAAAATTATTTTTTAGTTTTATGTTAATATATAAAATTAATTTTAAACTTCAATTATTTATAAGTTTTGAGCGTTACAAGTTTAAGTTCATAAATGTAATAGCTATTTTCTAGAATTGAATCTTATAGAAATCTAAAAAAGTCTATAAAAAATATAACAAGTATGCATTAATAGAGAATAATCTGGAGAATAAATTATAGTCATTAAATTACAATTGTGTTGACTAAATCCTAACCATTATTCACTATTATAAATAGGGATTGTGTTTTTTGTTTTTTTAATTTATATCAAACTAAAAACTAAAGACACTCTTATAGAAATTCGATTATTAAAAATAATTTCCTCTCCCAAAGTTTTGTACACTTCTTCACAATATAATTTCTTGTAGTCTCATATGGTCTTGCCTTTTTTTTATTTTGTTCTGACTTATCTCGCTCATTCAGAATTTAATATTTCAATCACTATATATCTTCTTCACGTATATTTTGTAGAAAAAAAATAAAATACACAGATAACATATAAGAAAAAGTACTAGTAATTAGTCAAAATAAAATACACAGATAATAATTATCTCTGAAGAGCGACTTTTTCGTGGGTCGAAAATGTCATCGATGAATATTCCGATTGCGACGATGATTTTCATGGTAGTGTCGGTGGCACTAGTTGGTGGTGTGACGTGGACTTTAGAGAAGGCGAATCATGAAGGAGTGGAGTTGAGTGTACTCAAAGACCGTGACCGCGCTAGACACGCCAGAATCTTGCAGCAACGCCCCATTGGTGTCATTGATTTCCCTGTTGAAGGCACCTATGATCCTTATCTTGTAGGGTATATATATCTAATTATCTATATTCTCTACTTACATGTTTGCATTTTATTTTAGCATTTCATGTGGATTTGTGTTGTGGAGTTAAAGATTGAATCTTTCTTACATTTTCGCGGTGGCATGGATAGTCTGGGTCTAAAGTCTCATTTTTTTTATTTTTTTATGTTTGATCATTTCTTGATGGATTTGTATGAGTTTTCCAATTTTGATTATTAGTATGTAGATGCGTGCTTTGTCTGTTTCAAACACAGATGTAGCACATCGCAGACTGGAGATCTCACCAAGCCAGATAGAGCAGTTGATGGTATATTTGGTTTTGGTCAGCATCTGTGATTGCACAACTTTCTTCACAGGGCATTACACCGAATGTTTTTTCTCATTTCCTGAATGGAGGAATTGGAGGTGGAGGTATTTTGGTGCTTGGCCAGATTGTGGAGCCAAATTTAGTTTACACGCCGCTTGTCCAATCACAGTACGTATCATCCTGCTCAACAACTACAAACTAGTCACTTTTTCATACTATCATTTTTCATTAGGAAAACATGACAACTGATCTTGTATGAACTGTTTGCTTTATGTTATGAAACAAAATTTTTGTGGACTTCTGAATTGCAGGTCTTCAAAGTTGGCTTTTGAATGTAATTATCATCCTCAATGCTGAAATTTGTAAGGGCAGGATACTCAAATCTTACATCTCATTGACTAAGAGGAAAAATGTTATTTTAAGTTAATTTAGGAATCTTTAATCTCTGATTTTATGTTACATCTCAAAGTTAGCCATCCAACCTTCCAATCAAAAGCTCAAGCTGAAAACTTCGACTTGAGTTCAAAATTCCATGACTAGCAAGAGAGTTAACATAATTATCTAGATTATAACCATGGTTTTTCTAGGTACAGGGTTACAATATGACACTCTATATTATTTAAGTTCATGAACTTCCACTATAGAATAACCATTTTGCTTATTCTTAAATCCTGTCTATGCAGGGGAGAGACGTTATTGGGTCGTTTCTCCTATTTCTCTGCATGGGAAATCCTCTCATGTGTAGATTTATATTTAAAAATATTATGAGTGAAAGATGATCAAGTTCATGCTTTAGATTGTATTTTATTTTTTGTCTTCTCTTTTGTTAAGAATCGTTGTAGATAAATTTTGTGGATAAAATGGTTGCATATAAGTTTCAAGGAATTAAGGCCACATATATGCTCATTTGATAGTCAAGTGAACCCCTGAATTTTCTTTGTCGATAAGCCTTACACTAATGTTTTGATTGATTATTTCTGCTTCCAAATTTGTAGGCCACATTACAACGTAAATCTACAAAGCATCTATGTGAATGGACATGCATTAGTCATTGATTCATCTGTATTTGCAACAACAAGCAATGGAGGAACAATAATTGATTCAGGAACAACACTGGCATACCTTGCAGAAGAGGCTTATGATCCATTCGTTAATGCAGTAAGTAGCTAGAGATTGTATTCTTCTTTCTAAGTTAACAATCACTGGCTATCCATGCAATTTGAAATATCAATAGTTTCATTTCTTCTATTTCTTTCCATACAAACATGTGTAAGTCAACCACATAATTGTTCTGCAGATTATGCAAACCGTTTCACAATCAGTGCGCCCTCTTTTTACCAAGGGGAACCGGTGTTATCTAACCACCTCCAGGTTTCTATATTTCATTTCATTCTACTTATTTACCCTATCTTTCGATAGATATCAGTATAACGTGTCTCACTTTTTCCTTATCATTTCTCTCTAGTATCTCCGATATTTTCCCTCAAGTTAGTTTAAACTTTGCTGGTGGTGTTTCAATGTTGCTAAAGCCTCAGGATTATCTTTTGCAGCAGAACTCCATTGTAAGTCTATGTTTCATATCCTCTTATAATTGACTGCATTCTGTGATACTTGTTTTGTACATTGGAATATTGGTGATAAAAAGGAAGTGGAATACGAAAAGCATGAAACATAAGAACACAAATACTATTGTTTGAAGCAATAATTACAATTTCCTTAGAAGATCCAATGTTTGGGTCAATATGGAGTTTATATGGTTTCATATTTTGTTTCTTAATATGTTAACTTATTATCGGGTAATGTGCAATATTTTTTTCGTGCAGGGCGGTGCTGCTGTGTGGTGCATTGGCTTCCAGAAAATCCAGAACAAAGGAATAACAATTTTAGGAGGTATGAAGCATATCAGAGCTTACTATTCAGAAATCTGTGTGAAAATATATTCTTCAACTTACCCAAATAAATTCTTATTGCAAATACATAAGCACATCCTATGTTCAGACATGAATGTATTGACAACGTAAAATGCAAGATTACGATCTTACAAAATTGTCGATCACCTGTGCAGACCTTGTGTTGAAAGATAAAATTGTTGTGTACGATTTGGAAGGCCAGAGAATTGGATGGGCAAACTATGATTGTAAGTTTGGTTTCCACCCTCATTTTGAACTACTAATCAATACACTTTATGTGTTTTGTATGTCATGTCATATTCTTCTTCACCTAATCTCTATCCATCCTTTACTCCGTCATGTAGGCGCCTCGTCAGTGAACGTATCGACGAGTAACACAGGTACGATGGAGTTTGTCAATGCCAGACAATTTGGCAGCAACGACTCATCACGTTACGAGCCTTGCAATATGGTGTTGAGCATAGTTACGTTCCTCTTACTGCAAATCGCATTGTTTGGTGTTTGTTTGCCATTTTTATGATAGAGGTTGATGTACCATAGATATTTTTATTGTCTTTTTCTTTTTTTCATATCATTATTGTAGTGATAGGTTACAAACACAATGCAACTTCCATTTCTTGTTTCATTACAATAGAAATTACAAACATTGCTTGTATAAAAATATTCACAAAGGAATCCTTGTATTTTTATACAGGTTGAGGTAGATCTTTTGTTTCTACCCTATGCTAGTTTTAATGCTTCACTATAATTTGAGGTTTTATTTTCTATTTGTATTTCATCGATGTATTGCACGGAAATATAATATCTTAAAATATAATTATTTTAATTTGTCAATTTATTTAGTTTTATATTTATGATTTTGTTCATTATAACATTTTTAGTTTTTAATTAATAAATTATATTTTATATTATGTATATCTAATTTTCTTTAATTATTTCTAGTTCTTAAATTTTAACAAATATGTTTTTTTAGAGATGAAGGTATCAAAAATCTTGAATGCATGTTTAAAATAAAACACTAATTTCAAGGGGATGTGAATTTAGTTAATTGTATATAATTGATTAGATTAAATTGGTAAGATAGAGTGATTACGAACATGTAACCTTGATAGGTTTATTAAATCTTAATAAACTATGAATAACTCTGCTAATCGTGAAGAGGTTATCATTCAAATATAGGTGGAGATGGAAAGCTAATATTAGGAATGGTTTCAATTATTGATTGCCAATTCATATTAGAACGGTATATGGAGGCAACATTAGTGGGTGATTGGTATAGCCGTCATTCCATTATTGCGAACCTGCGAGAAATCCGCGGGATTCTCAGTTCTCCGCGTGGGAGGCTTTTGAGTGAGCGTACCCTTAATTTATTTAAAAAGTACCTCACTCAAATAAATTACGGAGCATGGCACCCGACAAAGCCTTCCCTATTGCCGCATTTGTGAAGCCGTACTAAGATACGACCTACTTTTGCAGCTGGAGCGCTGATCCTCCCTTTTTTTGGTATGTAGCTCCGCGAGCAAGGAGCGAAAGAACGAAGTGTGCTGTGGTGATGTCCGAATTTGAACCTATTTTGATCTATTTAGTGATCAGTTCGCTAGTTTCTTTGATCCCACTCGGCGTTCCTTTTCCATTTTCTTCCAATAGTTCGACCTATCCAGAAAACTATCGGCCTACGAATGTGGTTTCGATCCTTCCGGTGATGCTAGAAGTTGTTTTGATATACAATTTTATCTTGTTCCAATTTTATTTATTATTCCTGATCCGGAAGTCACCTTTTCTTTCCTTGGGCAGTACCTCCCAACAAGATTGATCCCTTTGGATCTTGGTCCATGATGGCCTTTTTATTGATTTTGATGATTGGATCTCTCTATGAATGGAAAAGGGGTGCTTCGGATCGGGGAGTAACCACTAGTGATAGGGCAAAAACAGGGGGAAGGACAAAGGAAAAGGCGATGCCTACATTAAATCAATTGATTCATCATGGTAGAGAAGAAAAACGACGCACGGACCATACTCGAGCTTTGGATCAATGTCCCCACAAGGAAGGAGTATGCCCGCGTGTTTCAATGAAAACACCGAAAAACCTAATTCAGCTCTACGTAAGATAGTCAAAGTACGGTTGAGCAATAAACATGATATATTTGCTCACATTCGAGGTGAAGGTCATAACTCGCAGGAACATTCTGAGGTCTTAATAAGAGGAGTTAGAGTCAAAGATTTTCCAGGTGTGAAATCCCATTGTATTCGATGAGTCAGGGATTTACTGGGAATTCCGGATCGAAGAAGTGGCAGATTAAAATATGGTGCGGAAAAACCCAAATTGATATAAATGGAAGATGCTAATGGGTTTTGTATACTGAAAGCATTTATTATAATGAGTATACAATGGTTTATTTCTCCTATCTGTTAACAATCTTACATGTATGAACGATGGTATCCTCTTGTCTCACCGATAGGGACGATCATACGGCGTGTTGTAGATCGCAGAAGACAGTATGATCACTTGACCTAGTGAGACATAAACCTGATCACAGATGAGACAGTGTATGAGGATACGTCTGTCCGGATGGCTGCGGCATTGTCAAAAATAAGTAGTCTGTCTTGGTTACTTAACATGCTGGTACGCAGGGGTGGCGTATTGATGGACCGCAGTGAGATATATTCGTCTGTCTGACATCAGAGAATACAAGATCTCGTTATATTGATTGAGTCCAAACCCTAACGAAGGTTCAGGGGTTTGCACGGGTTGTCTGTTGCTTTGACTTGCCATGGTGGAGAGCCTAAGTAACGTGCTCGTATATCCGCATCTTAGGTAACAGCAGTTCGTGTAGTACCGCCTGAGACTGGGTTTAGGTAACCATATCCGAGTAATAGGATGGGGACATTCCTTGAGGAGCTCAATGACATTCGTCGTGCCAAAGTCCTGCAGGCTGATTAAGTTCAGGCACGAGTGATAAGGTTTGAGTGGTACTACTCAGGAATAATAAGATATTAATTAATTGTAGTTAGAGCTTGTCAGAGGCTCCGATTAATTAATGAATCTCCGGTAACCTTAAATATGGGGATTCTCAATTAATGCAGCCCGTTCTCATAACGTGGTAATAAAGGGGTAGGTCAGTATTAATTTTGTGGTGAAAAAGAATTGATTATGTCTTGGGTTGTGGACATGGGAATTAATTAATTATAGGCCCACTTTATTATTTGCATTAGGTCCGAGGTCTGGCCCAAGTAATATATGCTGTATGGAGCCCAGTAGCCCATTAGGGATAAAACCCTTGGTCTATAAATAGACCCCTCTCTCTCTGAAACCCTAGCCACCTTGATCATAATTCAAATCAGTCAAAACCCTAGGGAGAGAGAGGGTTGGGTGGCGCCAATTGTAGAGCGAGGTTTCTGATTTATGGCTCTTTTGTGCATAATTAAATTCGATATGCATGTATGAATTTATTTGTTTTGTGTATGGTTTTTGTTCCTCGTGGCAACCCGTGTAATTCAGCCCGCGGTGGCTGAATTAATTTTGTAAAATCACGAGAAAATCCGTGATTAGTGTAGATTTGAAAAATTGTAATAGAATAGATAATTCTGTAATTTTATTTTCAAATTTGTAATTCAATGGGTCGAGGACAAAGAACGAAGATGGAGTCGGCCGTGCACGGCACAGGCGGCAGCCGGGAGCACGACGCGCGCGCGCTGGGCGCGGCGGCGGCGGCTCAGTCGTCGTCGGCGGCTGCTGTCGCGTAGCGGTGGCTTGTATTTTGGTGGTTTGTACAATCTTGTGTAAACCCTAGGGTTTGCATTAGAGTTTGGGCAAATCATCAGATCACAAAGGCCTAAATCCCAAAATATTTGGTGGATAAAGATTTGGAGGCCCTAGAAGATTTGAGAAGATTTGTATCTATCCAAATAGATTCAAAATTCAAATTGTAATAGATAGGATTTATTTTTCCTATTTTTTTGCGGCCACGAGGAATTTTTGTTTGCCTTAATTGTCCTCGTATGATATGTGTTTTAATTTATGTGCGCAATTAAGCATGTGTAGATAATAGGAAAAGCATGATTTATCGCTTTTATTATTTACAGCTTTCCAAGCATGCTTATGTGATTAATTTCTTTTGTTGGATTATACTTTGGAAATTTTTGGGCTTGTTTAATTACATGCAAAAAATTTGGAAAATATAATAACAAAGAAATTATGTGTGCGCATATAAGAAACCTTTTAAAAGAAAAATACTAAGCTAATTTTTTTGATTAAAATCAATAGGCCTCCACAAAGCGGTCCTAGGCTGTAAGTGTATCTCTCGTTCTAGTAAACATCTACGAGTGTAGCTTGCTAGTTCCTAGAGGTGCATCGGTACGGTTGTTGGGATTTCTAGACAAACAATTTAAATCATGTGAATAGTGGAGAGTTTTGCGTAAATGTCTACGAGTGTAGCTTGCGTAGATGTCTTTCACAAGTATTCTAGGATTGATTTAAATTATAGATAACAAAAGCTTTAAGGGCTGTGCGGTATGGTTACGTGCCATGCTAAACTGTCTCTTTTGGTCGGAGTTAAATTTGTGGTTAATGGCTTAGAAGCATCTTAGAATATAATGCAAGAATTGCATCCCTGTTCTTGAGAGATGGCTTGGTCTACGGTTTTCACTAATTATTAATTTCTAGTGTCAAAAGCTTCCTGACACGGTAGTGAAATTAAATGGATTAGGGCTTAAAACCTGCAATTCTGGTTGAGGGTGACATCGTAAACGTGTACGAGTGTAGCTTGCGGTGGGAACTCTTGGGCAATTAGTGGAAAACATTTGTATTTGATTTATTAAAAGATTTTCAATGCATTTGTTAACGAAGTTCTACATGTATGTTCTTATTTAAGATTCTTTATTGTTTCAGATATGTCTATGTCTAATGTCATCAATATTTTCGCACAAAACACTTTAACTGGTCCAAACTTCCTGGAATGGAAACGCAATCTCGAATACCTTCTGATTGCAGAAGAACATATGTTCGTTCTGCAAGTACTTCGTCCCGTAGTGCCAACTGCTGAATCCAGTCAAATGGATATAGACTTTTATAATAAGTGGGAGAAATCGAACAATGTAGTCAAGTGCTACATGATGACCACTATGTCGAAAGTCTTGCATCAGCAGCATCAGCACCATAGGGACGCCTATGACATCATGACGAGTCTGGAGGCGACCTATGGGGAAACTGATAGAGCCGTCAGGTTCAATCTAATGAGGGAAATCGTGAGTAAGAAAATGACTGATGGCACCTCAGTGAGAGAGCACGTAGTTACCATGACTCACCTCATGGATGAGCTAACTGTGCATGGTGGAGGTATCGACGCTGAGGCTAAGGTCGATATCATACTGAACTCTCTACCCAAGTCCTTTGAGAGTTTTAGGCTGAATGTTGTCATGAACAAGAAAGAGTATACTCTTAACGAGTTACTCAATGACTTGATGGCAGCGGACATGAACCCTCAGAAGGTTGCCTTGGTCACTTCTGGTAATCTCTCTGCTGTACCGAAAAGTATGAAGCGGAAGAAAGGGAATAAGAAGTGGGCCAAGAAGACACCTGTGAAGGATGATGGGGCTGGGGAAAAGCCTAAAGCGGCGACTGACAGGGACATGTGCTTCAGGTGTGGTAAGAAAGGACATTGGAGGAAAGATTGTCAAGCCAACAAAGCTAGGCAAGGTATGCCATTTGCATGTATAACTGTAAGCATGATTAGAGTCCGTTGTTGCTCTTCTAGAGCTGTAAGCACTGACTTGTTGATCATGTTATTGTACTTTGCAGGGGACCGTGCCGACAAGGCTGGTGAGTGATGGCAAGAAGATACCAAACTGGATGAAGGCAACGTTTTATGACGGAGCTTCATGGAGTTTTCTTTTCTTTATGTTTTGATGAACTAAGTACATTTAAGAGTTTATTTGTGGGCCGTAGTTTATCGACAGGGCAAATTTCATCAACTTTCTATGGATATTTGTTATTTGTGATTTCAATCATTGGCGATAACAATGTCATTCATCATGCAAAGTTGATTTATACTCTTTATGTTACTTCGATCAAATATGTCCTTTATATTGCATGTAATTCATCCGTAATTGATAATCTTAGAAAGAGAAAACTTAATTCTTCTGATGAGGGTCTTACATATCTCTGGCACTAGAGACTGGGTCACATCAGCTTGAAGCGGATCCAAAGACTTGCAGATGACGGTACACTGGACTTAGTCCGGGCTGTACCTTATCAAGTCTGCGAATCCTACATCGAGGGCAAGATGTCAACTAGGCCTTTTAAGGCTAGTTAGTCTCAAGCAGAGGAAGTGTTGGAATTGATCCATTCTGACTTATGTGGACCGATATCCATGCAGGCTCGTGGAGGGTACGAGTACTTCGTCACTTTCATTGACGATTACTCAAGGTACGAATACGTTTACCTGCCTACAAGTCTGAATGCTTTGAGAAATTCAAAGAGTTCAAGGCTGAGGTAGAAAAGAAGGTCGGGAAAACTATCAAGTCACTGCGATCTGACCGTGGTGGCGAATACCTCGGTAACGAGTTCCTGCAATATTTGTCAGAAAATGGGGTTACATCCCAGTGGTCTGCACCGGGTACTCCCCAGCAAAATGGTGTAGCTGAAAGAAGAAATAGGACTCTTCTAGAGATGGTAAGATCAATGATGAGTTATGCAAACTTACCAATTTCGTTTTTGGGGCTACGCATTGGAAACAACAGCTTACGTGTTAAATGTGGTGCCTTCTAAATCAGTTCCTAAAACGCCTTCTGAGCTCTTCCTTGGTCGCAAAACAAGTTTGTGCAAGTTTAGAGTATGGGCCTGTCTGACACACGTATTGTCGAAGGAACCTGATAAATTAGAAAGCAGGTCAAAAGTAATACTCCCTCCGTCCCATTGAATTAGACACATATTCCTTTTTCGTCCGTCCCATTTATTAGACACATTTCCTAAAAAGGCAACCTTTTTCCCACTCACCATAAAATATTAATTCTTCTCCACTAATACGCATTGGTTCATGTGCCATTCCTTATGTGTCTAAACATATGGGACGGAGGGAGTATTGTTTATAGGGTATCCCAGGCAAACGAAAGGTGGTTACTTTTGCTGTCCTGAAAGTCAGAAAGTCGTTGTTAGCACCAATGCTAGATTCTTGGAGGATGAGTATGTGAGTAATCACAAGTCAAGGAGTGATATCGTTCTTCAAGAAATTGAAAACGAGAATGCGATTCCAAGGGAAAGGGAACGTGTAGATGTGGGTGCACCTGTGAGAGGTTCAGCACGACAGACACGTTCTTCAGTGCAAGGTGCAGAACCACAAGTTACTGCACCTACTACTGACACGACACCGATGCCTTGTCGTAGTGGGAGAGTTATTTTCCAGGCAAAAAGGTACATGTTCGTGGGTGAGTCTTCAGACTTGAGCCCGGAAGACGGACATGAGGACTCTGAACCACTGACTTACGAAGAGGCAGTGCAGGACAAGGATGTTTCCAAATAGCGTGTCGCCATGGATTCCGAAATTGAATCCATAACTGCTATGGATGTATACCAGAAAATTGATTTGCCGGATGGCTTTAGGGCCATAGATCGGTATACAAGAGAAAGAAAGGGGCGGATGGAAAGATCACGACTTTTAAAGTCAGGCTGGTGGCAAAGGGTTATAGTCAGAAAGAGGGCATTGACTATGACGAAACTTTTTCACCCGTAGCTATGCTCAAGTCCATCCGAATACTCCTTGTCATAGCTGCGCATGTGGACCTCGAGATGCCTTGAAGAATGTAGGGACATCTATATGCAGCAACCCGAGGGTTACATAGGCAAGGGCGAAGAACATCTTGTCTGGAAGCTTAGGAAGTCCTTGTATGGACTTAAGCAAGCTTCAAGGTCGTGGAACTTACATTTCAACGATGTGATTAAATCCTATGGATTTGCACAGTTGGAAAACGAAAGTTGTGTTTACCGACTTTGTGTCAGTGGGAGCGTGGTTTTCCTTGCACTATACGTTGATAACATACTCCTATTTGGAAACAACGAGGGAGTGATGTCGGAAATCAAGGCTTGGTTATCCGAACAGTTCCAAATGAAGGATCTGGGAGAAGCTGGCTACATTCTTGGGATTAAGGACTTACGAGATCGTAAGAGAAGAATGTTGAGCTTATCCCAGGCATCCTATGTGGATACTGTGATAGCCCGGTTCATCATGCAACTCGCCAAGAAAGGCTTGCTACCTTTCAGACATGGCGTTCATCATTTTAGTAGGCAGTGTCCTCAGACACAACGGGAGAAAGTTGAGATGAGTCTTGTACCATACGCTTCGGCAGTGGGGAGCCTCATGTATGCGATGTTGTGTACCAGGCCAGATATCTGTTATGTCGTTGGCATGGTAGCAAAATATTAGTCTAACCCTAGGCGCACTGGACTGCTGTAAAGCACATCCTCAAGTACTTGAAAAGAACTAGGAATTTCTGCTTAGTTTATCAAAGTGAGGATTTGTGCCTTGTGGGTTATACAGACTCGGATTTCCAAGGGGACCAGGATGAGAAGAAATCGACCTCAGGATATGTGTTTACCCTGGGAGGTGGAGTTGTATCTTGGAGGAGCTCAAAGCAGAAATGCATTGCTGACTCCACCATGAGGCGGAATATGTCGCTGCCTCCGACGCCTCGAAAGAGGGGGTATGGCTCAGGAACTACCTTTTAGAGTTGGGTGTGATCCCAAGTTTACCGAGGAGCATCACAATTTATTGTGATAACTCTGGTGTAGTAGCAAACTCAAAGGAACCGCGGTCTTACAGGGCAAGCAAACACATAGAGAGAAAGTACCATATCATACGAGAAATCGTATCGAGAGGTGATGTGCAGATCAAGAAGATTGACACTAAAGACAACCTTGCTGATCCATTTACAAAGAGCATGCCACAGAAAGTTTACGAAAGACATATTCGTGAGCTAGGTCTGAGGTGGATGCCGACCACTGACAGTGGTTAAAGAGATAGCAGGCTAGATAGACAGACTGTATACTCTGTAATAGCTTAGTTATGCTTTGAGTATAAGTGGGAGATTGATGGGTTTTGTATACTGAAAGCATTTATTATAATGAGTATACAACGGTTTATTTCTCCTATCTGTTAACAGTCTTACATGTATGAACGATGGTATCCTCTTGTCTCACCGATAGGGACGATCGGCGTGTTGTAGATCGCAGAAGACAGTATGATCACTTGACCTAGTGACACATAAACCTGATCACAGCCGAGACAGCGTATGTGGATACGTTTGTTCGTATGGCTGTGGCATTGTCGGAATAAGTAGTCTGTCTTGGTTACTTAACATGCTGGTGTTGGGATTATATACTGAAAGCATATATGATTAAGTGTTTCGTACACTGGTATTCAT
>JAPKLW010000516.1:409047-421690 GCA_026898455.1 Plectranthus barbatus
CGCAGTTACCCAACGAGAATTTCTTTTTCTTTTTCAAATTCAATGAGCTGGAAGCAATTTAAACAATCTTGGAACAAGCCCCGTGGCATGTATGGAACATACCTCTCTTTCTAGTTATGAAATTGCTTAGGTTCTCAAAGCAAGAGTGCCCTAACCATTCTCAAGAACAAAGATCGAAAGATAGCCTTTCCTTTCTTACTTGAGCCTTTGACTGGAACAAAAGGCTAGGCCCACTTGAGAAGATTAATGTAATGGATATCTCCCATCTTCACATGAACGTAGACCACGAAACCCTCTTAGACCAACTGAAAGCTCACTTACATCCTTCAGTCTTGGATCTGGTTTCCTCCTTCCTATAAATTCATATGTTTATTGATGAATTTTGAGAAGTTCCTAACCCAGCAGGCTATGCTAAGATTTCGGCCATTTGCCCGATCCTACAGCCTTTCTTTCTAAAAAAGATGGTTTTTTCCGAGTAAAGAATGCCAAAGTTGTAATATGCTTGCTGGAAGGATTGGCTCTCAAAGCCTACTCCACTATCGATATTTGGACCGATGGAGAGGATAAGACCTCCATCTACTAGGCGGAATCACAGGGTGGCATGGAGAGGTCAAGCGCCCATCTCACAGGCTCTGCCATTGGATCATTAATTGGTTCAAGGTAAATAACTGGAACTACACCTTGGTCCCGCCTTTCGAACTTCCTCTGTTACATGGGTCTTGATCTTGAGATATTCCAGGTGCAAATGTAGAAGAGAAAAGACTGTTCCAAGCACAAATCCAGATGCAGAGGCGAGAGCCGCAAATCCCGTTGGTGTTGACTCAGCAACGAAGCTAGTAGCACAACCCATTGATTCAGATTCAATGGTTTACCTTGACTCAGTTGATGTAGGGAAAGCACCTGTTGATCCAGTTGTCCGAGCTGATGAACTTGACCCAATAGATCTATTAGAAGCAACAGAGTAATAGGTGGAAACAGGTCCAATTTCTGGCAAAGTTCTAGGCATCAATGTTAGCAGATCGACTCCAAAGGGAGTTGGAGAAGATTTAGTTTGTGCGATAAGAATTAGAGGGGAGAGGCCCAAAGTAAGTAGAGTTAATGGGATGACTCCGCCTTCAATACAGAAGAAGCAAGTAGGGCATAGGCTTTGAGATTGGAGCCTTGCCCGAGAAGAGACCAATAGCACCCCTAACCCTTAGGCCTTTTTTCCGCTTACGACTTGACTACGGATTGAGAAGTAGAAGTCCAACCGAAAAGAAGAGTCAGTATACGACCCTTATTGATAGGCGCAACCTTCTCCAATCATTCCAGTCAAGGAAAGAGCCGACTAGAAGTGTACCCGGGGATATCCCAAGATTCTAACTATAAGAATGGTTTATTTAGATCTACTTATAAAAACTAACTCTTAGTTTTCTTTCTTTCTGAGTTCTTGATTTTTTCCACGAAAGAGAAGGAAGCAGCTGGTAAGTGGCAGGGCAAGGACTGCCAGGGTAGCTATGAAATACACGGGACTCAGAACATAGAGAACAAAGGGAAGCTACAAACGAGAAAGAAGAGGTACCGATTAGTTGTAGAGGCGGGCTAAAAGCCCAAATAAAGGCTATGAATGCAGAATCGACCCTATTGACGTGACGAGACTTGTGCAATCACAAATTTGACATACAAGAGGGTCACCAACCCCCATCTTTTGACAAATCATTCGAAAGATCGAATTGGAATAGCCACTTTTTAAGTATTATCTTAAGTAAAGTGTTTTCGAGAGAAGAGCTTGAAACTATGTCAAAATTCTGTATTTTTAGCTCATCTAGACGATTTTGAAGTGAGTCTTGCTATATGCTTAACATAGGAAACTCGTACTTTGATTAGCGTAAACCAGTTCAGCTGGGGTCTAGAGAATAGACTGAGTCCTTTCAAGGGAATACGATCAAGAAATCTCGTATGAGAATAAATCCAATTTATAAGCCCAAAGAGCTAAGGATGCCGGTTCATAGATCCGAATCCTGCGCAAAGAGACATCATATAGAGCAGCTAAACATGCAGGCTCAGGGGTGCCATTTAGGTCTAAGGCGGAGAAGTGGTCAAAAAGAGCTGGGGTCACAGGTTCTCTTTTGGGGTCTTGTTCCCGATGAGAGGGCTTTTTAGCCCCATATGGCTCATTGATCTGAGGACCTAGTCCTGGTCAGCGTAAAATTGGTTGCATGTCAATTTCCTTTCGTAAGTGCCAAAATAGAAGTTTTTTCCCTGTTGAAAATGTTGATTATCGTTAGTCCACCTCTGTAATGCCCCCATCTGACCTTCCCAATATGAGGCCACGTTACATTGATGTTTCAGGTTTTGATGAGCATTTCCAAAATATTTAAAAGATGAAGACTTAATTCAAATAAAAGTAGTTTAACAGAAACACAAATCCTTCGAGTCAGTTATCAGCATAATTTCAGTCAACAAACATTAAAAAGGGGAAGGGGTTTTCAGAGAGTGTAGCAGCGTGTGTGTAACGTGATGGTGACATGTATATGGAGATACATGTCACAGGATCTGTACATTTTCCTCAAAAACACTTAATCTCCTTCTTCTACTTACACCCGCTACTTCCATTCCTGCTGCTTAACCTGCACGATTTAGAAATATCGCGAGGGCTGAGTACTTTCGTACCTAGTGAGAAACATGCCAAAAACATACATTATATATGAAACATGCTATGCAACACACACAGCTAAACACGGGGTTTTGTTGAAATAAACCGTGCTAGCCAAATTATTTTACTCACACACCCGTTATTTTTAGTGTTGTCATATCTGTTCGGTTTTGTAACTGGAAGTTGGCCGACTTCCAAGTTACGATGACTAGTAAGGAATGAGTACACACTCAACCTACTGTCATTTAGAGTGCACTAGTCTCAGAAATCCTGTTTGAGACCCGATCGCTTATTAAATCATAATTCATAATCAATCATCAACATCATCACAATCATCTTATCAAATCTCCGACCACATAACATGTTCCCCTTATATCTTCATAATCCCTTCGTATGGCGTCGCTACCCCATACTACTAATGAAGTTCTAGCGCAGTTATAAGAAACTGGTTCCGAACTCATTATTTTACTCTCTATCGACGGGAAACGACAGAGGACAGTATGACAACACAAAACATGCATAGCATTTTCAATTTAAAAGCAAAACATTTTATCACACATTTTGAAAAGTAAAAGCACGCATTTGATTTTTTAGATTTGAAATAGTTTCCCACCTCGTTTTCTTGGCTTTATTTAGATGCTTGAGCTTATCGGTCCTCCGCTTTCAATTTCCTACAATCAGTCATAATTTACCGGTTTAGAATAAATATTCTAAGACCATAATATTCATAACTATCACCAACTCAATCCCAACATAATCCCATGATCAACCCTTCTTCCTTCTATAACTTTTAAATTCCAAACATGATAAATTCTCAACCCGAATTTGAATTCTCGACCTCCAACACTTTCAAACTCATTTTCCATGATAAATATGTATTTCAATCCAATATATAATCAATGGGGTTAAGAGTATTTGATTTAGGTTGAGAAATAGCTTAAAAATGTCCTTTTATACCCTAGGGTCGAGAACCATCCTGAGCGGAATGTGTTTGTCCCGAGCGGGACGAACAAAATTCAAAATATTCTGAAGGTCGTGCCTCATCCCGGAAGGGATCACCCTGTCCCGAAAGGGATGGCCCTGCCACCCTGCGCGAATTTTACGATAGCCGTCCCGAGCGGGATGACTTCGTCCCGTTCGGGACAAGTCGTCTTCTTCGCAACTTCAACCTCTGAAACTCCAATTTCCCATCATTCTAACCACCCAAATCAACATGCAATTATATCATTTCTACCCCCTTACCTTGTTATTGCCACTTATCCGACTCTTTTTACCGCGACGGATCAGCTCCAGCTTAAAGGCATATAGCAGTAGTTTGCTAATGAGCCGGTGAGCTCGGTCCGCCACATGATCCTGTTTAAAAAACCTGGCCCCTACACTGTACTTGTAATTCGGATTTCCTTATAGTTTTCTAGCTTTCTTCAATCCTGATTAGCTTCAAGTCCTAGAAAAGCAAATAGTACGGATGAAGTTCTTACAGTTGTTGCCTCAGGGGCAAAAGAAAGGGAAACAAATAGTCCAAGCTCTTGCTTTCTCAGCCGGTAATAGATTAGTAATTCCTATTCTTTTTCATAGGCGCTTTGTTAGTGATTTGCAAGTTCGTTTTCTGGACTTAACTCGGAAGGTTTCCAATGGTAATGCATTTGTAGTTGCTGTTCTTGATATTAGTGTAATTCTCTTGATTTCTTGATAAAATCCGAGTTCAGGGGTAGAATATGGGGAATCAAGAAGATTCAAATGTATATATGTAAGACTTCCTTAGTTCTGGAACATGCCGTACCTCCAAGGTTCTAACAACCCCATCATAGATCAACATTCTAACTGTACACAGGAAAGCTCAATCCTATGTATGCTAAGCTTGGAGATGAACATCTTAAGTTTTTTATTTAAAATAGATTATGCAATTTCCTGTTCTTCTGTACTTCTCTTCTGGTAAATCTCATAGGTTTTCTGGAAATATCATGCATAGAATCGATTCTTTGATCGGCTTTGGTCGAGCAACCGTTATATTTCTTTAACGGCTACAACCTAAATAACTCATCTCCCCCTTTTCAAGGAAGTTTTGTATCAGACCCTATGTAGTTCTCGGCCCCTTTTGTTAGACCGGTTCCTTTCGGTGCTGAGTTCCTTACAACCCCCTATCTATACTGAAAGTGGCTTCTTCACTCCAGTAAGAAAAGTGTTCTGGTGATCCCAATCTCTTTAACGTGGGCCCTCCGTTATGAGACTAAAATAAGGAAAAAAGCGGTGAAGAGTATATCCTTACACCCATCTAAGTCCCTTCATACTAGAAGGCATAGTGGATTAAATCGAGAAAGTTCCTAAGATCCTCAAACAACCAACTAGTGGCTCCTCGTAAAATTACATCATAATAGGTATCTTGGTCCTGGGATTTGAAGAGCTGTCATGATCATTCACATCAATTTCAGCAGGCAGGAAGGGCACGGAACCTTTCTAGAATGCAAGCAAGCTAGCTTGCTTACTCTCCTAGTAGCATACATTGGCGGCAAAAACAAACTAGACTATACTAAACTAAAGTAACGAGGCATTCGGGAAGCAACTAGTCGCTTCTGGCAAAGCTTCTAGAAGGCCGACCACTACATAGAGAGATCCATATACCAGTCATGAGCTATCGCTCATGCCTAGAGAGGCGGAAGTAGTAGCTTCTAGGACGAAGTCGAGCCGATATGATAGGAGGGTAAAGGAGGCCTACTACACGTATACTAGAGTGGTCCGTAGGTACGTATTCTATAGATTAATTAGCTATAGGAGTCCTTCTTTTAGTAAGCGGTAAAATACCAAAGACAAAAAAATTCAGTGAACTATTGAAGCTATCAGTGTGATTGATCAGACAAGTACCAAGGGCTTTCGGTAGACTTTTTTCATTTCCGAATTTGCTTGCGACAGTCCTAGCATTAGTATGAGTTTGTTGACCGCGTAAGGGCGATCCATCTTCGTGACGAATTCCACGATAACAAGAAATAGAAATTAATCGTTCGATGTCTGCTCGTTCTCCCCTCTTCGATTCCCAATGAACAACATGATCTTGACCTATTATTTGTTCAATTTGGTCGATCTGATACTTAGTTAATTCTTTTATCTTTATGTTCCCACTGATACCTAATCGATAACGAACCTGAATGGATTTTTTAAAGTCCAATTCCATAAATTTTTGTTGAGGCGATTCTTACTTGTTTATCGGCAACTAATCTAGCTCTTAAAATATAAAACATTATGGATCCTTCCTTTTACTAGTCTTCACGGCTGGAATCAGAAATGGGTTGTCTCCTCTCTGATGATCTTTTCTATAGGTAGAACTCCTGTGAGAGGTCTAAACTTTGATCCTTATTTCTTCTAGAGAATCTTCTAATTGTTCCAGAGCAACTAGAAAGAGATTCTTTAACCATAAAGAATCCCTATTGTTAAAAAGAGAAATACTAGACTTCTTCCTCGAGCCCGTGCATGCATGGTTTGGCCGGGATGGAACACTTTTTCCTAAAGGAGTTGGAGCCCTTGCCCTTGCCCTTTTCGGGACTTAAAGATTGAAAAAATGTATGTTATCAAGGATAGCGGGTAAGCAGGAAATCCAGTAAGAAAGGAGTTGGAGCCCTTGCCCTTCTTGAAACTTATTCTACAAAACTCTTCCCTGAACTTACTATTATAGGGGCTTACTATTCTCTAGTTCGCTAGGTATTCTAGACTGAATCTATTATAGTATGGATGGAAAGCTCTTATCTGTATCTATCTTTGTTCTATTATGACATCCTTGAAAGAGGTCGCCAGGCTTCCTGCTATGAAAGTAGCAAGGTCAAGGGAAAAGGCTCACAATCCACTGATCAAGTTCAATCGAGCATAGATTTCAACTCAAGAGTGAACTTTTTCCTCCGCATACTTGACCTATCTAGCTTCTATTCTTTCTTGCTAGCCGGCACTTGAGGCGTAAGTGTTTCTCCAAAACTTCCATTCCGAACCGTAACTGAATCTGTATTCCGACCCCGTCGCCAGTCAATCGGGCTCAAGTCCAACTCTTCTTCTTTCTCTTCTCTGAGTAATGCCCTAAGGTTTGATGCATGGGGTAAAGTTTGCTAAGGACCTAGCAAATTAGTTCCCCCTATCTTTAAGATCGGCCTATGGATCTCATGGGAAGCGAGCCCTCGGCGATTGAGATAAGATAGATTCTAAGGCTGAGTTTAAGCCCAAAAAGAGCCTTTCAGAAGGTCTTATGAGACATCATACAACATAGAACTTTATCTCTGATTATAGAGTAAAATACATAAAGCAGGAACGAAAGAAGAATCTATCTCTTTCTTATACGAAAAGCAAAGTAGAATGAGTTATTCTTTAGGTTGCAAGCAAAGAAGCAAGGGCTTACACACAGAAGTGAATAAAATAGCTGATTGACTTCTGCACAGGAAGGAGTGACTGAACGACGACCTTTTGCAACTTTTCAATCAAATGAAATCCTAAAACAGATTGACTAGTTTGATCTCTCATAGCAGACGGAAGGCGCAGATTGCTAATTGTTGTTGCGTCTTACCTATATGGTATGAATAGAGCCTGCTCTGCTCCTGTAATCCAATACCTGAGGTAAGTACTTAACTAAGCCAATATGGCATCTATCAAGAAAGGACAACATGGAATGAGCTTTTTCTCTTGCCTTTGCATGGGTTGTCAGATTATCCGCACCAGTTTGATCTACTAAAGGGCAAGCACCGAAAGATGGAATAAGCGGTTCAAGAGTTCCAGCTAAGCCGAAAGAATCAATAGCAAAGGAGCTCAGACCGTATCTTCCTAGCATGGAGATGAGATCTCCAGAAAGGGGAAAGGCTCATCCATTTTCATCGAAAAGAATCGCCAATTTTGAGAACCCTTCGGGGTCTCTATCGTTGGGGGGGGCCTTGAAAGGGCCTTAAATCATTTTCTTTTGGCCATCTGTTTTGACCGGATTGCCTATTTCATTTCATCATCAAAAGATGTATTTTCCGCCGGATTCTCATGATGCCATATTGCAGGGACACAAAAAGCTTTCGAAGAAAAGAATCCCTGATCTTGATGTGCCCCGACCAAAGATCTACTTGCTAAACCAAAACAGAGGGATAGATCCACCCTAGCTAGGCGGTGATTGATAGTTTGTTCCTGCAACGATCGACTTGAAGTGAGTACCACTTATGAGTTCTCTCGGTGAAGGTCCCGCAACGTCTTATAGATCAAAGGGTGTACCTGCTGACCACTCGATCCCAGGGCCTGTTCTACTCCTTAATAACCCGACCCTGTATCTCAATTAGTTCAAGCATTCCTTAGATTTATATGTATCCCTAGTAGCGGGGGGGCATCAGCCCGAAAACTGCCGATTCTGTATTCTGCAGTTCAAAAGTGTGAGTTATCGATCTCTTGATCGTCCACCTAATCTGTTCCTGCTATTTGTGCCTCTTCTCCTTCTCAATCTCAGACACCAGCAACCTCTGCAACATGCCCTACTAAATAGGGGTGAAAGGCTGCATCCTTGCTATCATTGCTATTTATCCAAACTATCATCTAAGCTTGCCTTACTATACAAGATATATCAAAAATAAAAGATATAACCTTACCAATTAGGGACGGGGCCGCCCTCTTCCCCACAATGCAAAGTGAGGGCGTACACAGACGTATGCTACTAGTTATTATGGCCTAGCTGCTTTCTATCTACTGCTTTGTAACCTTTAGCTCGATTAGCTCTTTTATTGTATACTGCAAACCCTTCCTATTAAATGAACTACTTTAGTGACGTTCATGCCCCACAGTGACGTTCGTGCCCCACAACTAGTGGGTCACTCTCTGCCATAAGCCATGCCCTTACAAAACTGCTACCACTCACAGCACACTTCCTATATTCCTGGGCTTACCCTTATATTATAGGAATCTCGGCCTTGCAACAAGGAACCTAGACAGAAGAACGAAATCATAGCATTCATGACATCTTAATATATCATTCAGAATAGAATCCGACGAGTTAAATGAGAAAGGGGTAATTTCATAGCTCGCGTCAACTGGCGCTTCGTCATCCTTTCTGTGAGGGAGCTTGTCTCTGGTTAATGGGGTTCTCTATTCAAAGATTCAAGAACAACGGATGGTCAGGAGGCAAGGGTCTTTTGGAGGTGTGAGCCCACTCGCTCTACTATCGAGTTGGTAATCCAAAGAGGTGAGCCCTAATCGATAAAGATAGAAGAGGAAGAAGAGTAGCTTGAGAAAGAAAAGGGAATTTATCTGCACATCCCTCTATTCCAATAGAAAACATTAGCCTTCATCCATGAGATCGGGGTATCACTACCAGTAGGGGCCTGCTTCCCTAATAGACTTTAAAATCGTGCCTTCCCTGTCGATATGCGATCCTGGATACCATGACTTGCACCTTCAAACGGGTTTATCTTCAAAGGAGAGTAACCAATCTTTGTTGTGTCTTAGAAAGAGTAAATTCATGAGGACAAGATATGCCTTATTTGGAAGATAGAAAACCTGTTGATATGGTCTTTAACCTGCTAGGAGTACTGTTGTGAACTACAGTGTGACTACAGAACCAATGTGCAAGTATACACAATCCAAAAGTAATATAGTCAAGTGAGACCAGATATCGAACCCAAGGGAGTGATTGTCTAAATCGTGCACTAAGAATTGTTTGTAAATCAAGAGTTGTTTGTTTCTAACTTCTACTCAAAACATAAATATGCATAAACTATAATTCCTACTAAAGCTATGATCAGTAATATTTCATCGTTCCACAAAATGAACATAAATGTTATAGATGGGTTCACAAATACTAGAAAACACACTCGGGTTATGGAACATAATTCATCACTGCTATTCTATATGCTAAAGTTTATGTCTCGCATTCCCCTGAACCTTAGAACTTTTTCTAATCCTGCCTAGCAAACTATCGTTCTACTAGATCAACACCCTCTCACAAGGATTCATATGTCTATACCTCTCTTAGTGATTGAATGATGAAGTAATCAAACTAGGTTCGGTTAAGTTGTGTCATCTCATATGTCTAAGAAATCAACACAATTATCTAAGATCCCCTCGGCCTATTTCACCTTTCGGTCTCCACAAGTGATGGGTTTCTATCCACTGTCGTGCTCAAGAAACGATTGAAAACAAGATCAAAGATAAGTTCAGTCATGCAAAACTTGATTCTAACATATATTCAAGCAAATGATGTTTTGTTCCACAGCCCAAATGTTAAATAGAGTTAGCTCATATTCGAAAATAAAAGAAATGGAAGCATAAGATCATTCGTCATCAAAATACAACTTGAAAATCTAAAAGCAAACTATAGACGATGATCTTTTCGTGCTTCAATTACTTCCTCTCCAAGCTCGATCTCCAGGCACCTCTGCTCTTCGTTTGTGTGTTGTTGTAATTGTGTGTGTTCCAAAAGTGCCAAGCCTTTTGTTGATATTTTCTCTCTCACAACCGTTGATCTCCTTGTCTCGTCCATGATGCATCCATGTGTACAAATGTCACTGTTTCCTTCAGACAAGGGATCGGCTTCCTACAGTGCCACCTGTCTCCCCAGCAGACAAGATCAAAAAGGACCTTTATTCTTGTCTCTGAATGGTCCCGGAGAGAGAAAACCTCCTTCCTTCTAATCGTGCATTTCCCATGCTCAAGCATATCTTCTATCAGCATGCGGCAGGTAAGCTCTAGCTTTCAGAACCTGAACTAAACTTCACCAAAAGCTTGCAAAAACTTATTAATACTTGCATAAGTTAAAAATAACATGACCTATTTACAAAGATACCAAAAACAAGCAAAAAGGACTTTGATTGCTAAGTAACTTCTTCAAAACAACATCTAAAATTCATAAGAAGGAATCAAAAGATAACTCTTTATGAGAGTTATCAAGTAACTTCAAGGATGAATGTAGGACAGATATTTGAAAGTTCACTTGGTTTAGCCGGAAGCCTAAATTCACTTCCATCGTAGGGTCCTTTGCTTTTAGACCAATATCATCTAATTTAGCCGAGGCAGTGGCCAATTCATTAAGCTCTATCACGTCTCTATCATCATCAACCTCAGCTTCATAAACTACATCTGCCCAGTTCACTCTCGGATTCTCTTGTTGATCTCTCCGCTCATCGGCCAAATACCTTAATACCTTTTCAATCAACTGCTTTCTTTTTGGCTTCTGAATTAGTCAATTCGTCATCAAGATGATCATGCGAAAGACCGCTGTCAAGTTCCTCATCATTGTGGCCTCGGTGGGGTAACCGAATTTATTGATCCCTAGGAACCGATGTGGTTCTATACCTTCAATTTAATAAAAGGCCTCTGCTGCATGCATTTTAGCTATGAAAGGACTAGGATCAGCCTTGACAACTTCGATGCTTGCATTGATGATGAAGAAAAGGTAACACGAAAATCAAACAACGGGTCTTTCTTTAGCTAAATACAGGGACATTGTGCTCGAATTAATGATGAAATTCCCTGTTATCCCCATTCGCCGAATACCAAGGATTGAGAATGGCCTGACGGATGCCCTCTCCAAAATTGCATCCGCCAATAGTATCTCTATGAGAGGCTCGTTGAGACATGGAGTTCGCTGAGCGACCAAAGATTGGACCTGCCCCCATTATAATGACAATGGCGGTTGATGACGAGCCTAATTGGCTTACGCCCATTCAGAGTTTTATTGAAATATTTAGCCATTTTTCATTTTAAAATAGTAAACTTGGCGATATCAACTCGGAAGATGTTATCAACAGTGGTTGTAAGCTTTCGATCCTTATATGATGAGAAAGATCAGGTATATTAATAATATACTACGAGTAATGCATGATGATGACGAGGATCACCGTCCGATTATCATTGAGTTCTGTGGGAGAATTGATGCAGTCACAGACTCAGATTCTGATGAGGAAACCCCCTATTCTTCTCAATATGAAAACAAACCCCTGTAGCTCCTGCTGTTCCACCGTTCTCCATATTTCCTCTTGGTCTATTTCCTCTACAGGATTCTTTTTCCCTACTTGAGCTAGGATTTGCCATAATGGCACTTACTTCAGATTCAGATGAGTCGTTTTTGAATTGAGTCAAGAAAGGCTTCCTAAATAAAGATGAACTATTACTGACATAGCGGACCGTATTGACCCCGCATGGCAATAACACACTAACTTCCTACCCCGGTCAGAGAGAATTGCGTAACGTAAGGGGCGGGAACTTGAAGCTTCTCAGTCCTTACTCGACTATCAGTACAATAAGGCTTCCCCCCTTTCTTCTTACTTGACTGGTGAGCTACTTATTATCATTGATACATGAAAGAGAAGTAATATAGGCTGAGAGGAATGAGGCAACTCGCGTGCTTACTTGAGTTCTGAAAGTACCAATTTCCTGATCTTGGAAAAGTCCCTTGATAAGCTCATATTTATACTCACTTATCTATATTTTTCTCCATTGTTTCAAGTGCTTTATGTTATTTTTTTACTTATTTTTGTGCATGAGTCTACTTTAGAGGGTGTTATGCCTTTGATGGGTGATTTTTGTAGGTTTTAGGCCAAAGTCATTGGAAATCCATACCGAAAGCAGATAATGTTCAAAGGAACAGTCACGACTTCTTTCACAGATGGAATCTGAGCTAATGGAGCAAATTTTTTGAAAGATCTTCGAGTTAGCTTTCCAATGCAACTGGAATCAGGTCAATCGGAGTTCGGGAGAGGAAGTTATGGCCAAAACCGTGAGACTGCGCAGTCAGATGTTTCTGTGTCGAGAGACAGGATTTGTGTCGACCGAAACAGAGGTCAAAACATTCATGTCGATCGAAACAGAGGTCAAAGTTGCACAAACATCACAAATTCAGCCCGGATTTCGATCTTGAAGGTTGTGTCGATCGACAGCCTACCTGTCGATCGACACAGATGTCCGAGAAGGCTATTTTTAGCCTGTTTTGGCAGTTTTTGCTATTTTTTCCCAATAATCAAATTAGGTCTTTTTCCCCCTCTATAAATATGAACTCTTAGGCACGAAAATTAGACT
>JAPKLW010000516.1:436690-479326 GCA_026898455.1 Plectranthus barbatus
ATCGTCTCACCAATCATTCTTCAAGCACACGAAGTTTGCAATCAAGGAGTGGAATCCATCTCCGGAGAGTGAATCCTACGGTGGAGGAGCATTTGGGTTGTATCGTGTGTTTCTTGTGTTTGATTGTTTTTCGTAGGAATTTTACTAAGGAGTGAACTTAGGAAAATTTCTATCTTGTTTAATATTTTGTTCTTCACTTGTAAAAACCTTGTTTTGAAAAGTGAAAACTATTTGCCGTGTGGCTCTCGAGGGTTTATTATTTATAAACCTTCGAACAATTAATTCCGCTGTGTTAAACTCTTTAAGCTTCCGCTTGTGTTTAAAATACTCTGTTTTGCGTGTGTCAAACTTTTGTGTTTTACTAACTTTGACACCATTGTGTTAAACTCGGGCACTAAATTATATCACTCTGCTTTTTAGAAAAGGGAGGGGAGGGTGAGAAAGCCGTTATCCAGTTTTATCTTAGTCTATTCTCAGTGTCAAAGTTGATTCCTTTGGCACCGAAAGTGATGGGAAAGCCCTGGAAACGACCGTAACACCTAATGATACCCATGCAGTTGTTGTCGTCTGCCTTAAGATAATGAAGCAGGCGAAACAGCTCATGGTTTGTTATGTCCCGGACATTGCTGAGATACAATTTAACCAACGTCTCAGCTTTGTCCCCACATGGAAGTCTTACCTAGCGCAGCCAGTAATCGTAAGATGCTGGCAGAACTACTTCGGACGAAAGGAATTTGGAATAAGAAATTCCTCCAAATGTCGTTATTCATGTTATTTTACAACGAGATGAGAGGTTCCGTGTCCTCAACTTCTTCACAAGAAGATATCGGGATGGGGGTATTTACCCCTTGAAACTTCTTTCCTCATAAGCATAAGCTTCATCTTCATATTAAGATCCAGATCGGTGATCGAAACTGAGACTATAACAACCACTCGTAATCTTGAAATTGGCATTACTTTTCTTCACCTTCCCTCTGATCACTGTAAAATCTACAGATAAATTATAGCAACAGTGGTAAATAAATTTATAAAGAACCCTAAGGTTATCGAATTCAGGGGAATTGTATAACGAAATTATCCTATGTACTAACTATGATCCTAAGATTCATTGTTTGAGGAAACAGAAAATCAGGGTTTTGGTTTGGAAAATAAAGATGACAATAATGAAAATTAAAGAGGTTTTGAAATCAAATTTAAAGGAACACAGATTCTAGGGAAGAAATCTTATTATGGATAACATGTAAGAACCAATTAATTTAACAGGGGAATACTGCAATAATGATATATTTCCTGGGGCGGGCAAATATAACCTAGATTACTAATTAGTGACTATCTCCTTTCGGTCTCAAGAACACCAAATTAGTCAATCTGATAAGCAAATCAGTTCAAATCCTATAGTCTAATACATCTCATTGGACAATATAGAGTATATCATGCATTCCTAATCTCACTATCAATATTCACCTTTCGGTCCTTCTATCAATAGCTAGACATCTAAATTAATCATCACCTTTCGGTCCTTGAATTAATCTAGAATTATAAAATAAACACAGAAATCATGAACCTAATTAATTAATCCTAAACATGCATCCATAATAATATCAAACCCTAGAACCCGCTAGAGTTTCTAGCCACTTATCGCAGATAGAAATCCAAAAGAAAACATATTAAATTGCATAAAAGTAAAGAACTTACTATAAAATAAAAGGGTTTCGTGTTTTCCAACTCTCAAAACTCTAAAAACTTAATTGCAGAATGAAAATATGATGATGGATCTGAAAAAATATGAAAGGGTTTTTCAAATAGTCGAATTTATTAGGCTATTTATAGAGGTGGATTTGTATCCTATCTAATATAGGGCTGAAGATATGATATAATTCGAGTTTAATCGAATTTTCGTGCTAGCAAATTTGCGTCAATCGATGTGGCTTCCACGTCGATCGATGTGGTCCTGTCTCACCCCTTCTGTGCGATCTCACGATTTTGGTAATAACTTCTTCTTCCAAACTCCGATTGACCCGATTCCAGTTGTGTTGGAAATCTAACTCAAAGCTCTATACATTTCCATGCGCTATTAGCCCGAATTCCTCAAGTGGAAGAACTCTTCACTGCTTCTCTTGCACGTCATTGCTTTCGGAATGATTTTCCGGTGAATTTGGCCTAAAACTTGTAGAAATGCACCAAAGCACGCATAATACCACCCAATATAGACTCATGCATAATATATATATATATATATATATATATATATATATATATAAACTCAATAAGACTACATAGAATAGTAGAAAATAATATAGATAAGCGAGTAAAATAATGAACTTATCAAACCCCCAAAACTTGAACGTTTGATTGTCCTCAATCAATAGGCAAGAAAGAAATCAAAAGATAATGCAGTTAAAGTGCAATGCCTCACAAGATTCATCAAATTCAAGGGTAAAAAAAATCCACTACACACACGCAATTCAAAAGAGACAGAAAATTCATCAACTGTGGAAGAACTCACGGGAAGTGTATCGCTCGACTCTCAAGTGTTTAAGGTTTAAATGAAAGCACTCAACAACATGCATGAAGAAATCTCTACCATAGGCTTGCAAATTTTATAATATCGCCACTGCTAAAATGTGCACACAAGTCTAGAATCAAAAAGGACTTTCAATAGGTTGTAACGTAGACTTTTTGTGAAGGGTAGGCTTTTTGTGAAGGGTAGGGAATATGGCCAAGTGACTAAATGAATTGAGTTCACGACTCTCAACCAATACAACCACCATCTATTCATCATCCAACCTTCTCATAATATTTTCAACAAACTCATTTTTGTTCTAGCTCATTTTGAATCTCTTATGCTCTTTTTGATAATTTGTATTATTTTCTTTTCAAAGAGCTTATGAGAATTCTAATTATTTCTTTGAGCTTCTTTTTCATACATCTTTTCACCACTAATTTATATTTTCTTATCTCAAACTCACAATCATTCCACCCCATATACCACAACTCAAGACATGAGAGAAACCAATACTTCTTCTTAATCACATAGACAAGGAAAGAAAGAATTTTGTATAAGCTCAAAAGTGGCTAACTAGGGAAAATTTAATGTGAAGGGACAGTGTTTAGGGAATTGGGCTATCAAAGATGGCCTAAGATCATTTCCTAAACTTGTGCACACTATGCAGTCTCAAAACAGAAAATAGGCAAGTTCTAGAGAAATAAAAACACACATGTGAATCTCACATCAATCGAAATAAGGCTCAAAATCTCACACAAGGGTTTAAAATTTTCTTCCACAATCAATTTCAAATCAGCTCAATCGGCATGCAAGTGTAAGTGTGAAATCAATTCTGTCATGTGGTATTCTACATTCATAGGCATCTAACCACAATCACAATCAATTCAACCTCAACCCTCAATCAATTCTAATCTCACAATCTCATTTGGGTTATATCAAAACTCAAAAAAAAAAAAAAAATTCCCACAAAATAACATAAAACTTAAAAAAAATTTAAGGCGGAAAGCAGAATAATTAAAAGATAGAAAGTTCCATCTCTTGTCCACATCCCCCCAAACTTATTTCCAATTCGAAGAGTGGAATAAGTTTGAAAATCAGACAAAAGAGGGAACGATACCTGGTAGTTGATCTCAGACATCAACTTTTTATCCCCCAGAGTCTTCAAATATCGCGGGACGTGAAATAATTGTTGCTGGCACTTTGCGTCGATCGATGCAGGATGGAATCGATCCACGTGAAGCCTTCTTGTTGATCCTCGATGTGGATTGATAGTGTATCCGTTGGCTGCTTGGCGTCGATCGATGCCAGGCTGCGTCGATCGATGCTGAGCTGAACTCCATTTTTTTTTAAGTACAAAACAAATGTTAGAAAAAATAATAAAAATTCAAAATAAAAATGAAATTGAAAAGGAAACACATAAAAGGTTGGGTTACCTCCCAACAAGTACTTGATTTAACGTCGCAGCTCGACGATACCTCAAATCACCACCAGGGAGGTCGGGTCCAGACTCGCCGACCTTTGGAATCCACCATGTAAACTTTCCGATCCTTGACAATGGTGGTGAGCTCAGAAAATGGCGGCGTAGTTGACACTTTCACCTCTCCGTTTCCTCGCTCCCACTCAGTGGCAGCTGCTTCCTCCTCCTCAATTCATCCCCTTCTTCAGTAGTGGAGATTCGATTGCATTCCTCCTTCTTCTTGCTTTTGTCAATCACAAAGGTGATCTTCTTGTCATTTTCCCAGAGTGTGATCTCGTCGCTTCGACAGTCAATGAGAGTGGCGTTGGTGTCGAGAAACTCCCGCCCTAAGATCATGGGCATGTTCTCGTCCTCCTTCATCTCGTGCACCACAAAATCTGCAGGAAAAATGAGATGGCCCACGCGAATGAGCACATCCTCTAGTATACCTTTCGGGCGGGACACAGACTTGTCCGCCATCTGCAGGGTGATTGTCGTGGGCCTCATCTCTCCGGTGTTGAGACGCTTGTAGATGGAGTATGACATCAGATTGATACTGGCCCCAATATCACATAGTACTCTCTCGAAGTGCGTCCCCCAATCTCAACTGAAATAGAGAAGCATCGAAGATCGCTTCTCTTGATGGGCACCTACTTTTGAAGTAGTAGGCTGCACTGCTCGTGGATCTTCACCGTCTTGTTCTCCACAAATTGCTTCTTTCCACTCATCAATTTCTAGATGTACTTCATGTACCCCGAAACTTCTTCAGTGCTTCGATCAACGGGATGTTGATGCTGACCTTCTTCAGATTCTCCATAAACCTGGAGAACTTGGACTCCTCTTTCTGCTTCGCGAACCGCTGTGGGAACAGCATAGGAGGAGGTTGACCTTCAGACTGTTCCAAACTTTCGCCCGGAGTAGACTTCTGTGTCGATCAATGCAGGGTTGCATTGATTGACGTGGCTTTGTGTTTGTGTCAAGCGACGCGGGGTGCATCGATCAACGTAGCTCCGTTGGTTGAAATGGCATCGCATCGATCCTCGACGTCGATCGACGTGTGAGGTGCGTCGATCGACGTGAATTTACATCCTGCACAGTTTTGCTCCTTCTCGCCTCTGAACTCGTTCACAACCACCTCGGGATTCTTGTAGCTTGTCCCAGACCTCAGAGTGACGACCTTGCAGTATTTTTGAACCCTTGGGTTCACCTCCGTTGTGCTCAGAAGCTGTCTGGGCTTGTGTTGGTTGCTGAGAGTGGTGGCAATTTGGCTCAATTGCGTGTCCATCATCTGAAGGTGTTTTGTCATCAGCTTCATGTGATTCGCCATTCCTTTCACTTCGGTTTCCACTTTCCCAAACCGTTTGTCGGAGATCTTGATGAATTTCTCGAGCGTCTCCTCTAACACAAACTTCTTCCTTTCCTCAATCTCTCCTCCAGTACCTACATGAAAACCAGGTGGAGGGTGTTCTGCTGCAGAGGGGTTAGAATATGAAAAACCAGGGTGAGTTCGCCCATGGTTGTAATGATACCTCTGATTTCCTCCTCGGTAGTTATTCTGATAACCACCTCCAGTATAGTTCACCTCCACTCCAGCAGCTCCAGATGAACTGCTCGCCCCCCAGTTGATGTAGTCAGCCTCCACGGGTACAATGGACATGCTTGGCTCTGTAGCAGCGGTAGTTGTGGCTTTTGCTACTACCAATTTTGCAATATCTTCCCGGAGCTTTTTCACTTTAGCAACCACGTCGAATTCTGGCTTTGTCTCAACTGCTTTGACTCCTAGCCGCCTCTTGGTCGGCCACTGATGGCTATTCAGAGCCATATCTGCCAGGAGTCTCATTCCCTCGGCTCCACTCTTCTTCATTAGGATTCCCCCAGCAGATGCATCAACCAACTCCTTCATGTTTGGAGTCAGCCCTTCATAGAAATGACAGACCTGCCTCTCTAAATCAATCCCATGCCCGGGACAGAGCCGCGGGAGCTCATTGTACCTCTTCCAGGCCTCATGTAGTGATTTATCATACATCTGTTTAAAATGAGTGATAACATCTTTCGTCTTTAGCAGTAGGCTCGGCGGGAAGTAGTTGGTGAGGAATTTTGATCGAAGTTCCTCCCATGTCCCTATCAAACTCTTATCCAATCCAGCAAACCAAGACCGTGCCTCGTATCGGAGTGAGAACGAGAAAAGTTTCATTCTGATTACATCCTGGGTTACTCTGTTCTGCTTCACAGTGTCACACACCTCAATGAACTGGTTGAGGTGGGCATATGGATCTTCGACAACTCTCCCCGTAAACTGATTTTGCTGCACCATCTAAATAAGGCCTGTGCGCAGCTCAAAGTTTTTGGCATCGATGCCAACTCTAAATCTGGCCTCCGCTTGCTGTGGAAGAAATCGATCCAAGATGGACTTTTGCGAAATCACAATCTACTTGTTGTTCAACTCTGCCAGTCTTGCAGCTTGTTCTGCTTGAGTAGCCTGGGCTCTTGTAGTTGTGCTCTCAGCTGCTGTTCATTGACAAATTGCCTCTGCTCCTCGGGAGTTATATTTTGAAGAGGTGCTTCAAGATTCTCTGCCATCTCTCGTTGTTTGTCTATTCCTTTCTTTTTGATTTTCCTACAGGTTGCTTCAATTTCAGGGACAAAAGCCTCAAGTGTTTTTCCTTTGGCTCGTGTGTTCATGCACTTGCACAAAAAATAGGTAGATATCAGTTTGGCATCGATCGACGCGAGTTGTGCGTCAATCGACGCAGAAAAATTTCGACGTTGATCGACGCGTGTATGCATTGATCGACACCGAGTTTAGAAACAAAAACTCACACACGCACACGTACAAAAAAATAAAACTCAATCCAGAAAATCCTAGAACAGACTAGACTCCCCGGCAACGGCGCCAATTTGATCACTGTAAAATCTACAGATAAATTATAGCAACAATGGCAAATAAATTTATAAAGAACCCTAAGGTTATCGAATCCAGGGGAATTGTATAACGAGATTATCCTATGTACTAACTATGATCCTAAGATTCATTGTTTGAGGAAACAGAAAATCGGGGTTTTGATTTGGAAAATAAAGATGACAATACTGAAAATTAAAGAGGTTTTGAAATCAAATTTAAAGGAACACAGATTCTAGGGAAGAAATCTTATTATGGATAACATGTAACAGGTGGAATACTGCAATAATGATATATTTCCTGGGGCGGGCAAATATAACCTAGATTACTAATTAGGTACTATCTCTTTTCGGTCTCAAGAACACCAAATTAGTCAATCTGATAAGCAAATCGATTCAATTCCTATAGTCTAATACATCTCATTGGACAGTATAGAGTATATCATGCATTCCTAATCTCACTATCAATATTCACCTTTCGGTCCTTCTATCAATAGCTAGACATCTAAATTAATCGTCACCTTTCGGTCCTTGAATTAATCTAAAATTATAAAATAAACACAGGAATCATGAACCTAATTAATTAATCCTAAACATGCATCCATAATAATATCAAACCCTAGAACCCGCTAGGGTTTCTAGCCACTCATCGTAGATAGAAATCCAAAAGAAAACATATTAAATTGCATAAAAGTAAAGAACTTACTAGAAAATAAAAGGGTTTCATGTTTCCCAACTCTCAAAACTCTAAAAACTTAATTGCAGAATGAAAATATGATGATGGATCTGAAAAAATATGAAAGGGTTTTTCAAAAAGTCGAATTTATTAGGCTATTTATAGAGGTGGATTTGTATCCTATCAAATATAGGGCTGAAGATATGAAATAATTCAAGTTTAATCAAATTTTTGCACCAGAAGATTCGCATCGATCAATGTGGCTTCCACGTCGATCGACACGAAACATCCACGTCGATCACGAATTTATTAGGTTATTTATAGAGGTGGATTTGTATCCTATCAAATATAGGGCTGAAGATATGATATAATTCAAGTTTAATCAAATTTTTGCACCAGAAGATTCGCATCGATCGATGTGGCTTCCACATCGATCGACATGAAACGTCCACGTCGATCGATGTGGTCCTGTCTCGCCCCTTCTGCGTGGTCTCACGGTTTTGGTCATAACTTCATCATCCAAACTCCGATTAACCCGATTCCAGTTGCATTGGAAAGCTAACTCAAAGCTCTATCCATTTCCATGCATCAATAGCCCGAATTCCTCAAGTGGAAGAACTCTTATTTGCTACTCTTGCACGTCACTGCTTTCGGAATGATTTTCCGGTGAATTTGGCCTAAAACCTGTAGAAACACACCAAAGCACGCATAACACCATCCAATATAGACTCATGCTTAAAATATATATAAACTCAATAAAACTACATAGAATAGTAGAAAATAATATAGATAAGTGAGTAAAATAATGAATTTATTTCCCTCGCCTTAACCCTTTGAGAAAAGTCTACCTTATAATATATATATGGATTTCCCATTCCCAGCTCTTAACTTTATATAAGATAGACCCGAAAATGAATGTTTAAGCCTAACAATTGTGCAAAAGAAAACACACAACCTCTGACTCTCGAAAGAAGGAAGTTTTCTAGCCAGTTTTTTCCCTGGTAAAAAAGCGTCGAATCAAAGAGAGATAGGATATCAGACTCTTGTTCATCTCTTTTTCCCCAAGCCAATAATATAGAGTCTAATGGGAAAACTCCAAGCTTTCTAGCAGCCATATTGCAGCTTGAGGGTTTGTGCTTTGCATCGATTGAGTACTTGTAGCGAATGAGCCAATCAGCAGCTTTCGTGGTTGATGGTTCGAGCTAAATTTTAATATTCGCAGTTCTGGGTCCTTTGGTCTTTTGAGGATCCCTACCCTATTCCAGCTCCAGCTCTTCCCGCTGTTAGAGTAAGAAGCAAGGAGTAGTTCTTAAGATACCCCATCGTAAGCATATTCAATAGTGAAGTAAGTGCTCTTACGTGAATAGATTTTGAAGTTTCATCTTTATTTGTATGCTTATTTGATTTTAGCTCTTATTGAGAGTTTGACCGATCTTATGTTGGGTTTAGGTTAACCATAAAATTGAATATCTTGTCCTCATTCTCTCTTTTATCACTAAATTGAACTATGTTAGCATATATGCGAAAGATAAGCTTATGAGTCCCTTCTGTTCCGGGTGAGTTCTCTATCTTATAAGCATTAAGAGCCTGAGAGCTACCTATCTTTAGGAAGAATCTCTGCTGCTGTAGTAGCTAGGATACTCTAATTGTCTGCTTCGGCTAACCATACAAAGTTCGATTCATTTTCACTAGATAGAGGGGAAAACTTAGTTCAAGCTCAATACCGAAAGTAATGGTATAGGAAGAATCCGAGGATGAGAATGAGGAAGTAGAGAGCAACCAATCTTCTTGTAGTGGAGTTGAGACCTCTTCTTTATATCTTTCTTGATCCTTGATTTCTCTTTCAGCCAAGGGTCTTCAAATAGGAGAAGAAAGGCAGAGGTGCCTTCCTGTCAAAGCAGAGTTCTTATCCTTCTGGTGTGGCTTAACATTAGGAAGTTCTTATAGAATGTGCTTTTAGAGAGGCTATCTCTGATCTTGCTCTTAGTCGCTATTCGGCTTAGGTAAGAGAAGGTTGAATCAAAGTCAGTCCATTCATTCCAGTCCGTCCTCCCAAGCAAAGAAGCGAAGGAATAACATGTTTGTGATCTAGTTTCTACCTTCAATCACTCCTATGTCAATTCGGCTGAGATCTTTCGACCTTTCCCTCTCCTGCGTCTAGGACTCTTCGAATAAGAAAAAAATTTGTAAGCAATCGTAGCACTCGTTAGGCCGAAAAGGGAAAGGCGCTAGGGCAAGCTCTTTAATTTAAACCATGGGAAGGCCGGGCTGTCAAGCTTTCGTAGAGAGGGCTTAAGAGAGATTGAGATTCTATTCTTCGGGAAGGTCATACCAGAGAAGTTATTACGAAAGGAGATTGAGCTTTCGAGTTTCTCATCCATATGAGGACCGAGCAGACTGACTTGTAGCTTGATAAAGGGCGGATGGAAGGATAGCTGGGAATCCCACTTATAAGGAAAAAGTCTTTCTCAGTATCTAATGAACCGAAGGGCCGTATCGTGGGAAGAACAAAGTCACTGCTGGACCAATGCTAGTAGGTGCCAAATCAAAAGGAAATGACAATTGTCTCAGTAGCAGATGAAAGTATGGAAGCATGATCAGGAGAAGTCGAATTAGAATCTTCGAAATTGCTCCTGGAAAAAATATCTGCAAGATTATCTTCATAGAGCCTTTGAAAGCATACGTAACATTCCTTTCTCCAGCCAGAAAGCCTCGTGGGAAAGAAAACAATCCCCATTGAGAAAGTCCTCAGCTGATGGATATTGATTGAGTGGGGGGATTCCTTGATTGTCTAGTTGTTTGTCAGCACCGAAGAAAGGGGATATGGGAAGCCTAGTCCATTGACGGTGGAAAGCTAGTAGCTAACAAGGACCCGGCTTACAGGATACAAAAAGCAAGACCAGATAATAGAGACCATATTCCTGTAGAAGGTGTGAAACTCGTCTTTGGGAAGAACTTTCTTTGCCACTTAAGAGTTATTCTCTTTCCTGGCGTGGAAGCCCCTGGACGCTGTGCAACAACTCCTCTGATTGGCTAGACATCTTCTTGTTTGGGTTATTCACACCACAAGTAGACACAACTGGATCTCTTATTCGCCTTCCAACGGGGACTTGGAGTTTTTCACATATTTTGGGCGAGAATTGCTTGGGATTCAAGTTACACATCAATTTGGAAGCAATGAAAAACCCCAAAAGGGAAGTTTCAACCAAGAAAATAATTCCTTTTGAAGCCATCAATTCAAGAAGGAAATTCCTACCATCCAAGGCCTCAACCCTACTACTATATAAACTCTTGAATAACTAGGAATTAGGTCCCCTTTTCAGTTCCCTTTTCAATTGTTGAATTTTTATCTTTACTTTGATTTTATGTTTTCACTTGAAGATTTTGAGAATTCCTCTTTAGTTTTTGTTAAACCTTTATTGTTTTTAATGCAATCTTTAATTTTCCTTGCAATGTTTTTCTTTAATATGTTAGGCTAGAACCCTAAACAGGTCCTAAGGTTTCTCCATCTGTGATGCATGTTTTGATTCAATAATTCAAACCCTTTAAATTGGTTTAAATCCTATGTTTTGTGTTATGTCTATTCTCATCAAAGGATCGAGAGATGAAGATTGAGGTAGGTTACAATTATTGATCAAAGGACCGAGAGGTGAAGGTTAGTAATAGGAAGTTAGGATTTAATACTTTTTGATTTTCTGTCCTACCAAGAAGAATTCAATCATAGGAAAAATCTAATCTTTATTGAAATTAATTAACTTTGTGTGTTTGAGACCGAGAGGAGAAAACCACTAGTTAGTAATTTAGGATTTAATTTCCCGACCAAGGAATTAATTCCACAGTAATAGATTTTCCACCAAAATATCTTTTCTGGGTTTGAATATTTGTTTCTTGCATGTTGATCAGATTGGTAGATTTCCCTAGAATATGTGCTTTTTAGTATTTCAATTTCATCCCTTTTAATTATTTGTTTTGAAAAACCCAAAACCCTTAAATCTACTTTGCCCAAACAAAGGTTTTGAAAACTATATTCAGTACAGGATTTTCCCTCGTTGCACTATCCCTGTGGGTTCGACAACCTCTGGGTTTTATAAATTTATTTGCCCTTTGCTATAATCTGTGTGCAGATTTTGCATCGATCAAATTGGCGCCGTTGCTGGGGATAGTCAGACGGCGAGTCATTACTGTCTTGTTCAAGAACTTCTGGATTGGGTATTATTTTTTTGATTTTCAGTATTTTTTGAATTTTGTGTTGATTTTTATTTGTTTTGGGAGTCAGTTTTGTTTCTTTCGTGTGCGTGTATGTTTGTATATTTCTGTCCGTTTCGGTCGAGGCACACCTTGCCACGGTCGAGATAGAGCAGTCCATCTCGGCCCTGATACCTACTATCCCAGCCGAGATACTCTGATTTCTATCTTGGTTACTGTGCAGGTGCATGAACACAAGGAACAAAGGGAAGATCCTTGAGCCCTTCATACCAGAGATTGAAGCAGCCTGCAGAACAATAGAAAGAGAGGAAAAAGGTTAAACTTTGAGATGGAAGCAAATCAAGAAGCCCCTCTTCAGAACATGACACCGGAGGAGCAGAGGCAGTTTGTCAATGAAGTGCAACATTTGAGAGCACAACTTCAAGCAGCTCAAGCAATCAAGGCAGAACAAGCCGCCAGACTGGCAGAATTGGATGGTAGACAGATTGTGGTGCCACAGAGGTCCATCTTGGACCGATTACTTCCCCAACAAGAGGAGCCCGGATTCAGAGTAAGGATTGATGCTAACAATTTTGAGCTGCGCACAGGACTGATACAGATGGTGTAGCAGAACCAGTTTGGGGGAAGAGCAGTAGAGGACCCATATGCACACCTCAACCAATTCATCGAGGTGTGCGACACTGTGAAGAAAAATGGAGTTTCCCAAGATGCAATCCGGATAAAACTGTTCTCATTCTCACTCCGAGACGAGGCACGATCATGGTGGGCTGGTTTGGACAAGAGTCAAATTGGGACATGGGCAAAACTTCGAGCTGAATTCTTCGCTAACTACTTCCCACCGAGTCTTTTGCTGAAGAGGAAAGATGTCATCACTACATTCAAGCAGCTATATGATGAATCCCTACATGAAGCCTGGAAGAGGTACAAGGAACTTCTGCGACTCTGCATCTCGAGATGCAGGTTTGCCATTTCTATGAGGGTCTGAATCCTCACATGAAGGAGATGGTGGATGCATCAGCTGGTGGGATCTTGATGAAGAAGAGTGGAGCAGAGAGCATGAGGCTGCTGGCAGACATGACACTGAACAACCATCAATGGCCAACTGAAAGACAGATTCCAGTCAAAGCTGTGGAAGCCAAGCCAAAAATTGATGCGGTTGCGGAGGTGAAGAAGCTCCGACAGGAAATTGAGAAGCTGGGAACTGCTAAGGTTACTGCTGTTACTACTGAGCCAAGCATGGCGATTGTACCGATGGAGGCTGACTACATCAACCAGGGAGCAAGCAGTTCATCTGGAGCTGCGAATTTGGAGGTGAACTACATTGGCGGTGGTTATCACAATAACTACCGAGGTAATCAGGGGTACAACTACAACCATGGGCGATCTCACCCTGGTTTTTCTTATGCTAACCCCACTACTGCAGAACACCCTCCACCTGGTTTTGATGTAGGTACAGGAGGCGAGATTGTAGAGAGAAAAAAGTCTGTGCAGGAAAAATTCATAAAGAGCTCAGACAACAGATTCGGCAAGGTGGAGAATGAAGTGAAAGGGATGGCCAATCATATGCAGTCGATGACAAAGCACTTGCAGATGCTGGACACTCAATTGAGCCAGATTGCCACCACCTTGGGAAATCAGCACAAGTTGGGCCAACTTCCGAGCACTACAGAGACAAACCCAGCCAAGGAAAAGTCGGTAAATGCCATCTTACTTCAATCTCAAAGGAGATATGAAGGTTCGAGAAAACCGGAAGGAGAAGAAAGTGAAGCAGATGAGGAAAATCTCATGGAAGACCTCTCTATTTCGGCCTAGATGGATTCCATCCCGGTCGAGGCAGAGGGCTGCAGGATGGCCGAGACAGGAAAGAGGACGACTGAGATAGAGGAGTCCAACCCGACCGAGACAAGCCAGACAAGGTCGAGGTAGAAGCAAAGCAGGATAGCCGAGACAGAGGGATCCCGGTCAAAACGGAGGCCCAAACTGGGTGAGAAAGAGAAGGAGAAGGAAGAAAGAAGAGTTACTCCAGTTGCTCCCATGCCTTTCCCGCAGAGATTCGCTAAGAAAAGGGAAGATTCTAAATTCACTCATTTTGTTGAAAATCTTAAGAAACTGAACATTAACATACCTCTTGTTGAAGCTCTCAGGGAAATACCGGGATACATGAAGTTCCTCAGGAGGCTGATGAGCGAGAAGAAGCGATTCGTGGAGAACGAAACTATAAGGATTCATGAGGAATGCAGCTTACTCCTACAGAAGCAGATCCCGATCAAGAGGTTTGACCCAGGATGCTTCTCGATACCTATCGAGATTGGAGGAAGAGAGTTTTAGAATGTGCTTAGTGACACCGGGGCAAGGATCAACCGGATGCCCTGGTCCATCTACTAAAAGCTAGAAATTTGGGAGATGAAAGCCACTACAATTACCCTCCAGATGGCGGACCGATCTGTGTCCAAGCAAAAAGATATTGTAGAGGATGTTTTAATTCGTGTTGGTCACCTTATTTTCCCTGCATATTTCGTCATCCATGACATGAAGGAAGATGCCAACACTCCAATGATCCTGGGAAGAGAGTTCCTCGACACAGCTGGTGTCCTAATCGACTGTAAGAAGGGAGTGATCATCTTGAGGGGTAATGAAAAATCTATCACTTTCTGCATAGACAAGAACAAGAGGAAAGGGGAGTGCAACCAGGTTACTACTGCTGAAGAAGAGGAAGAAGATGACGAGACACCGGAGGAAGAAGAAGAAGCCATTCGGTGGGAATGAGGAAACGAGTCGGTGAAATTGGCAATTAAGCTGCCTCCTTCCGAGTATACCACCGTCATTCAAAACTGGAAAGTCATCATGATTGATTCGAGGGGTCGACGAGTCTGGACTCGACCACCTTAGTGAGCTGAGCTGAGTCGAGCTACGACGGTAAATAAGGCACTGAATGAGAGGTAACCCATTGTGTTTTTGTTTTCTTTAAGTAATTTCGATTTATTTCTATTTTGTTGCTTTCACTTGCTTTCTTTGTCTTTTGAAAAAAAATTGAAGTCTGTTTCGACCGAGGCAGAGGCTACCACAGTCGAGATAGAGGTCTGAGATGTGGAAAACTTTGACCGAGAAGGAGGTCGACAAGAAGGCTTCATCCCGGCCGAGACAGAGCTTGACACGGCCGAGATGGAGTGCCAGCAAACACAAATCCACACCGGTCAGAGGTTTGAAGATGAAAGATAAACAGTTGGTGTCTGAGGCCAACAATTTAGGTACAGTTTTGAATTCTAAATCTGACTTTCAAACTTATTCTCTCTGATTTTCGAATAAGTTTGGGGGGAGGAAGATTTAACGGATTCGAAACTATTTTCTATCTTTTACTTGCTTCATTTAAATTTCTGCTAGTTCAGGTTTTTTTATTGCATTTTTTTAAATAAAGTTGTGATTTTGTGAGAACATTGTGGAGCTATGTGATAACCCTAACAAGAATGTGAGATTTGAATTGATTGACTTAGTTTGCATTGATTGTAATAGTGGTTGAGTATGCCTATGAATGTGAATACAGCATGATTACTTGTTTTGATACTTGCATTGGCATGATGTGGATGATGATTTGATGTTTATTATGGAAGAAAAAAAAATTGTCCTAAGTGTGAGTTTTTTGAGCCTGAATTTCGATTGTGAGTGTGTCTGCATTTTTGAGTTTCTCTAGAACTTGCTTTGTTTCTTTTTGAAGACTGCTAAGTGTGCACAGGTTTAGGAAGTGATTTTAGGCCATCTTTGTTTAGCCTATTTTCCCATACACTGTCCTAATTAAATTTTATCCCTAGTCAACCCTTTTGAGCCTATGATATTTTCTTCCTTTGTCTATGAGTTGGAAATAAATAGGGGAATCAACTCTTGTCTATGAGAGTGGGTTGGGATTTGTTTGAGAAAGGATAAGATATTATTCAAACGGTAAGCAAAAGATAAGGTTGGGCTCTAGAAAAAGAAGAAAAAATATAGAAAATGAAAAAAAATGTGTTTGTTAATCCTTATAAGCTCAAATGTATAATCAAAATTGTTTAGAGCATAAAAGGATGTGTGAAAAAAAAAGAAAAAAAAGAAGAAAGAAATAAAAGAGCCATGAGTTGTGTTGAATATCTAAGGAGTTGGGTAGATATTGATAAATAGTGGATTAAGATTGATTAGGTGGACGCACTGAGTTTGATTTTGAGTCACTTGGCCATATATTTCCCTACCCTTCACAAAAGCCTACATTACAACCTTAGATAAAGTCCTTTCTAATCTTAGACTTGTGTGCACATAGGGGTGTAATCGAACCGAGTCGAGCCGAGTAGTGTCGTGCTCAAGTTTGACTCGTTTAGTTTCGAGTCGAGCTTCGAGCTTTTTTATCGAATACTTTGATGTTCACGAACTTTATCGAACTTTTATCGAGTCTAAACGAACTTTCTAAATTTAGAATATATTTAAGATTTTCATTATTATTTTGAAAAAAAAGTTATATATTCCAAGAATAATATCATATTCATATTCAAATTCTAAATTTTTTTCATTATTAGAAAGATTTAACAGTATTGTTACTCTTAAATCATGAAAATATTATTTTTATAAAAGTAATTATTTTATATTTCTTACGAATTTTAGCTAACGAGCTTGCTCACGAGCTCACGAGTCGAACACTATGATGCTCAAGTTTGGTTCATTTAATAAATGAGCTTTACTAAACAAACTCAAACGAGCTTTTATCGAGTCGATATCTGAGTAGCTCACGAACAGTTTGGTTCATTTACAGTGCACATATTTGCAGTGGAAATTGAGATTATTTGCAAGCCTATGGTAGAACTTGATTTGCATGACTTTTGTGTGATCTCATAATTATCCTAAACACTTGAGTGAATGAGCGAAACACTTCCCATGTGAGTCTTCCACAGTTTACAGATTTTCTGATTCTTTCAAAAGTGTTGATGTCTTGTGGACTTTCGAGTTTTAATGTGATGAATCTTGTGAGGCATTGCACTACTCTTCTGCTTGAACTTTTGATTCTTTCTTTTGTTGATTGAGGACAATCAAGTGTTTAAGTTTGGGGGGTTTGATAAGCTCGTTTTTCTACTCACTTATCGCATTGTTTCTCTTTTCTTTTATGCATATTAGTTTGTTTTCTTGAATAAATTGAGCATGAGTATATATTATAGGGTTTTATGCTTGTCATGGTAAGATTTTGCAAGTTTTAGGCCAAATCTAATGGAAACCCATACCGAAAGCAGCAAATGTTCAAAGAAACAGTCACGACGTTTTCCACCGATAGAATCTGAGCTAATGGAGCATGTCATTTGAAAGATCTTTGCGTTAGCTTTCCAATGCAACTGGAATTGGGTCAATCGGAGTTTGGGAGTGAAAGTTATGGCCAAAATCGTGAGACTACGCAGAATGGTCGAAAGTGGCAAAAATGGTCTCTATTTCGACCGAGTTGAAGGCCATCTCGACCGGGGCAGATCCATCTCGGCCGGGGCAATGTTCATCTCGACCGGGGCAAATTATTTTGGCAAAATTCTTGGAGTTTTTCACATATTTTAGGCGAGAATTGCTTGGGATTCAAGTTACACATCAATTTGGAAGCAATGAAGAACCCCAAAAGGGAAGTTTCAACCAAGAAAATAATTCCTTTTGAAGCCATCAATTCAAGAAGGAAATTCCTACCATCCAAGGCCTCAACCCTACTACTATATAAACTCTTGAATAGCTCGGAATTAGGTCCCCTTTTCAGTTCCCTTTTCAATTGTTGAATTTTTATCTTTACTTTAATTTTATGTTTTCACTTGAAGATTTTGAGAATTCCTCTTTTGTTTTTGTTAAGCCTTTATTGTTTTTAATGCAATCTTTAATTTTCCTTGCAATGTTTTTCTTTAATATGTTAAGCTAGAACCTAAACAGGTTCTAAGGTTTCTCCATCTGTGATGCACGTTTTGATTCAATAATTCAAACCCTTTAAATTAGTTTAAATCCTATGTTTTGTGTTATGTCTATTCTCATCAAAGGATCGAGAGATGAAGATTGAGGTAGGTTACAGTTATTGATCAAAGGACCGAGAGGTGAAGGTTAGTAATAGGAAGTTAGGATTTAATACTTTTGATTTTCTGTCCAACCAAGAAGAATTCAATCGTAGGAAAAATCTAATCTTTATTGAAATTAATTAACTTTGTGTGTTTGAGACCGATAGGAGATAACCACTAGTTAGTAATTTAGGATTTAATTGCCTGACCAAGGAATTAATTCCACAGTAATAGATTTTCCACCCAAATATCTTTTCTGGGTTTGAATATTTGTTTCTTGCATGTTGATCAGATTGGTAGATTTCCCTAGAATCTGTGCTTGTTAGTATTTCAATGCCATCCCTTTTAATTATTTGTTTTGAAAAACCCAAAACCCTTAAATTTGCTTTGCCCAAACAAAGGTTTTGAAAACTATATTCAGTATATGATTTTCCCTCGTTGCACTATCCCTTTGGGTTCGACAACCTCTGGGTTTTATAAATTTATTTGCCCTTTGTTATAATCTGTGTGCAAATTTTGCATCGATCAGGGTGACTTACCTGTCAACTTTTCCACTATCACCCCCAAAAAACTAAACTCTGCCTTACGTAACGTTGCCAGAGTACGATTAACCTCTGGATTTGAAATCACTGCTTATATACCCTGTATTGGCCATAATTCATAAGAACATTCTTCAGTCTTAGTAAGAGGGGGGAGGGTTACGGATTTACCCGGTGTAAGAAATCATTTTTCGAGGAACCCTAGATGCTGTCGGAGTAAAGAATCGTCAACAAGGGTGTTCTAGTGCATTGTAGATTCTTATCCAAGACTTGTATCATTTGATGATGCCATGTGAATGGCTAGAAACATGTGAAGTGTATGGCTAACCCAATAAAGAAAGTTTCGTAAGGGGACTGGAGCAGGCTACCATGAGACAAAAGATCTTCTTTCAGAAGAGATTCGATTCAGAACTCTTATATGTCCAAGGTTCAATATTGAAATAATTTCAGAGGTTTTCCCTTTCTTTGTCTTGAACTGGATGCCTGCTCTCCTAAATTCCATCTATCAATGCATTAGCAGCAGTTGACTACTGCCCAATCGATCCCTGCCTACCCATACCTCCTGGCATAGTTTATAATATCCATATGTCATTCCTCGACCATTGCTTCATAACTCCCTCATCCAAGACAAAATCATAACTAGGACAAGGCCGAGACTCCCTTAGCTTCGGGGATTCCTTGGGCCGTGGTAAAGGCCTATCAGATCGGCCAAAACTAGGATTAGGATCTCTGCACCTTAGCTGCTCTCCTGACATGTCTTCTATCTCGGGCCAGGCACTCTTGCCATCACTTCTAATGCCACCCAAAGGTTGATGATGCAAGTGAATGTGCCCAGGCAAGAAAGAATTCAAGGAAGATATATGTAATGTACAAAGAAAGGATGCCTGCTTGATGGGTCCAGGATAAATAGGTCCACGAAAGTGGATTGACACCGGGTGGAAGGAGGTAGGATCTTGATCGGACATGACAAAGTCTTATAGATTGTAAAACCTGGAAATAATGGGTCCAATTAGTTCTTCTTCCTTTTTCCCTACTTTCTGACCGAGAGAGCAGGGGAATCTTCTTTCTTTTGACTTCGTCTTCCGTTGGTCCTAAGAACGAAGGTCATGCCGCTTTAATCTCTGATTACTTTCTTCTCCCGCTGCGTACTTAGGCATCATGGATGAAGGAACACTAGGCACAATTTCACATGTTAGTTAATGTGAAAACTTCTGTGGCCCAACATTTATTAAACCCCCTTTTCTCGGGCAATAGGGGTTCCTCTTTAGACTTCACTCCGAGGCGAGAGTTTTTTATTTGGTTTTTATTGTTCCAAGGGAATGAAATTCATATAAATGATAATATTTTTATCGATCAGATAAAAATACGAATGAGATCAAAAAGGCCATCATTAATGCAAACAAGGCAATTGCTTCGATAAGAGCAAAGCCCAAGATAGCATAACCAAATAACTGTTTTGCTAATGATGGATTTCGAGCTACCGAATGAATCAAAGAACTGAATACGTTTCCAATCCCGACTACAGCACCAGCTAAAGCGATTGTTGCAGCTCCTGCACCTATTAATTTAGCTCCTTCTAACATCTCGTCTTTTCTTTCTCTCTCATCACGCTTCATTGATTATTATATAAAATTATAATTTTAAATTAGATTTTAAAATGAAATTTCTCTCGATATTTCTTAAATCATATTTTATCTTATAGAAAGATATATGTTTATTCGATTCTCTCGCTCACTCTTTCAGAAAGTGGAAGATATTAGTTTTCGCCCAAAGCTCCCTAGCCAGTGAGATAAAATAAAGGCTTCAGTCTTGGATTGAAGCACTCCTGTGTGGATCAGGTTGTATGACGATCCCGTGAAGGACGGTCACAGAAGATGAAGTCAACTTCCTACTGATGATTGAGTTTGAGCTGATTTGGATCGAATTCTTCAAAAAAAATCTCCCCCATATTTAACACTAATTTATTGTCAAATGAGAGATCTCAAGTTGCACCATTGGACGTCAAATATGTAGTTGAGTCAGTTTTATAAGCAATGGAACACAGGGCAAATTTACGGCACTTGAAAGCTTGGTTCACACGAGCACAACATTCGACAGAACAGACTGGGAAAGGAAATATGAGTATAAAAAATCATATTTCAACAATAATTGAAGAATCTTTCAAATAGCTTGACTTTGTTGCCTTGTTTACATTAATGATGGCCTTTTTGATCTCATTCGTATTTATTGTCTTTTTTTCGAAGAAAGAGGTTCAGCTATCTTTTTAAAGGCGATAGTTCATAGTGCTTATTATATATATACTTGAAAGGCCAACTCATGTTTCCACTCGATTTTCATTAGGAAGATGTATCACGTCAGGATCCGTTGCTCAAACTGAATCACACCAACGTTATGGAAGTTCCTGGATTATGTAAAATAAGAGTAGTACCAAAGGCAGCACCTTCTATCAAAAATGGAAAATTGGCTATGGAGATTCCGTGCGATCAGAAATGTTTACAGACACAGACGTCTTCGACAGGAAGGTCGTTTCGATCCAATCCATTCTTGGGGTCAAATAAAGAAAAAAAGGGATATGTCAGTGACCTAGCACGACAAAGCACTCTATGAGGGCAGGGAATGTCTCATTTTTTAGTCAGAATCTCCACAGTAATGTCTCTATTAGATTCTCCGGTTGAAATACGGGAAAAGTCTATTCAATTCTCGATAGAAACGGAGTTTTACGAATTCTCCCCAGAACTGGCAGATCATTTCAAGATCTTCAAACATATTCGAGGGTTCAATGTAACTATTGTCACTTCGTCCAACACACAAGATGAGACTTTACCACCGTGGTGCGGCTTTTCGCAAAAAGATGAGGGGGAAAATATCAACAGCCCGCTTGATCAATTTTCCATTGTCCCTTTTCTTCCTATGAAGATAAGATCCTTTTATTTGGAAGCATCTTTCTTCTTTCTTGTAGGAGGTACCTACTGGAGCTTTATATCTCTCCCTTTTATTAGAAATCTCTCAAAACCAGGTCAACTGTTCTTGTATTTTCTTGCAAAGGGCATATCTGTTCTTCTGATCTCTAAGGCCTTCCTGACCTTAGGGTATCTATTCTTCGATGAGCTGCAACAAGCAGTTCAACCCTTCCTTCATGCGTCGGGGGTAGGGGGAATGTCTGGAGGAGATGGCAGTGGGGGCTCCGCCTGGTGGGTTTCCATTTTAGGCGATACAGGCCAAAATATGGATGATTTCACCCACGAGGAAGTCCGGATGGATAGGGCTTTCTCAAAAATCTAAAACGACTGCACCCGGAGTGAAGGGGAGATGTACCATAAAGCGTGCGCTCTCTTGCAAAAGCAAGGGATCGTCTTGGAGGACCCCCAAAGATATCAAACATGCACTGGACGTTGTTTTACACGATGCCTGGCAAAGCAACATCGAGGAGTGGAAGAAGCTTTTTGATACGCTTAGCCGGGAGTTCGGAAAGCCCAATTCTTGTACGCTTTGGAACGATTCGATGGACCAATTGAGAGAATTAGGGAATCTCCAGATAAACGCCCGGCATAAGATTGATTGACTAAAGCCTGCTCTCTCTACCCGTGTTGGTCCATTGATCCTGAGCTTATGCCCCACCTATCCACTAAGGCCCGCCTACTGGACTTTGAAAATATGGATTTTTTGGTTCGGGAAAAACGAACGGAATGTTCAACACTCTTTGAACAAGTCCTTTCTCGAAATCCTGGCTTGGCGGAAAATGCCGCCGAAATTCCCCCCCAAGAAGCCTTTAAAGACTTCGTTGACGAAAGGCATGACGATCTGGACAACCATGTTGAATGGAGCCCCGTCGAAAGAGATAGGCGGGAAATCCATTTTCTTAATCAAGTTTCGACCGATATCAGTCAACATGGTCATCTCTCTGTCTATATGAGACAAATATTTAGGGGATTGAATTGAGTTTAGTAGAATACAAGTCTCTCTTCATTTTTAGAGGAAGAGCGGGGCAGTCAATGAAAAAAGAAAGAAATCTTTGTTACAGCAGAGGCCACTTGATCAATTTTCCATTGTCCCATTTCTTCCTTTTCAAATTGGAAAGTTGTATTTCTCATTCACATATCCATCTTTCATTCTGCTACTTACTCTCAATTTTGTCCAATTTTTTCATTTAGTTACTAAAAAGGGAGGAGGAAAGTCAGTACCAAATGCTTGGCAATCCCTAGTAGAGCTTATTTATGATTTTATGTCGAACCTGGTAAACGAACAAATAGGTGGTCTTTCAAGAAATGTGAAACAAAAGTTTTTCCCTTGCATCTTGGTTACTTTTACTTTTTTGTTATTTCGTAATCTGCAGGGTATGATACTTTATAGCTTCACAGTAACAAGTCATTTTATCGTTACTTTGGGTCTCTCATTTTCTCTTTTTATTAGCATTACTATAGTGGGATTTGCGAAGAATGGGCTTCATTTTTTAAGCTTCTCATTACCCGCAGGAGTCCCACTGCCCTTAGCACCTTTTTTAGTATTCCTTGAGCTAATCCCTCATTGTTTTCGCGCATTAAGCTTAGGAATACGTTTATTTGCTAATATGATGGCCGGTCATAGTTTAGTAAAGATTTTAAGTGGGTTTGCTTGGACTATGCTATGTATGAATGATCTTTTTATTTCATAGGGTCTACAGGTCCTTTTTTTATAGTTCTTGCATTAACTGGTCTGGAATTAGGCGTAGCTACATTACAAGCTTATGTTTTTACAATCTTAATCTGTATTTACTTGAATGGTGCTATGGGATCAAAGAGTTCTTAAAATACTAAAGTTTTCTATCTCTGTTTCATTTTATGTCTTAAAGATAGAACAATGGATTCCATTGTATATGAGAAAGAATCAAGATACACAAGTGAAAGCTCTTCTTATAGAAAGCTTGTTCCACTCTTCTCTTGGTTAGCTTCCTATCCCATATGGTCTAACACTTTCACTCATTTTTCTTCAATTGGTCTTTCTCCTCCCCGAATCCTATTCTATTAAGAATAGGTCTTGCAGAGCCTTTCCTTTCTGCTGGTTCCCTTCGTCGGCGTCATTTAACCTCGTTAGCAATTTGAAAAGAATTGGAGGCTCAAAACGAAAGGTCAAAGGAATTGATGATTTGTGTTTAGTCTCCGATCTTCGCCTAGTCTTAGAACCTGCACTGTAGAGAAGGGAACAAACACCTCTTTTTGCTGCTCTCCTCCCAGATGTAGGTCTTCCTGGAAGTGAGAACACTGCTGCCCAACAACTTAGGCATCCAAGAATTGATTTCGTAACGTAATAGCGAACCTAAAGAGCCTATTCAACAGCATTTCAATCCAACCATCTCTTAGCTAGTTGTGATTCAGGAAAGAAAGCTACACTAATGAAATTTCGTAAGATATATTCATTCTTTCTTCTCTATTACCGAGTTATAGGAATCTCTTTAGAATATAGTCATAGAGTAGTTTCAAGACTCGAAAGCAGACGTAAGCACTGAATCTCACGCTATATTGGACTTTCTATCTCCTCTACTCAATCTTTCATTCCTATCATCAAATACTAGTGCAGTGGAGTTTGCTTATTGATATCCAAATCCAATTTTTGTTTTAGAATACAGGTAAGCCGAGCCAAGAGTTTCGCTATAGCGACTACTAACCTCTTCTTTCTATAACATAAATATGTATTTACGCCACCTACCCCACGTTGAGCTGGGTTCAGGAATCAGTAGATCTGGAAACCCCTGTTGTTAGGTTAGGATTGCACCACCTGTCCTGGGCGCATGATGACCGGTCCAATAGTGGTATGGAAAGGAAGAGGGTAAGGTGTCTTCGACCACCAGGGCCGGAAAGGGTGGTTGCTTACCACCCACGATCAGTTAGCAGATCGAAAAGAAAGCCAGGAAATTAGAATGCCTACTCTACTGGCAGTGGTTGCTCAATAACTCATTGCTCGTGTACGTGTATCGCTAGACCCGCTACGTAATTCGAGGTATGGTGGGCACAAAATGAAGAATATAGATGTCCCCTGGTGGGGTTGGACTTTCAAATCACTCGACTTCGTTTTCCACTCTTTCTAAGCATGAAACTCTCCTAGTGAAAAGCCAGACATATCACCCACCCGTGTAGGGGTTTGGTTTCATACTAATTGTCGGGTATCAGGTTTGGCCATACATGCTTTTATGCGGTCACTCTTTCCCCACGCCCTCGTTGCTTTCCTGATCTGGAAACTAGCCTTTCTTTGCTTCTTCGGTCCTATTATTGATCATTGGCCTTTTAGCCTTAGGTCAGCTTGTACAGGTGATCTCCGATTGATCCAACTAGCCTTTCGGCACACATGAAAGCAGCCTTTCCAAATAGAAAGTCCTGGTACAACTCCTCTGAACACCGACTTCCATGCTTTATTGAATAGAGGGTCGCCTTCCTTCAATGTGGCAGACAGCGGAGTCGATTTGCTATGAGCTACTCTGTTCAGATCGCCCTAATGGTGAATCAAATCCACATGTCGCACGTTGTTGGACCTTCCTTAGCCGATTGGGCTGTAACGAATATGAAATACATACTCACACCAAAGAACACATGTTAGAACATGCTGATTCACCAGGCAAGAGGTGTCATCTGCCTATTGGAAGGAAGCCAGGACTCATGCAAACAAAAAAGCACCCTTACGCTCTAGTTGGATCAGGGCAAGGTGACTGTTCAGAAACTGCAAAAAAGATTCACTCTATCTCCGTCCAGAAAGAACGAGCCGAAGCCTCCGCTCAAGCAAGCATTAAAAATGTCGTTCTTTCACCCATCTTTTTTGTGTATTGTCTCTGAGACTATTGTAACCTTTATCTATCATGAATGAAAAAGATGATGATGGAGGCAGACATCCATTTGTCTGAAGCGGGTCGGTTGATGGCTCCTATCCGGCGTTCATCCTGCTGAGCTTTGATCTCACTAAGTTCTGCTGCCTACATACTCCCTAGACAGGACAGAAGAGGGGTACTCATGTGGTGCTACAATAGAGAAAAAATAGAGCTCTCTACTCTAAACTCACATAGCTAATAACTTGTTGAACCTTCGGAGAGAACCATAGAGATCAATTAGCTCATAGATAAGGACGACGACATTACACGAGTTGCTGAGAAGACACCTACCCCGGACAAACTCGCTCGCTAGAAACTGTCGTGACAAGATGAATGTACCCCACCAGTCTTGGATTTGGAGATGGGAAGAATTGTCACCTAGAAAGCAAATGTTCTTCATTTTTAGCAAGTACTGTAGGACGATGGAGGCGATTCATGATGAGCGGTCCATCTTAGTAGTCAATTACCTAAGCAAAAACTCAGACTGCTCATGATATACCAATCAAATAGTACTACAACTCGTGCAAGGATTTAGCCTACGAATGGGCTTTGATTTGTTCTTCTAGAACAGACCGACGAAGGGTCGTCAACCACTAAAATAGAGACAGGGCGAGGCATTCATTCTCAACAAGGGGGATATCGTTCTGAAGCTCCGACCATCATCCGTTGAAAGAGGCACACAAAAGATAGGTATGATTTTGGTTCAAGGCTCAAGTGATTCACCAACGGAGTGACGACCGTGTGGTAAGGAAGAAGGGGACTCGGCTTCATCATCTAAATAAGTCAATGGAATCTGACCATAAGAAGGCATCAAATCGAAGTGTACTTGAGTAAATTAGCACCCTATTTGCAAAAGAAAGTAGAAATTGTAAACCTTCCTTCTGGGCCATCCTTATCGAGAGCATAAAATGGATTTACCTGTCGACAAAGTCAGGCAGAATTTTTGACTATAAAGATTCGCTTTCTTTCTATTCTGAATATAAAGCTGAGATTCACAATATATTTTGAGCGGGTGGAAAGATGTTTTTAAATCAACGGGAGAGGATACAATTTAAAAAGTAGCAGGATAGATAAGTAAGAATAGGAGCATTTCGTGTGGCTATCATATTTTGAGTGTTTCCGTTTGCCATATAAGTCCTCAAGCAAGTCAGTTACTTTTAAAGCGCCAATGAGGGATTTCAATATAGGCTGCTTTGATAGAAGCTGGGGATGAGAATCGAGTTCAGAACTTGATCTAAGGCACTCTCGCAGTTAGAAGTGTTTTCAGAAGCAGTAGACTGAGAGTGAGAGGTTTTGCTTTGAATTGATCTCACTTCTCAGGGTGCTTCCCTTGGGCTAAACCATCTGGGATGCTCGTCTTTTATGAAGATGATTATTTCGCGTCAGTCAGGGGACTGTTGAACCAGAGTAGAGATGACCTTTTCAGCATCGTTGTGAGAGCATCCAAGTGATGAATCAAGAAAGCACAGTGTCAAAAAACTACCTACCCTAACCATATTGGAAGAGTCCGACCTGGTCGAAGAGAAGCCTTTTATTCTACCGTTTCGCCCATATTCACTTCAAATGCGGGGTTACGATGACAACGCAATAATCTTCCTCATTGGTCAAACCACATGCGAACCTTAATCCTCAATGGCTTTATGTTCATGAGCTGGCTATCACTGCCCATTCAACTTCGTAGGAAGGCGCTTTACCCTAATGAACGTCGATTGGAGAGTACCGGACAATTTCTTTGAATCGCATCGATTCATCGGAAAAAATATTTAAATACTTATTGTTCGCTCATCTACTACATACCTTCTTTCTAACTTAAATCTTGTACCCATACCTTTCTCAAACAAAGGGGAAAGGAGTCAATTTGGAGAGTTTTGGTATGGTAGTTAGACCAATAGGGAAAGATTATTGGGAGTATGTGAAAGATACATTAAAAGACGAAAGGTTACAGTAAGGTCTGTCTTACATAGCTACTGAATTTGTAAAGACTCCTTCCTTCATCCTAGACTCATTCTAAAAGAATCTCTAATGAAGTCAGAAACCCTGAAACAACCGGATTCTTCCTCCTTTCCTCAGACAATTTTGGTACCAAGGGCGTGGTGTCAAGTCATTCAGTCTATTGCATATTAAGTAAGGTTTGTGTGCATGATGCTTTGATCTCTTTCCTTTTCAGTGAGGCACTACTGGGATTCCGCTTTCACTTAGAAAGAGTTGAAGAAGGGCCTTATTCCTGACCTTTCTGGTGGTCACATGGAAGCTCTTTAATAGATCACTGAAGACAAAGGATAAATTACTTCATCTATGTATCTACAATTATTGATCTCCCTTTTTTCATAAGAAGGGAGTGCGGAATTTACTTTTCCTGGTTCAAAGCTAATGGCATTTGTGAATAGGATCTGAGCTTAGACGATGGCTCGAGCGAACGCTCCTGTTGCTCTCTTGTTGAAAAGAGTCCGAGTACTCTAAGGTAGTTGTGATCCCAGAGAACTAGTTAAGGCAATCGGGGTTGGCAAAGGGCTTTCCGCTTTGATTCGACAAAGATCATAGCTTGATTACAGTGACAAAGACAAAGAGTAGACAGATCCGCCAACATCCTTTAGGAAAGAAGTTGATGAGATGCTGATCTCAAAGTCAGGAATTCCTGCTAACAGTAGAAAAGAAATCGGATAGTGAACAGCTAGAAACCTTCCTAAAGCGGGATGGTGTGGGATAGAGGGTCTTTCGATCGATATTCTAAGAGCTAAGCTTGTAGTTAATATAGAATATTGTTTACCAGGGATGAAGTAGCAGCTTCGATAGGACAATGGCAATTACCTGCCATATTCCCACTTTTCAAGGATATTTATTGTCTAGCATCCAACACTCTTTTCAAAGCGTATGTGATTTCCAGTTCCCTGAAGGCTAGTACCATTGCAGTAGTTGTTGCACCGCCCTTGTGTAGGCTTTCCAACCATTGCTCCAACCCTGTGATTTGGGCGTAGAAGGTAAAAGGTCCAACTTTACTTATTACAATTCTCTAGGAATGGAAAGCCGGTTGATGCGGAAGAAATGGTCTTAGCTGCTATCTTACTTCTAGCTGTTGGCTCTATCCTGGACCTATTTTTATCTTATGCCAGAGCGAAGGCTCGAAAGATGAAAAAAGTGAGATGGGATGAGACTTGACTATGGGATGTCCAGATATCTGAACAAAAAAAATTGAATAAAATAAGAAGGGTCTTTCAATGTGTAACCCTACGCCTGTCCGTTTAATAGATAGTCACATTAGCAAGAAAGGTCTTAAGAACTGGTATCATGCTATCAAAGGCCTGTTGGACGTCTTGGAACGATAATACAATTCGACGATAGGAAAGTTGCTATATCAAGATAGATGGATTGGAAAGATTTTCTTGGATTAGAGATCAGAGTCCATCACAGCATTCCATTCTATTCTATTAGACGAGAGGATTTCGACCTTTTTTCACCTGACGACGAGAGGGCAGACCGAGTTCAAGAAACCCGTCGGAAGCCAAACTCAGAGATAGGTTATTTATACTTGCCCGAGTTGACGAACTGAAGGAGCGATTCCTCTTCATGAAGATAAGTGACTAATCTGGGAAAATTGTTGACGATAGTGGCATCTCATTTCATTTATTAATTTTTCCCTTCTCTATATGACATTAAGGAAGCCAGCTCTAGGCACGTATTAGCCAGAACCGGATCTCATGTCTTAGCAAGTTCCAACTCTCGAATCAAAGAGGAAGTCACTCTAGGACCCCATAGGCAAAGAAAAAAAGTTAACCTACAGGGCAATGATGGGTTTTGTATACTGAAAGCATTTATTACAATGAGTATACAACGATTTATTTCTCCTATCTGTTAAACTAACTTACATGTATGTAACAATGGTATCCTCTTGTCTCACCGATAGGGACAATCATACGGCGTGTAGTAGATCACGGAAGACAGTATGATCACTTGACCTAGTGAGACATAAACCTGATCACAGTCGAGACAACGTATGAGGATATGTCTGTCCGGATGGCTGCGGCTTTGTCAGAATAAGTAGTCTGTCTTGGTTACTGGACATACTGGTATGCTAGGGTGGCGTATTGATGGACCTCAGTGAGATGTATTCGACTGTCTGACATCGGCAAATACAAGATCTCGTTCTTGATTGAGTCCAAACCCTAACGAAGGTCAGGGGTTTGCACGGATTGACTGTTGCTTTGACTTGTCATGATGGAGAGCCTAAGTAACGTGCTCATATATCCGCATCTTGGGTAACAACAGTTCGTGTAGTACTGCCTGAGACTGGGTTTAGGTAACCATATCCGAGTAATAGGATGGGGACATTCCCTGAGGAGCTCAATGACATTCATCGTGCCAAAGTCCTGCAGACCGATTAAGTTCAGGCACGAGTGATAAGGATTGAGTGGTACTACTCAGGAATAATAAGATATTAATTAATTGTAAATAGAGCTTGTTAGAAGCTCCGATTAATTAATGAATGTCCGGTAACCTTAAATACGGGGATTTTCAATTAATGTAGCCAGTTCTCATAACGTGATAATAAAGGGGTAGGTCAGTATTAATTATGTGGTGAAAAAGAATTAATATTATTTAATTAATTGTATCCTGAGTTGTGGACATGAGAATTAATTAATATATAGGCCCACTTTATTATTTTCATTAGGTCCCAGGACTAGCCCAATTATATATGTTGAAAAAAGGTCTAGTAGCCCATTAGGGATAAAACCTTAGGTCTATAAATAGACAGCACTCTCTCTGAAACCCTAGCCACTTCATCACATTAAAATCAGTTTGAAACCCTAGGGAGAGAGAGAGCAGTGGGCGGCGCCTGTAGAGGGGAGAAGGAAGATTTTTCTGCTCTGGTCTACATCACAGGTCTGTGGAATCCTCACCAGTAGCAGATCTGAACAGCATTAGGACACAGCCCTGAAGATCTGATCTGGAGAACAGGATTTTGTTTTCTTTAATTTTCTTATTCAATTAAATCTTGAAATTAGTATTCTAATTTCATATTCCGCAGATTTATTGAATCGCGTGGTCGAATTAAAGGGAATATTCAAATGCGAAAGATCGATCAGACTCTACGGATTTACGGTAATCTCTTAATCCACGAATTAAATAAATTCATAGGAGCATGCTAGGCTTTTATTGTGAATTTTGATTATATGCAATATCCATAAATCGATCCGGTTCACTTGGGTTTTTTTGATTCAGTTCACTGAAAATCCCTACAATTGGTATTAGAGCCAGGTTTCTGATTTATGACTCTATTGTCTATAATAAATTCAAATGTGCATGTATGAGTTTTATTTTATATCGTGGAAGGTTTTTGTTCCTCGTGGAAACCCTTTTGATTCAGCCCGCGGTGGTTAATCTGTGTAGGGTTGAATCGGTTTTGTAAAATTACGAGAAAATCCGTGATTAGTGTAGATTTGATAAAAATTGTAATAGAATAGTTTTTGTAATTTTATTTCAAATCTGTAATTTTTGGACGGGTCGGGACGAAGGCGGCGCACGACGGCGGGATAAGGCCCCGCGCGTGCGACCGCATGCGCTTGGTGGCAGCGGCGGGCTGCGGCGGCACAGGCAACGGCATGTAGAGGCGCGCGTCGCGGGCGGCAGGCGACGGAGCAGCGGCACGGGCTGGCGCCACAGAAGCGCGCGCGCAGGCGCGTGGCGGCGTTGGGCGGGATGATCACATTATCCCGAATTCATCTTAAACATTAAAGATATAACTCATGCAAAATCGTTCAATTCTCAGTTATTTAGGGTAACCTATCTAGTGTCGGGATATGAGTATTTAACAGTTGAATAAAATTAATTTATTGTTAGAATCATGTACTCAGCTGTATAAATAAGAATTTAGATGATCACGTTATCCCGAATTCATTTTAAACATTCAAGAAATAACTCATGCAAAATCGTTCGATTCTCACTTTTTGAGGGTAACCTAGCTAGTGTCGGGATATGAGTATTTAACAGTTGAATAAATTGAATTTGTTGTTAGAATCATGTACTCAGATGTATAAATTAGAATTTAGATGATCAAGTTATCCCGAATTCATCTTAAACATTCAAGAAATAACTCATGCAAAATCATTCGATTCTCACTTATTTAGGGTAACCTAGCCAGTGTCAGGATAGGAGTATTTAACAATTGATTAAATTGAGTTTGTTGTTAGAATCACGTACTCAGCTTTATAAGTAAGAATTTAGATGATCACTTTATCAAGAATTCATCTTAAACATTAAAGAAATAACTCATGCAAAATCATTTGATTCTCACTTATTTAGGGTAACCTAGCTAGTGTCGGGATACGAGTATTTAACAGTTGAATAAATTGAATTTGTTGTTAGAATCATGTACTCAGCTGTATAAATAAGAATTTAGATGATCACGTTATCCCGAATTCATCTTAAACATTCAAGATATAACTCATGCTAAATCGTTCGATTCTCACTTATTTAGGGTAACCTAGCAAGTGTAGGGATATGAGTATTTAACAGTTGAATAAGTTAAATTTGTTGTTAGAATCAGGTACTTAGCTGTATAAATAAGAATTGAGATGATCACATTATCCCGAATTCATCTAAAACGTTCAAGAAATAACTCATGCAAAATCGTTCGATTCTCACTTGTTTAGGGTAACCTAGCTAGTGCCGGGATAGGAGTATTTAAGAGATGAATAAAATTAATTTGTTGTTAGAATCATGTACTCAACTTTATAAATAAGAATTCAGATGTTACGTAATCCTTAATCCATCTTAAATATTCAAGAAATAACTAATGCAAAATTGTTCGATTCTTACTTATTAGGGTAACCTAACTAGTGCCGGGCTAGTTGTATTTAATAGTTGAATAAACTGAATTTGTTTTAGAATCATGTAATCAGCTGTATAAATAAGAATTTAGATGATCACGTTAACCCGAATTCCTCTTAAACATTCAAGACATGACTCATGCAAAATCGTTCGATTCTCAATTATTTAGGGTAATCTAGCTAGTGCCAGGATAGGAGTATTTAACAGTTGAATAAATTGAATTTGTTGTTAGAATCACGTACTCTGCTGTATAAATAATAATTTAGATGATCACGTTATAAAGAATTCATCTTAAACATTAAAGAAATAACTTCTGCAAAATTGTTCGATTCTCACTTATTTAGGGTAACCTAGCTAGTGTCGGGATATGAGTATTTAACAAGTGAATAAATCGAATTTGTTGTTAGAATCATGTACTCAGCTGTATAAATAAGAATTTAGATGATCACGTAATCTCAAATTTATCTTAAACATTCAAGAAATAACTCATGCAAAATCGTTTGATATATTATTTTACATGTGTGCAAGATTAAGAAAAATAATAAAAACACATAAGCATTTTTAACAGCTGATGTGGCAAATTGTTAAATGCTGGGATGAAATCTACTAATATATTATAACAAAGAAGTTTAAAAGAGCAGGAACATTAAATTTTTTATTAAGGGTAAATTAGACAATTATCCTTCTGCACCCACTTATTAATTCCTATAATTAAGGGATTTTAAACATATATAATTTATTTATTTTTAAAGTCCACGTTGGTTGATATTAAATTGATAATTACTCATAATTTGAAAATTTTCTTATATATAAAGAATGAAAATATAAATTGTTCTCCTCTGTAATTAATCAAAAACACATTGCAATATTTACGTATTCATTAATTTAAATATAAAAAGTATATTGATTTGTTATTTTTTAATGTATAAACATATTACATAATTAAATAACTTTTTAGGATTTAATGATTCATTATAAACGAACAAAATTATTATTTAAAATATAAAACAAAAAATATAATATTGAATATTATATGGAAGATCTTCATCATGAAGAAAAACGTGGAGAAAACCCTCACCTCCGTAAGCTTGATCTCGTGGGTGCCGGCGATCCGTCGACCATCGCGATGATTTGAGGCTATCAAAATGATCCTAAAAATGCAAGGAACAAGAATATATAGCTTATACATTGGTTCAACAACGTATAGTCGAAGTTTCATCGAGGGTTACTCTCTCGATACCAACAGGGCCCGTAAATGGTGTTGTAACTCTCTCGATACTCAACGGAATCGGATGATTCCAAGTGATATAGAAACCTTGAAGCACGATCTTCATTTGGTATCTAGAAATTGAGGCCAATTCTCGCTCGATCGGTCTGATAATCACGAGATAAGACGGAGCCTGGAAGCAGTTTTGCGACATCGGCAGTCTACCAACAACTCCTGCAAATGGTGTCGTAACTCTCTTGATACTAATTGGATCGGTGCGATTCTGGATTCTATTGAAAACTTGACGCAAGGCCTTCATTTGGTGTTTAGAATTTGTTGGCTAATTCACGTTGTATCAATCCGAAATTCGCGAAGGAAACATGGGACAGGGAGCTGGTGTGGCGTGGAGTTGTGGGAGAGAAGGAATGGGTGAAATGCAGCTGCGCTTGTTTCTCTCTTTCACTTTTGCTTGCATAATTTCTAGTCTTGCGCCTTAAGACTCTAATTTCAACAATTAAAAATTAGCAAGTGGGTTGAAAAGATAAGGTGACATGTGGCACGATCCAATTTGTCTGTTCCGGATCCGTTATTTTATGTAATTAACCTCGTTAATCAACCTTCGTTGATTTTTATTGGACAATAGTTTTCTATTTTGAGAAACGAACATCCATAGAATGATCTAAATTACGAGTTCTACTCGTGGATTTAATTCCACATTTTTTGGAATTTCTCATTTTCACCCTGAACTTAATAGTTTGAAAAATCATAAAAGATTCCACGGGTATCATAATCTCATTCCGTTTGTTTCTATAATTCCCATAAATCATTCTCTAGCATACCCTAGCTCGATGATTGAAATAGAGCTTGCAGGAGCAAATTGTTGATTTTAACGTACTCCAAATACGCAAGAAATCCCGATTTATCGCGCACGAGTTTCTTCCCTAAATTTTGTATGTAGTTTTGCCTAAGGTTCCTTAAAACATATTCATAAATATTTTCTTTATAATTCATTGGCTAATTCACGTTGTATCAATCCGAAATTCGCGAAGGAAACATGGGACAGGGAGCTGGTGTGGTGTGGTTGCGGAGAGACGGAATGGGTGAAATGCAGCTTCTTGTTTCTCTCTCTCACTTTTGCTTGCATTATTTTCAGTCTTGCGTCTAATTTCAACAATTAAAAATATAGCAAGTGGATTGAAAAGATAAGGTGACACGTGGCACGATCCTATTTGTCGGTTCCAGATCCGTTATTTTATGTAATAAACTTCGTTAATCAACCTTTTTTGATTTTTAATCGACAATCATTTTCCATTTTGAAAAATGGATATCCATAGAAATGATCTAAATCGCGAGTTCTACTCGTGGATTTAATTCCACAATTTTCGAACTTTCTCATTTTCACCCCGAACTTAATAGTTCAAAAAATCATTAAATATTCTATGGGTATCAAAATCTCATTCCATTAGTTTCTATAATTCCCATAAATCATTATCTAGCATATCCTATCTCGGTGAATGAAATGGAGCTTGCGGGAGCAAATTGTTGATTTTAACGTACTCAAAATACGCAAGAAACCCCAATTTATCGCGCACGAGTTTCTTCCCTAAATTTTGTATGTAGTTTTGCCTAAGGTTTCTCAAAACATATTCATAAGTATTTTCTTTAGAATTCATTAGCTAATTCATGTTGTATCAATCCAAAATTCGCGAAGGAAACATGGGACAGGGAGCTGGTGTGGTGTGGGGTTGCGGGAGAGAAGGAATGGGTGAAATGCAGCTTCTTGTTTCTCTCTCTCACTTTTGCTTGCATTATTTCCAGTCTTGCGACACAAGACTCTAATTTCAACAATTAAAAATATAGCAAGTGGATTGAAAAGATAAGGTGACACGTGGCACGATCGTATTCGTCGGTTCTGGATCCGTTATTTTATGTAATAAACTTCGTTAATCAATCTTCGTTGATTTTTAATCGACAATCATTTTCCATTTTGAAAAATGGACATCCGTAGAAATGATCTAAATCGTGAGTTCTACTCGTGGATTTAATTCCACAATTTTTGGAATTTCTCATTTTCACCCCGAACTTAATAGTTCGAAAAATCATAAAATATTCCACGGGTATCGGAATCTCATTCCGTTAGTTTCTATAATTACCATAAATCATTCTCTAGCATATCCTAGCTCGGTGAATGAAATGGAGCTTGCGGGAGCAAATTGTTGATTTTAACGTACTCCAAATACGCAAGAAACCCCGATTTATCGCGCACGAGTTTCTTCCCTAAATTTCGTATGTAGTTTTGCCTAGGGTTTCTCAAAACATATTCATAAATATTTTGTTTGCATGAAACAGATATGCTTTCGATAATGGGTGTCGAAAACTGAGTAACGAGCAATTTAAAGTGTTAAAATAATTAATCCCCTTGTTAGATAATTAATTAAGCCAATTATCGCTTATTTAAAATTCAGGATATTACACTCATCTAAAATCGAAGAAACCTACAAAGAAAAATCACTAAAGAAAATTCGTTCCAACCAACAACGCTTTCAACATCTACAAAATCAAGATAGAAAACATATCTCAAATCAAAAATGAAAATAAATAAATAAATGACAAGAGTCTTCGAAAACATTGCACGAGTTAGAAGAGTCCCAACTCCACCTATGTTAACTATGTTGGGGGAGATTATTATGATTTTGCTTTGAATGTGAGAATTTTTTATACTTGCGTGTGGTTAGTCCTATGGGTGAGATATGATTTCTAGTGACCGTTTCCGCCAAATTTAATACCCTAAAACTTTTTATTTTTATTTTTATTTTTGCTTTAGTTTTATTTTTTATTTTGATATATTATTTTACATGTATGCAAGATTAAGAAAAATAATAAAAACACATAAGCATTTTTAACAGTTGATGTGGCAAATTGTTAAATGCTTGGATAAAATCTACTAATATATTATAACAAATAAGTTTAAAAGAGCAGGAACAGTAAATTTTTCATTAAGGGTAAATTACACAATTATCTTTCTGCACTCACTTATTAATTCCTATAATTAAGGGATTTTAAACATATATAATTTTTTTATGAAGTCCACGTTGGTTGATATTAAATTAATAATTACTCATAATTTGAAAATTCTCTGATATATAAAGAATGAAAATATTCATTGTTCTCCTCTGTAATTAATCAAAAAAAATTGCAATATTTATGTATTCATTAATTTAAATATAAAAAGTATATTGCTTTGTTATTTTTTAATATGTAAACATATTACATAATTAAATAACTTTTTAGGATTTAATGATTCATTATACACGAACAAAGTTATTATTTAAAATATAATACAAAAAATATAATATTTAATATTATATAGAAGAGCTTCATCAAGAAAAAAACGTGGAGAAAACCCTCACCTCCGTAAGCTTCATCTCGTGGGTGTCGGCGATCCATCGGTCGTGGCGATGATTTGAGGCTATCAAAATGATCCTAAAAATGCAAAGAACAAGAATATATAGCTTATACATTGGTTCAACAACGTTTAGTCGAAGTTTCATTGGGGGTTACGGAGTCGAAGAATCATACCAATAGGGCCCGTAAATGGTGTTGTAACTCTCTCGATACTCGATGGAATCGGATGATTCCAAGTGATATAGAAACCTTGAAGCACGATATTCATTTGGTATTTCGAAATTGAGGTCCAATTATCGCTCGATCGGCCTGATAATCGCGAGATAAGACGAAGCCTGGAAGCAGTTTTGCGACATCGGCAGTCTACCAACAGCCCCTACAAATGGTGCCGTAACTCTCGCGATACTCATCGGATTGGTGCGATTCTGGATTCTATAGAAAGTTTGACGCAAGGCCTTCATTTGGTATTCAGAATTCGTTGGCTAATTCAAGCTGTATCAATCTAAAATTTGGGAAGGAAACATGGGACAGGGAGCTGGTGTGGTGTGGGGTTGCGGGAGAGAAGGAATGGGTGAAATGTAGCTGCTTGTTTCTCTCTCTCACTTTTGCTTGCATAATTTCCAGTCATGTGCCTCAAGAATCTAATTTCAACAATTGAAAATTAGCAAGTGGATTGAAAAGATACGGTGACACGTGGCATGATCCTATTCATCGGTTCTGGATCCGTTATTTTATGTAATAAACCTCATTAATCAACCTTCGTTGATTTTTATTCGACAATCATTTTCCATTTTGAAAAATGGACATCCATAGAAATGATCTAAATCACGAGTTCTATTCGTGGATTTAATTCCACAATTTTTGGAATTTCTCATTTTCACCCCGAACTTAGTAGTTCGAAAAATCATAAACTATTCCACGGGTATCGGAATCGCATTCCGTTTGTTTCTATAATTCCCATAAATCATTCTCTAGCATACCCTAGCTCGGTGAATAAAATGGAGCTTGCGGGAGCAAATTGTTGATTTTAACGTACTCCAAATAGGCAAGAAACCCTAATTTATCGCGCACAAGTTTCTTCCCTAAATTTTGTATGTATTTTTGCCTAGGATTTCTCAAAACATATTCATAAATATTTTTTTTACATGAAACAAACATGCTTTCGATAATGGGTGTCGAAAACTGAGTAACGAGAAATTTAAAGGGTTAAAATAATTATTCCCCTTTTTAGATAATTAATTAAGCCAATTATCGCTTATTTAAAATCTAAGAAACCTACAAATAAAAATCACTAAAGAAAATCCGGTCCAACCAACAACGCTCCAGACTTCTACGAAATCAAGACAGAAAAAACATATCACAAATCAAAATGAAAATAAATATATAAATGATAAGAGTCTTCGAAAACATTGCACGAGTTAGAAGAGTCCCAACTCCACCTATGTTAACTATATTGGAGGAGATTATTATGATTTTGCTTTGAATGTGAGAATTTTTTATACTTGCGTGTGGTTAGTCCTATGGGTGAGATATGATTTCTAGTGACCGCTTCCGCCCAAATTTAATAACCTAAAACTTTTTCTTTTTCTTTTTGTTTTTGTTTTATTTTTTATTTTGATATATTATTTTACATGTGTGCAAGATTAAGAAAAATAATAAAAACACATAAGCATTTTTAACAGCTGATGTGGCAAATTGTTAAATGCTGGGATGAAATATATTAATATATTATAACAAAGAATTTTAAAAGAGCACGAACAGTAAATTTCTCATTAAGGGTAAATTAGACAATTACCTTTCTGCACTCACTTAATAATTCCTATAATTAAGGGATTTTAAACATATATAATTTATTTTTTTTAAAGTCCACGTTGGTTGATATTAAATTAATAATTACTCATAATTTGAAAATTTTCTGATACATAAAGAATGAAAATATTCATTGTTCTCCTCTGTAATTAATCAAAAACACATTGCAATATTTATGTATTCATTAATTTAAATATAAAAAGTATATTGCTTTGTTATTTTTTAATAACAAATAACTCATGCAAAATCGTTCGATTCTCACTTATTTAGGGTAACCTAGATAGTGCCGGGATAGGAGTAATTAATAGTTGTATAAATTGAATTTGATGTTAGATTCATGTACTCAGCTGCATAGATAAGAATTTAGATGATTACGTAATCTCAAATTCATCTTAAATATTCAAGAAATAACTCATGCAAAATCGTTCGATTCTCACTTATTTTGGGTAGCATAGCTAGTGCTGGGATAGGAGTATTTAAGAGTTGTATAAATTTAATTTGTTGCTAGAATCATGTACTCAGTTGTATAAATAAGAATTTAGTTGATTACGTTATCACGAATTCATCTTAAACATTCACGAAATAACTCTTGCAAAATCGTTCGATTCTCACTTATTTAGGGTTTAGGTTTAGGGTTTAGGGTTTAGGGTTTAGGTTCGACATACCTTCGGGTTCTCTATAAAGATATTTGTCCATTGCTATAATCTGTATACAGATTTTGCATCGATCAATCACTTCCTCCCACTGAACAGTCGTCGCCCCTCTCCTCCTTTTTCTCTCAATATTTTGTGTTTAATATTAATTGCTTAATGATCTGATTAAAGAGAAGGGCTTTTATAATGTTAGGGTTTGCAAACCCTAACCCTGATGGGCTCTGAGCATTTTGTGGGCCAGACAAGAGACCAAATGCAAATAATAAAGTGGACCCTCTTTATTAATTACTTCATGTCCAACCCAGAACATAGTTAATAATAAAACATTGTTTTAACCTTCACCACGGTAACAATGCTAACTCACCCCTTTATTACCACGTAATTTGGAACGGGTTGCATTAAACTTGAATGATCCACATATTTAAGGTTCCAGACATTCATTAATTAATTTTTCTTATGATAATTAGTCATAATTAATTAATCTCTTATTTCCTGAGTAGTACCGCTCACTTCTTTTCACTTGTGCTTGAATTAAGTAATTCAACCTGCAGGGTTTAATATTATGAACCTTGTGAGCTCTTCAGGAAATATCCCCATCCTAAAACGGATATGATTACCTATATGTCCGGCCTAAGCAGGTTACACACAAACCGCCACACCCAAGATGCAGGTATAAGAGTACATGAAAGACTCGCCACCATAGCAAGTCAAAGTGTGATAAACTTATGTATGCCCCTTAGTCTTCCGTTAGGTTTAAGATCATAACAAGTATCTAGAGATCTAGCTCATTCATATGTCAATTAGAATGACACATCTTTATGTATCAATACATAAAGATGTACCGATACATCAGTAGCTAGGATAAGCTCACTTATGAACTGATGTGCCGCTGCCTAAATCGACAGCCTATCCAGGGACTGTCTCAGCCGTGATATTGTTTATATCTCGCTAGGTCAAATGATTCATATGATCCTCTGTGATCTCCTACTCACCATATGATCATCCCTATAGGCAAGATAATAGGATATTATAGTTCGTATCGTATGTTTGTTATATCAGATAGTGACTATGTTGATGTAACACATTTATGAAGACCAATGTATCAGAGGAACACACTTAATCATAAATGCTTTTACTATACAATCCCAACAGTAACGCAGGTAGAAAAGATGACCAAAAAAAAATTTGTGACTTGATGTGGTTTGGCCATGGAACTTTCTGCAATCAATATAATAGAGCAACCAGTGTAAGAGGGCATATTAATGTAATGGTTACTCCATCAGTCCCTCATCCATCAGAAAATACACGCAGTATATTGCTAATAGACACAAAATCATCAATTTAGAGTGCTACTAGTAAAAATCTTTCTAGTAATGTGATAGTCAACCATGACTAAACTGCAAGATCCCGTGGCAAAATTGAGGCGGTCTTTTGCAAGGCAGCATTCAAACTTATCAAAAATAACATCTTTGTTGTAGATATTTGTCAACTGTGTGGTGGAAAGATAAAAATAAAAAAACAGAAGGACGTTTTTAGTAAAAAGGTAAAATTAATGAAATCGAAAATTGTCATTAAATGAAACAAATTATAGGTTAGACCTCTGTAGGTTAATCAGGTTATCACCATTATTTTATCTTTCCTCGAAAAAATAATAAGACCCAATAAATTTTTTGAAATTGAAGATGATCTCAAACGTAACAATATTATTTATTACAATTAATTATATATATAAATATCTTGGATGTATCTAAATTTATTGGACATATTATTAGGAGTTTCACAGATTCTTAAGATCTTAGCATATTCGGTGTTTGACATTTTGTTTTCGACTCATTTATGTGTTTCTTATTTTTTAATTTGTTGCGCCACTTTGATGTATAAATTACTCCCTCCGTCCCATTATATTAGACACGAAGGGAGATGGAACAGAAACCAATGAGGGTTTTTATTACACCACTTAACACATAATTAAGCAATAAAAAAAGAATAAAAAAATGTTAATGACAATATTTTAAAAAGGAAGGGCAAGTCAAATCAGCCCTACTTAAGCTATATTAGGGGCTGCAAACACAATTTTGGAGCCAAAACATTCTTCAAATTTGAGATTACATCCAAATTTCCCCCCTAATCTAGTCATATAAATACAAATCCACTTCTACAAACATTAAAACAAAAATTCAAACAGCTGAGAGCACTTCTACAAACCAAAAAACACAAAACCAAAGTGCAATATGGGTAAGAACCCAGACATTTCAGAGGAAAGGAGAGCTGATATTGTTGCATTCCTGTTGGAGAGATTGAAGGACAGCAAGCCAGCAAAAGGGGTGATCAATCAAGCTGCTGCAGCCTTCAATGTTTCAAGAACAACCATCTCAAGAATCTGGAAATCTGCAAGAGAAGCAAAAACAAGAGGTGAAGGTTTACATTTTAAAGGGAAAAGGATTGCTAGAATAAGAAAGCTCAAACATGAGGTAAACAATGAACAAATTGCTGCAGTCAATTTTCAGAAAAGAGGAACAATTAGGGCACTAGCTGAGAGCATAAGTATTCCTAAGTCCACTGTGGGTAGATGGACTAAAAAAAACCTGATCAGAGCACAAACAAATGTGTATGGGATGTGTGAGCAAGTTCAAATCATTTCAGGAAATAACCCTAAACCCACAGCAGAACCAGGGAATCATCATGCTCAACCAACTACTCAGAAAACCAGCAAGAGCAACACATTAAACCAGCAAGAGCAACACATATAACTAGCAAGAGCAAATCAGAACCACTCATGGCCGAAGAAGATGAGCAGCAATAGCAACAATCGACATAATCAACATAGGCAGACCACCAATCAGCCATAAAATGAAGAGGCAGACCACCAATCAGCCATAACATGAAGAGGCAGACCACCAATCAACATTTTGACCATAGATTCAACATCCAGACAACCAATTCAACAGACAGATCCACCAACACATAGATCCAGCCATATAATTATACAGCAGACCACCAATTCAACATGCAGACCACCAAAAACACATAACATGAAGAGGCAGACCTCCAATCAACATTTTGACCATCGAATGAACATGCAGACAACCAATTCAACAGACAGATCCACCAACATAATTCAACAGACAGATCCACCAACACAATTCAACAGACAGAACATCAATATGCAGACCACCATATTTCAAGAAAATGAAGGTAACAAAGAGAGAATTCACCGGATGTTTGGGAACTGAATGTCCCAAAACAGTCGGACGACTTCCATCATCTTCTCGCGAGGAAATGCCAACTCGTGATGCACCATCGCCAGCCACTCCCTCTCTTTCTCCAAATCGAAAGACAGGTCCGTATCCTCAGTAAATCCGCTCAGCACCGGCCCTCCAATGTCATCACTGTCATCCCACCAAGCGACGGAGTCTGCGGCGGCAACGAGACCTTCACCGGAGCTGTCGCCTGGCCGCATCTCACGATCGCCTGCACGCTGAACCGTCACGGCAGCGGCGGCAACAACCCCACCGTCGAGGTTGCCGCCAGCATGTTGGATAGAAGGGTGATAACTGCAGTAGAGCGGTTAGCCAAATAAATTTTTACACCCGTA